>QAXD01000140.1:0-94235 GCA_004335575.1 Haematococcus sp. NG2 | reverse complement strand
CACCCCTTATCCATCGACGCCTACTGTC
This sequence comes from Haematococcus sp. NG2, assembly GCA_004335575.1. NCBI lineage: Eukaryota > Viridiplantae > Chlorophyta > Chlorophyceae > Chlamydomonadales > Haematococcaceae > Haematococcus > Haematococcus sp. NG2. The sequence goes on along the minus strand of QAXD01000140.1, from coordinate 94,207 downwards.
GCTACTGCTACAGCGTGCGTGCTCATAAACTCGGCTGCTGCAGGGCTTTGCCATGTGTACACCTGGACAGCCATCCTCCACGTTCACTGGCATGGACATTGAGCTGATACGGTGAGGGATTTACCTGCACTCTGGTTCGTTCTTACCAGCTCTGCTCATCCTTGCCACACCTGTCTTGGTGCCCCAGGCGTGGATGACTGTGTCATGAATAACTTATTTAAGGACACACGCCGCGTACTGATGCTTTTCAATCTCAGGTTGGTCGCTGCCAACATTAGCTACATTGAGGTGCGCCCTTGTTGCAAAAGTGTAAGGTGGCTTCATAGCACCATCCACTGACGACGTGTGTACGTTATGGGATCGGTGACACACTTGAGCACACACGGCAATTCACGTGCTTGGCGCTGCAGGTGGATGATGGACCCTCCATGCAGCTCCGCAGCACTGGGCCGACCTTCAGCTTTGTGTGCACCACGCGCCGTGTGGCTGCCACCATCGACATCCTCACCAACACAACACAAGCGGCCCTGGACGAGTGCGCAATGGGCGCAGGCGCGTTCACAGTTACGAAGGATCGCATGGCAGCGGGGACGCAATTCAGCTGGCCGTACCTGCGGACGTCCCTTGCTGCTATCACTGCACAGGCACCAGCCAGTGAGACCAGCGTGAGATGGGCTTTCCTCAAGCCTTTTTCAGTGAACGTGTGGATCGCGCTGCTGGCCACCAGCGTCTTCGTACCCTTGCTACTGTTTGTGGTTGAGAACATCATGCAGAACGGGCGGCTGCCAGTGGGCATGAACCTTCTGGTGGAGTGGCGGCATGCCACGTACACCATGTTCCTGATGTGCTTCAACCTCAATGTGCTGGAGGTGCTGTCCTTCCCCTCCCAGCTGCTTGTCATCACCTTTGCCTTCACCAACCTCATGTGGGTGCACATTGTGGGGGTTGTGGACGGACCAGGATGATGTGCCAGCAGTGCCAGCAGCACCTGAAGGCAAAGGATGATGCCTGCAGTGGTCAGGTGAGCAACGAGCACATCCTTTGTGACCTGCTTTCCTGCTGCTCCCGCTGATGCTCTGGCCGCAGCCTGGTGGCGTCATACACGGCCAACCTTGCCGCTGTGCTCAGCAACCCACCAGGCAGCTCACCGATCCAGTCCATCGAGGACCTCAAGGGTCAAACAGCTGTGTATGCTCATGGCGTGTACGTCAGCCGCTTGGCCACCAACCAAAAGGTGTACGCAAAACCCCTGGACTGGGCAGGGCAGCAAACATTCCTGCAGGTGGCAGACATGCTGCGTGAGGGCACTGCCAGCGCCTACATTTTTGACCGCCCTCTCCTGCAGTACTGGATGAACCAGGACAATGCGGCATGTGACCTGTCGCTGACCACCGACATGACAGTGGGTGCATTCGACTACGGCCTGGCGCTGCATGCGCTTGTGCCAGAGGATGTGTTGGAGCTGATCAACGAGGCGATCCTGCAGCTGCAGGTGCATGGAGGAGCCTGCCTCGCATCGATCACTGATACTGCAATCTCAGCATTGAATTGCGGATGCAGTGTGGACACAGTGCCATCAGGTTGAATCAGCTGACCGTCACACACGCTGTTCCAGGAGACTTTGAGCATTGCCTGCTGTATAGAGTGCATTCTGTTTACCAGGCTTTTCTGTTTCTACCTTGCCGCATGCAGGCGCAAGAGGTCCTGAACGACCTGGTAGACAAGCATTTGGGTGTGGCTGGTGGCTTTGGGATGGGCAGCTCATGCAACGCAGGTGACAGCCCATCTATTGAGCTCAAGTGGGCGCAGGTGTCGGGGCTGTGGATCATCATGGGTGCCGCAGGTGGGTGCCGCCGTGCCAGTGCATGCGGTGACAGGCAGTGTGTACACCTTGGCCTGGTACACTCCAGCATCCCACTCATCCCGTTGGTGCTGGCTACGATGGGTACTGTGTACAATTGCGTTGCACGTGTTCTGTCTGTCGTGCAGGTGGCTTGGCAGCAGTGACCTGCATCGCCCGCCTCTTCTACACCTGCTGGCATGCAGCACAAGCCATGAGAAGGCGCGGCAGCCTGCCCAGTTTGACCGAGCTGGCTGAGATGGATCCAAGCATCTGTGATGCGAGCAAGGTCATGTCAGATGGCAAGGCCAGCTCACAGATGCAGCACATCGGCCCCGACTTTGGTGTGCAGCACCACCACTATGACAGCACACAGCATATGGGTGGCGAGGGCGGTGTGGGGGTGATCACAGATGCCCTGATCTCCCACGCAGCGCACGCGCATGCACTGCATGTGGCGCATGACCACCACCACCGCCATCACCTCGCAGAGCATGGCCCGCAACAGGAGCATGGGCATGGCCATGGCGCTCACACACACGCATCAGGCCAGCAAGATATGAGCACCAGTGAGACGCCGGCAGCTGTAGCGCACCTGGAGCAAGGTCAACACAGCCCCAAGCTGACGAGTGCAGCATCACGCCAGATGGATCTTGTGTCTGACGTGAGCCAAGAGGGGCCCTGGTCACACATGTCAGGGCTCCGGTCCAGCTTGGGCCATGCTCATAGTGATGCTGCTGATGCACTGGGGATGGGGGTGGGCACAGCTAGCAGTCATGCCAACACACCACCTGGCAGTGCGCTGATCCAACCCGCACGCAGCATGGGCCTGCCTTCGCCCACAGACACAACCGCTGCCAGTGCTGCATGCGAGGTGAGGGATGGCAGCCCGCGCAATTCGCGCAGTGGGCGCGGCCTTCTGGGTAACGTGTCGCGTGGCGCGGCGCGGCTGGCCGGTAGCCTGGCAGTGCTCGCCAAGCACGTGGTGGTGATCGAGGGCAGCGGCGGGTCGCAGCATGCCAAGCGCAGCAACAGTCAGGGCACTGACGCTGCAGCCACAGATGACGAGGGTGGCGGGATGGTGCACGTCGCGCGCCGCCAGTCGTTCATCGGCAACAGGCCTGCCGGCATGACTGCCGCCAAGTCCCCGAACAGCGCGGCAGCTGCACCCAGCGAGCCCACCTCACACTCTGCCGGCACCAGTGCCACTGGTGGTGGGGGCATGCGGGCACACTCAGGTGCCGCAGGTGCTGCAGCATATGTGGTAGGGGATGACTTTGCCAGCATCGTGGTTGATGCAGCTTCGGCCGCAGGCCTGCCGCTTGCCGCGCACTGGCCCGGGTCCGACCCTGCAGGGGGCAGCACCCGCAACAGCGCGAATGGGCGCAGGCAGTCGCTGGACAGCCCTGCACGAGCATCACCTGTTGGCACACTGCCTGCAGTGCATGCACCTGCTGCCATGCCTATGCTCATGCTTGCCCCTCCGGACCAGCTCGCTGCCACAGCTGCCAGCCTGCACACAGATGCAGGATCCAGCATCACGGCCATGGTGCCTTCTCTCTCCCACTGGTCAGGGGTGCCTCTGGACACTGCAGGCCAGCACAGGCCGCACACAGTGCAGCTAGTGAGCAGCAGCGCGCATGGCGGTGCAAGGGAGGGGCGCCATGTTGCGCGCAGCTCCTCCGACGCCCTGCTGTCACAGCGGCTGTCTAGGCCGCCGCCACTTGGCCCACAGTCCCCACCCGCACCACAGCGACGCTCCGCCCTGGGCATGATGGGCAGCAGTGGGCTGGCGGCAAGTGGGCCGCTGCCTACAGCAGCACAGTGGGCCGGGACCACACCTACAACCACAATGACCAGCGCACCGACAGGTCGAAGCATTGAAGCACACATGCTTGCGCGCCACGCACACAGTGGCGGCGGCATGGCTGCCGCCATGGGCTACACGTCAGGCGTGCACCCATCGCTGCCTCTGTACACCTCAGCGCAGGTGGCATCAGCTGTGGGTCGTGTCGGGCCCATGCATCCGGCCCTCAGTGCCGCGCCACCATCCCATGCAGTCCCGGCGTCCACAGCTGCTGCAGTGCTGGACGGCGAGCTCTCGTGGGAGAGGCGCACGCCACAGTATGCGCCAAGCGCTGATGGCAACCCCACCGCTGTGCACGCCGCCATGGCCCCCACCCCGTTGTCGCAGCGCAGTGGCAGCAGCGGCCTATCACCCGCAAGGGTCCCCGCGGCCCTGGAGCCTCAGCACTCCAGCGCAGGAGGGAGCGGGTTCTGGGGTCAGGACGAGTTTGATGCGATGCTGCGCGCACAGCGCTCACAGACCGGGCTGCCACTGAGCATGTCTGGCGCTGGGGCTGGGCCACGCAGGGGCCCGTCACGCTCTGTCAGCGCTGCTGCTGTGCATGTCCGGGCAGAGGTTTCCCCTGAGGAAGTGCTCGAGCGCGGGCTCACCCACAAGGACATATAAGCACCGCCTGAACTGCCGTCCTCACCATAAGTGGCAGTGCGGCTGGCACCCCGTGGGCTGCGTCGCCTCACCACCATGCCTACAATAACATGCGAACAAGGTGGGCCAGCGGACGCAGTGTGCCTGGTCCACGGCAGAAGCAAAGCCTGAAACTGCAAGCAGATCTTCTGCACGGTTTGCGGCAGCAATGGTGGTGACATCTGGTGGTTGTGGCGTTGCCTGCGGCTGGCTGCTATTTGTTCTTCATCCTGATGGAGTGCTGGGGCAGCAACACTTCATGCTATCAGCCTCAACTGGCGCCGCACCCAGCACGTGTGCTTGTTCAGCCACAGGTTGCGAAGTGCCAACCTAACCAGTGCACTTTGAAGTGCTGATCCATAAAATGGACGAATGTTGGAACAGGGTGATCCTTTCAGGTTGGATTTGGTTCATGCTTGTGCCATGTGCTACAACCTTCGCTCGGATGGTGGCCATGCGGGCCTGTGGCAGTGCAGCACTGATACATCAGTTTGCTATACTCAGCTCCAATCTGTCGTACTGTCATGTATAAAATGTGGGAATCACACCGTGCTGCACATCGGTGGCCAAAACCACCAGTGCATGCATGGCACGATGCTCCCTGGCAAGATCCTGCCGCACCTACGCACCCCCACCCTCAGCGTCCATGTCCTCTGCTTCCCCGCCATCCCCCGTTCCCTGCTGCTCCGCGTCTGGCCCCCGGTCCACATCCATCTCATCGTCCAAGCCTTGCCCTGCGTCCTGTTCCGCCCCCGCATCATCCCCATTCCCTGCGCCTGGGCTGCCCTCCCCTGAGCTGCCTCCTTGATCCCCACCTGCTCTGCCCTCCTCCCCCTCTCCCGCCTCCTCCTTCACCCCCACTGCCGCAGCAGCTGCCCCCTCCTCCTTCACCTCCTCTGCGCCCTTGCCACGAGCAGGGCCCCGTGGGCGCTTCGCCCCACCCCCCCGCCCACTCCCCCCGTCCTCGCCTTCCTTGACCGCGCCCGCATCCGCTGCCTTATCCTTGTCTCGTCCCCCCCGCCGGCTGGCCCCTCGGCTGCCCTCCCGCTCGCCTTCCGACTTGGCTGCAGCACCCGTGCTGCCACCCGCAGTGGGTGTGGATTCCCCTCGGTCCCGTGGCGGCAGCCGCCCCCCGTTAGCCTCCCGCTCCCTGCGCCGCTGCTCCAGCTCCCTCTCCCGCTCCACCTTCTCACGCTCCTTGCGCTCCTTCTCCGCCTTGTCGGCCGCCTCCTGTGGCAGGGCAGGGCCACAGGATGCATGGTGCTGAGCAAGGGCACGGCTGATGAATGGTGAGCGCATGGTAGGGCAGCCAAGGGAGGCCAAGCACAGCGCCCACACATCCTGCCGCGCACTCGGCGGCGCCCACCCTGTGCACACAACCCGTGCGCAGGCAGCCGGCAGCGTCTGCCCCGACCAGGGCACCACACATGGCCAGCCACAGCCACATCACACACCTTGGCCTCACGCTCTGCATCCGCCTGCTCCTGCGCCACCTCGTCCTGGCTCTTCTCAATGACCAGCGGCTTCCGCTCGGGCGGGGGGCGGCCCTTCAGGATCCAGTCCCTGCGCCAGGTGTAGAACAAGGACAGGGAAGCCATGGGGACCCTGCCTCTGTGCACCATGGACACCTGACGGCCAGTGCAGTGACAGCACAGGTCCAGCATCATGCGTAGGCCCAGCGCAGCGATATACAATGCCTCAGAACTCGCAGCGTGTGCATGACCTTGCTCCAGCAGCTCGTACCTGTGCTGCTCCAGCTCGGCCACCACCTCATCCAGGTCCCGGTACAGCAGGTCACTGGGGCGCCACATCTGCACGGTACATCATGATGCCACAAGGGAGTGTCACAGGAGAGCATGATGCAGGACCTGGCAACAGGTGGATGCGAAGAATTGTAAGCCACGCGGCTGCCGCAACACACACCGGTGAAGGGCCGAGAGGGGTGCAAACCCATGGCACATAAGCGAGCAGCATGCCAAGGCACAAGAGCACAGCAGGATGTGAGCCTGCCCACCTGCAGCGAGCCGCCGCCCGTGTCCTCATCTGCGCTGTCATCGCTCACGCTCATGATGGCCCACGGCGTGGATGGGCACCAGTGGAAGTCCACCACTTTCTGCGCACGTCCAAGAGTCCAGGCACCTCAAAAACAGGGCCCAACAGGCACTGGGGAGCAGGCAGCACCTGTACGCTCACAGCATGCCGCCATGCATGGTGTGTTTGGGCGCAGTCGCAGATGCCCACACTCTGGCAGGCATGTGCTGCCACACCACGGCACATGTGCTGCGCCACCCCTCTCACCCCGCGCCTGTGCCCTGCGTGCTGCATGATGAGCTCCTTGGGCCTGTCCGCCGCTTGGCTGGGGCCCCACCCGGCCGCCGCACCCGCCTTGCGCTTGACGCCCACCGCGGGGCTGTGCACCTGGGGGTGGCATGACAGGAGGCACAAGCACAACAATGTGCGTGTTCATGGTGTGCGCTGCACGGCATGTGTCGCGTGGCGATGGCGGTGCTTGAGCATGGCTGTGGGTCCGACGATGAGCACCATGCACACGTGTCGAGGTGGCGCATCAGGCCTCACGCATCACCAACGCATGGGGTGCACACATGCCAGCAGCTGAGCTGAGGACAAGGATACCTGGGGCGCAGCATCCGGGTTGATGCGCCACAGCATGACCACCTTGTCGTCACCACCAGACGCGAGGATGCCGCGCGCGTGTGGGTTCCACTCCAGCCGGATGATGGCATCTGGGGGCGCACGCGTTCAACCCAAGTGCGTGTGCATGTGAGAATGAAGCCATCTGGGCAACAGAGGCCAACAGAGGCACGCAACGCCCCCCTGCATGAGCAGCCATGCCGTTGGGTTTGTGTGCGCGGCCAGCATTGCATGCCCAGCGATAATAATGTGAATGATAATGTGAAGCAGGGGGCCACACACCAGGCACATGCGATGCATACACGCTAAGGACCGGCGCCTGCTGCAGCCATTAGTGCGCGCACCAGTGTGTGTGCGCAGCGTTGCCAGCGTCTTGTCAGGGTTGCCAAGCACGCGCATGTCCCACACCTTGACGCTGCCGTCCTGTGCGCCTGCGGTGGTGTGGGCCAGGCAGCGGAGATGGGCCAACACGTCAGGCGGGGTGCAGGGCTAGCAAACGCATGCCAAGCAGCTCGACACACAGCATCAAGGAACAGCAGGTGCAGCCCCCATGCATCATGCACACACGGCACACACCAGTGGCCACGCAGTGTGGGTCCAGTGACGACCAGTCCACGCACTGCACATCCTTGGTGCCGTGTGCCTGTGCCACTTTTATCACTGGTGCTGACCCCGAACGCTCATCCCAGAACAGCAGCTGCACAGGGCAACGCGTACAGTGCGCACATGCAAGTCATGGCAATCATGGGCACTTGCTGGCTTCCCTTGGCATGAACAGTCATCAAGAACTAAATGTTGCCCAATAGAACTGTTGAAAGCTAGCCAGTAGGAGCCTGCTGCCACTCCAACCTGCTGAGTCCAGCTGAATGCCAACATCTCAACACCCACACCAGCCCCTGGCATGAGCCCTGTGGCCTGGCCCCTCAACACCGCAGAATCTATCTGCAACATCTTAGCAGCACCACGTGATGTGTCGCACCTGATAGTCGTCGCCCACTGACGCAAGCTCAGACACCGACCCTGGCTTGAACACCACCTCCTCCACGGGCTTGGAGTGGCCCTCAAACTTGTGGCGCGCTGCAGCAAGAGGCCAGCACACAGCCAGGTGTGGGGTACAGCTTGGCTGCTTGGCGTTTCACGACACCCAGCACAGGCACTGCCAATGGAACGTGCTGCCTTGTGCACACCCAAACCACGTGGAAGCACAGTGATGCTGCAGGCCAGCACCTGCAAGCTGCGGCGCTTCCTTGGCGCCGGCGCTGCCGCCACTCGTCCCCGCCAGCACCCCGTCCAGTGCGTGAGATGCGGTGTCTTGCAGGCTCCACAGAAGCACCTGCAGAGCCACACCGGCAGCAACACGTGACCCGCAATCCAAGTCAACGACTGCACAGCGCACTAGGTGACAAGCAGCCACAGCAGCTGATCAGTTCCAGCCCAGCTGCGCGACCCAGCTGGATTGTCATCTCACGTTGCAGTCGTTGCCGCCCGACGCGACACGCGGCCCCGCGGGTGTGGTGGCCAGCGGGAACAGCGCCTCATCCTCATGGCCCGTCAGCTTGAGGTCGGGTACAGAGTCTGCGGCACCGCCCTTCTTCTGGCCCTGCAGCGCAGTGCATGCCCCAGGCGCACAGCACCGTGTGAGCCGGTGGGAGTGAAGCATGCAAACGTGCGTGCAACGCCCTTGGGCCCTGGCCAAGTGCCACAAGCCCATGGCAACTGCACAGCGACTATGTGCATGTATCACGGCATCAGCCGCTGCTGGTATGAAAAGCAACGCACGCGCTCTCTGCAGCCCCACCATGCCACAGGCATGCACCTGGTGTGGCTGTAAGCTGCACTGCCCATGCTGTGCCGGGTGTACCTGTGCGCGCGAGCGTGCGGGCTGCTTGTCCACGTTCCACAGGAAGAGCTCAGGCGCGTCCGTGTGTGTGACCACAATGTGAGGGTGTGCCGGGATCTCACGGATCTTGTTGACCTGCCCCCATGTGCGGCAGTCATGGCACACACATGCATCAGGATCGGGGACAGAGTGCTTCAGCAATGGGATGGGGACAGCCCCAGGCACAGGGAAAACAACTCGAAACGACCCGAGGGCAAGGTACTGGGCATGTGCTCACATCATGTCTGCGTACATAATGCTGTTGATGCATAGTGGATTTGTTTGTTCTGCGGGGCACCTCCCTCACCTCCCCTGGGTGGAAGATGACCTTTTGCTCCCGCAGGTACGGACTCTTGGAAAAGTCGGTCCAGCTGGCAACCACCTCCGCTGATGCCACAGATGGCTGCGCACGCGGGCACACCATGCACACTTGCGCAGACGTCAGCTGCTGCGCTCGGCACAAACACACGCTGATGCCCACGTCCACTGAGATATGGATCCATCCCCAAGCTGTGCAATACGCTGCGCGAAGGGCACCATGCATACCATTTGAATGCACAACTCAGAGCATCATGCGGCTGGTGCCCACCTTGCAAACATCAGCTGTCGCCACAATCAGCTTCTGGGGCTCTGAATCATCCGTCTGGTACAGTCAATGACAAGTTGCATGGGTTTGCATGTTGCATGGGGAGGGGTTCATGGCACCCATGGCAGGGTTCATCAAGATCACTGAAGCTGCAAAGTACGCAGCATGTCGATGAGTGAAGCAGTGTCCACCAGCCGCAGGACGTAGGCTGCGGTATCTCCCAAATCCACCCTGCACTGCATACCTGCTCCGAGTAGTATACGCGATGCCTGGTTTTATAAGTCAGGTCCTCCAGCATAGCGCCAAACCTGGAACAAGACAAAACACATCACCAGTTCAGTGTTTGCACGCTGCCAAACGATGAAAAATTGTCTGCTGAGTCCTTTACCTGCAAGCCTGCGTGGGCCATGGCAAGTTATGGTGCGCAAACCAATCATAAATCAAGGGAGCAACTTTTTCACGCCATATTCCATACACGGGATCGTCCATCCTGTTGGGCGAACTATGGGTGAAGGCGAGGCCTCCAAGTTGAATTTTCCCGTTCACACCTGTCACCCATGCATACAGAACGCAAGTTGTGGGTTGCGGGATAACCCAATTGCGAATGTGACTCTCAACATGGCAACGCCTTCGTTTCCTTCGCTGCTGAAAGAACGCCTTAAAAATTTCTTTCAGGATTTGACCCCGTTCCCAGGCAGGAAGAAAAGAAAACTAGAACATCAACCTGAAGACGACAAGCAGATGAGCAAGCAAGTCAGGACATGCACAGATCAAAACACGGTCGCTGCTGAACACGAGCAGGCGTACACAAATGGATCTGCACAGCCGCATCTCTGCAATAGTAATGAATCTTCTGGGCAACAGCTGGCCAAAGCCCCAACTGAAGCGCCTGTAGAGCATGCTAGCTCTGGAGCTGCCGCTGCCAAGCCTGAACACATTGGACTGCTCTCAAAGTTCCACTATCACAGGGAACGCCTCAACCCAGTGACCATGCCAGCAGCAGCCTCGCATGCAGTTTATGCCACAGCTGTTGTTCCCACGGCAGCAGCCGAGCAGCCAGCACAGCAGGACTTCACGTTTGCGCAGCCGCACCTCCCCGTGCGGCCCACAGGCGCCCATGACAGCGCAGTCAAGCCACAGGCACTGCACACACTGTTTGACGCAGCATCAGGCCGCAGCACAGGGTACATGGGTGCACTGCACGGCACCAAACCGTTGCCCATGGCACCTTCAGCCGCTGCAGCCTCATCACAGCGAGCACATGGCCTGAATGCACTGGACGGGCCCAGTGCACTGGGCACCTCCTACAATCGCACTGTGGCTGGCATGGGGATCGGGGCGCGCATGCCACGTGCACCATCACCTTCATTGTACCGCCTGGGTTTTGCTGCTGCCTTGCGCCATCAACTGGTGCGTTACATGTGCCCTGACAGCTTCACTGGCACACGCAGGTGCAAATGTGGCTGTGTGTTGGGGCCAATTTGTGGTGTGCGAAACACAATCATCTCATCACAACAACACACTTGCTGCTGCCACGGTGTCGCAAGCAACCTCCAGTCGGGCACTCAGTGGCCGTACCCGTCTGTCCTGCAGGACCCGAGAAATGAGCATGAGTACCGCGCACTAGTTCAGCGGGACTTGCAGGCCGTGGTAGCTGCACCTGCGCCCAGGCTGATGAAGACCATCGACACCATTGACCTCACCGCGGCTGATGAGGCAGAGGCGCAGCAGAAAGCAGCTGAGGCAAAGGTGGGTCAAGGTGGACAGAGGGGTGTGCTTGTTATGCTATGCATATGTTATTGGCCTTCTGTCACAATTGCTTGTTGCTGAGCACACATCACATGTGCATCACCTTGGCTCCTGTGTGCAGGACATGCACAGCAGGGCCAACTCTCTGACCAGGCAGCTGGTGGCGCGACTCCAAGTCGCAGCCCAGGGCAAGACCAGCATGACAGCAGCAAGCAGCAAGGGAACGGAGCTGGAGGAGCGGACAAAGGCACTCATGCTGGTACACAGCAAGGTCCGCTGCCCATCTGTGCATTTGTCGGCAGCAAGCAGCCAGGCATTGCAAGTGCCTATGCTTGTCACATATCAGTATAAAATGTACGTTCTGGCATGACATGATGTGCTGCATATGTGCCTTCTGTTTGTGATTGTGTGCATTGAGCCATATCCATGTGCCCTGTATGCAAGTGCAGAAGCTGGAGCTGGACAGGGCACATGAGGCAGCGCGTGCTGAGGGTGAGGCACGTGCGAAGGCTCAGGCAGAGGCAGCGGCACGACAGGCGCAGCAACGTCAGCAACAACGTGGCGCAGCTGCACCCGCAAAGCAGGCTGCGGTCAAACCCCCAACGAAGGAGGTGGAGGAGATTCAGCTCGTGAGCTCAGAAGAGGAGGAGGAAGAGGAGGAGGAAGAGGCTGGATCTTTAGACGAGGCCAGGGGGGAGGAAAGTGCCGATGAGGGAGAGTAAGTGCTGCCAACCCTGCCCCACCTGGACGATTACCTGGCGTCTGAAAATTCTACATTGTTGATAGCGTATGGGTTACATGACGCGTGCTGTGCTGTACTCTGCGTTGATGCAGCGCGGTGGAGGCGTCGTGGCAACTTGTGTTTGGTGGTGGGAGCAATATGGAGCAGCTTGCTCAACACCCCAAGGTACGAGCGGGCTTCAGGCGCATTTGCTTGTTTGGCTATACGGCTGGTTCTTGTCCACAATGGGTTGCCCAGGTGCCTGCTTGTACGGCCTACCACAGCCGTGAGGCTGGCGAGAGTTGGGCAGCTTTGAGCATTCAAGATCCAAGAACATAGCCCTGAGTGCACTACTGCCCTGGCCTGCAGGCCAACATCCCGCTCACGCGCGGCAAGATGAAGTGCCTGGCTCAGTATGAGTGGCTGAACGACGAGGTCATCAACTGCGCGATGGCGCTCCTGCAGGTGTGGGCAGCGGCTGTGTTGTGATCAGTTACCGAGACTGCGGCAGCTTGGTCGCAATTGATGCCCAGGGCACTCAGATTGTATCCACGGTCAAGGCTGCGCTCCAGCAACCCGGCTCTTGACAGCATGGTTGTAGTTGATGTGGGTGCAGCTTGCCACAAACGTTGCCATAGATTGATTTGGGGGCATGAGTTGCTGTATGGGTGCGCCACACCCAACAGGACCGGGACACCGCATGGCGGTCACAGCCACACCTGAAGAAGCCCACCTGCCACTTCTTCTCCACCTTCTTCCTCAACAAGCTGTGGAAAGACGCCGCGACACGCACGGTCAGTTCACTGTGTATTGGTGTTGGGTCTGGTTAGTCATTTGCTCATATCGCAGGAGGATACTCGCGCATCTGAGGGCAAAGATCTGCAGGGTGGGGTTGCATGGCCTTGCTGTTTGACTGTGCACTGGAGGTGTGTGCAGAACAGCGACACAGCGCTACTGCTCACATCGCGTGCGTGCAGCCACCGGCGCCTGAACCGTACTGCTACAACAATGTGCGGCGCTGGACAACTGCACAGCGGTTAGCTGCGGCGGGGCAGGTGCGCTCATGCCACTACAATGAAGGATTGGATGAGTCCTGTGGCAGCATAGTTAGTCGTTGAAGCTCTTGTACGCAAACACTGTGCAACACCGCACAGGTGTCAAAGCATGTGTTGCTGGTGGACCACGTGCTGATGCCGGTGCACTGCGGCACCACGCACTGGGCGGCTGCATGTGTGGACATCCGCGGCAAGCAGCTGCTGTATTGGGACTCGCTCGCGGTGCGCGTTTGGCAGCCAGGGTGGGGCCCTGGCACCTTGTTGCTGTAGGGCTTGGCTGTGCATCGGCGTGGAGATGCACCAGGGGGGTGGCCCGGCTTTGATGGTTTGGCTCTCAGCTTGCCATGCCCCTGTGTGCACGCGCATCCAAGTTGCAGGTGCACTGCAGGTGCCTGCGCGTGGGCATTGAACTGGGCAATTTGATGCCTGAGTTGCTGACTGTGTACGTGGCCTGCGTGTGCAGGGCTCCGACAACGGTGTGCTGAACTACCTGGCTCAGTGGGTGGCAGACGAGGCCAAGGACAAGGCAGGCGCCCCAGGTGCGCTCATGACCTTTGCCGCACCATGTTCTTGGGGCTTGCAGGTTCAGAATTCTCTGCTGCAGCGTTGGCGCTGTGCCTGCACCCCTGGTAGCCGGACCTGGGCCTGGAACACACGCATGTTCAGCGTGACTGCTGCAGGTTCAGCATTTCTGAAGCCTGTCGTGAGCCCCACGTCCTGTCAAGTATTGCAGTAACACGCACGCATATACCTTTGCAATGGTGCACGTGGTGCAGGTGGTGCAGAGGCAGCACAACGCGTGGCTGATGTCGCCAGCTGGCCTCGCACATGTGTGAAGGACGCGCCGCACCAGAACAACGGCTGCGACTGTGGTGTGTTTGCCATCAAGTTCATTGAGCGCTACAGTGCGGGCCGGTGCGTGGGGTCGGCAGGGCAGGGGTTGGAACAGCAGGGACGGATGGTACACTGCTACGCTATGTGTGTCAGGTGCGGATGTTGACCGTTGCCGTGACAGATGAGAATTGCATGGGCTAGGCATGCAAATGGCCTCAAGTGCGCGCAAGTGAGCTCATGTGCCTGTGATGCTGGATGCAAGCGGCCAGGAACATGTGCTACCCGTGCCCCCGCCTCCCCCTTTGTGCTCCACAGGCCATTTGACTTCTCACAGTCCCACATTATTGCAATCCGTCGTCGCTTGTGCTACGACCTGCTGCGGCTCAAGTTTGACACCAACGTTTGAGGGACCAATACGAACTTTGGCAGACGAGTGCCAGTGCGGTATTGCCTGTGTCAACCTTCAAGTCTTTGATTAAGCAAACATGACATCTGTGCAAAGTTATGCACTTATTTGTAGATCTAGGCAGCCGGTACATCATTTTGTACGGCCCTTGCGAGAACTATTTCTCGTACGGATGGATCCATGCTGTGCGCTGGTTCTCAAGATGTGTTGCAGTGCTCTTATCATACGACATAGTGCTGAGCCAATGCCCATCCAAAAGTGGCCAGAAGTGGTGAGTGGTTAACACTTTAAACGATATGCAGTGTGCCGCAAGGTTGGCCTGCTGATGGTGAGGGAGTTGGTCATGCAGCTCATAAGTTTGCATCAGTGCACTGCTGCTGCAATCCATGCCAGCTGAAGTTGGTTAAGCGAATTGATACCGGACAGGACCCACACTTGCAGGATCGCAATCATGCAGTACCTGCAACAGTGCAGGTAGGTTTGATTACTGCAGATGCACCTCGACTAAGACTGCTTGAGAGCAGCAGCTGCAGCAACACTGGTGCCACGCTCTTCCAGAGCAGGCTGCTCCTTGCTGCATGTCCAGCACAAACCCGCAGCCGCTTCCCACCGACCATTGGCCCAAGCCACATGGTCAGAAGGGCATTTGCGTGGCTGGTACTGCTCATCATGCAGGTACTCATGTACGTATGAGTGTGTGCGCCACAAGAATAGTTGACGCGTGTATTACAACACGACAGAATGTGGATTCAGTTGTCAGGGGGCCCGCTACTTGTTGATGCCAATTCATTATTCCCCGTCCAACATGACGGTAATTAACATCGTAAGAAACCGTTAAACTAGAACGATGGCGCTGCTAGTTTGATAGCTTGTGCTCCTGGCCCCTAGCCCTACCCTCCGACACGACATGAGCAGTATGGTGCATAGGCTTTTTTTGTGTTCTCTTTTAGCCTGCGCGACTGCGCTGCAGCTGTCTATTCAGTCAGCCAATGAACTTCTTGAAGGCTTTCTGCTCTGGGGTAGCACAGAGGAGCATCACGTCATTGAGCTTCAATTAATAAACAACATTACGTTCACCGACATAGCCACTTCACAGCTCCCAAGAGGCGGGACACCTGGCCGCGAGCTGAGACTGGCAGGCGACGGCAATCGACGCACTTGGATCGACACCGCTCTGTTAGCTGGTGGCCTTTTGCCAGCCCTCCGTTCAGATTCCACGATCTCCCTGAATAATGTGGTGCTGTTCAACACTTGTGTTGAACGCATTGAATTCAAACGAGGTGGTATCGCCTGTAATACTGCGCTGCAGCTCGCCTGGCTGCGCAGGTTGGTGTCATGCTTGCATGGCGCGCACACATTATGCTTATGTTATCAATCTGCGCACGTGGTTCTCTCAGAGCATTATGTTGTTGCAAGCTGCAAGCACATGATGCTGTTGCATATGTCTGTGTTGGGTTGAGCTCTGCCTGTGCGTTGAATCATCTGTACGGCGCGCATGCAGTTCAAGCGGTGGTCTCACCCGCACACACTGCTTCAACAATACTGTGATCTATGGTCGTCCAGCAGGTGAGAGCACTCGGAGCCGCTCTCCTGTCATGTGTTGCATTGCAGGGCATGGTTGGGCCCGCGTTGAATGACGTGTATGTACCATGAATCTGTACATGACTGTCTGCTGGCATGCAGCTCTGTTGTCACAGTTGGTGCATTGACCGGTCACTACACAGATGTTGCGGGGTACCTGTATTGGGCGTTCCTGGATCGTGCAGCATCCTTGCACCCAGGTGAGTGTGTCAGCCGCATGTTCACATGCTGGGATGTTCTCGACCTGGCATGCACCTTCACCACCCTGGCAAAGCAACATGCACTTATGTACCCACCCCATCACGGGGTGCCACACGACGCAGAACTTGCTGCAGCGCGCCGACGGATGAGTGGCCAGCCTTCGTTCCAGACGGTCATCACGCGCACCACTCCGCACAGTGTCAGTGTTGCGTCGGCCCTCGCATCAAACGCTGTGTTCATGAATCACACAGTGCGGGTAAGGCAGGGGCAAATTCAAAGTTGGTGGGTCATTGCATATTTGCATTGCAGCCTCTACTTACCATAAACACCAACGTTGCTGTGGCTGTGCTGTGCCTGCCCATGCTCATGCCATACCTGGGGACTTGACTTGTAATCCAGTGTAATCCAGTCAGTTTGTCTGTGTACGCCGCTTCAAGAAGTCCTTCAGCAGATGTGCACACGACCCTTCTGCCTTGCTTGCGTCTTCAGTCGGTGGAGGACCCTGGTGATCCACTCTTGGCTGAGCTGCGCGCATCAGGCGCCCTGCGCCCCCACGCTTGGTGCAACGGCAGTGGCTTTGAGCTGGAGCCAAGCGATGCCGACACCGGCTTTGCGCCCCTGGTGTGTGTGTGCACGTGCTTGTTGACGTACCTGCTGATGCTGATGCTCCTGATAGGCGGTTAGGTAAGCTAGCCTCTTTTTGTCTGGCTGTTGATCAGGGCGTGCAGAACCCTGCGTCATAGCAACTGGCGGTGCGTCACCATGTTGGGAGGCACAATGCGCCGGGGCCCTCCCACACGCACCTCACCTCAAGCCACCTCAAGCTCACGCCCGATACTGTTGCGTGCGCAATCACCCGCAGTGGCTGGCGGGCGATGGAGGGTCGCTGCGCACTGCCATGCAGCGTGCAGCTGCATACTCGCTGTCTGGTGGCATGCTTCCTGGTGCAGTGCATCTCACAGCCAGCGCACAACTGATGCCCGCTAGCCCGGAGTATGACAGCACTGAGGAGAGCCGTGCTGGGGTCTACATGTTTGCGGCGCACACATCTTTGTTTGGGCCCTTCAATGATGACCCTGCATCAAAGGTGTGCTGTGTCTGGAACAAGCATGTGCAGGGATGCCAGATGTAATGTGTCGTGGTAACATGTGCGCCACAAGGGGTCTGAGCACCTGAAGCAAGGACCTGGACCGCACCAGTGGCAGCTGTCGTGGGCCATTCCTGCTCCAACGATCCCCGCCTTGCTTTCCGGCAGGTGCATGCGGTGCTGGACCTAGGAGAGCGCAATGGCATCATTCAAGTCATTCAAGGCTCAACCCTCCTGATCTCCAAGCTGGTGTTAGATGGACTTGCGCGCCGCAGTATGGCTACCTTTGGGATGCCAGCACAGTACACCTCGGCGCTGCCGTTGTGGGCAGTCAAAAACGACACGAACAGTGTTGGGGCACGTGTACAGCTCCACAATGTCACCCTTGTACTGCCCCGGTTGGACTACATGGCTGTGCTGTGGCGTGCTGCCACCAAGGCCAAGTGTCTTGAAACCCACTGGCACCACCGGCAGGTGCTCTCAAGCCGTTCTCGCCGCCAGCAAGCCCGTCGCCTCGTGCTTGGTGAGGGGGGTGTGGATCACACAACCCAAGAGCTGGGCATGAGCCAAGCCTTTGCGGACAGCTTCTCCATGTCGATGGGCATGTCAGATGTGGATGTCATCACAGGCTTGGCGAATGGGATCACCACACTAAGGGTTGCAGGTGGGTATAAGGCAGACATGTCATGAGGAGGGCTTGCTTTGCATCATTGCATGCAGTTACTGGAACTGCATCGTTGCTGGCATCTGTGAAGCATTTATGACACCTTCACTTGCCGCCCTGCTTCATGGCGGCTGCAAGAGCAAGACGCCGGCAGTCTCATTCTGTCACACTTGTACCTGCAAGGGCTCAACAGGATAAAATGTACGGGCACACACCACCTGTCCTTTGTGCTCCTTTTCACAGGGCTAGGTCCTGGCGCGCAGAATGCCCTGCGGCTGAGTGCGTACGAGGCATGGGGCGTATGTGGCCGTGACGTGATCATTGTCCCAGATGCCCCTGTGGACTGGTCCGGCCCCTTGTGCAGCGCCCTGCAGCCGTGCCTGCGCCCACCAGGGCATTTCTCCCAGGGCTCCTTTTGGGACGGCGACGAGGACTGGGCGGAGGATGAGGACACAGCAACGCAACGCCGCTATGACCTTGCACCACACCGCCAAGTGGCGGTGTTTGCGGCCGGTGTTGCAGGTGCTCTGTCCTGCGTCACCGTCATTGCTGCAGCTGCAGTTGCATGGGTTGCAATACAACGCAGAGGCATAGCGGTGCCGCCCCTCACTGCAGTTGCATCGGGGGCGGACATGGGACCTGCCGGCAGTGCAGCTCCTGAAGGCAGCTGCCTGGAGTATCGCAGCGTGCAATGCCTTGTGAGTGGCACGGACGGCAGCAGTAACCTCCACAGCATGCAATCGCCGGGGCTGCCAATCAGCTGGGAGGAGTTTGAGACACAGGTGCAACAGCAGGCCAGCAGGCCGTGCAAGCAGCACCCTGCCAATGTGGGCGGCGCTTACTTGGCGGCAGTTGGGGGCAAGCTGGAGAGTTGCAGGCCGCCATCTGCTGCGCAGCAGGTGTGCGTGCCTTTGTGTTCGGCTCAGGGCTGCAGGTTGTAGCCTGACATGATGTTAGTTCTGGGGTCTGTGTTGCAGGGCCACAGCCTTGACACTTGTCGTGCCGTTTGGTTGCGCACCTGCTGTGCGCAGGTGTCGGCGTTGAGAGCGGCGGTTGCAGAGGCTGCGTCCTGCTTGCATCCTGAAGAAGCTGACAAGCTGGTCCTTTGCCAGGTGCTGGGCCGGGGTGCATGTGGTTGCGTGTACCAGGGGCGCTGGCGAGGGCTTCCTGTCGCTATCAAGACGCTGGTGCGTGCAACTGAGCTGCTATGAGCTGCGTGTATATGTGCAGCTGTGCACACACTGCACAGGCGCACATTGCACTTCCTCGTACTCATTGGTGCCATGCCCCACGCCACAGGCATGATGTGTGTGCGCTCTACTGCTTGCACCCATGTTTGTGCCCCACTCCCGCCGCATCCCATCGACAGGTGGTGTCCCAGGGCGCGCGCAGCATGCGGCTGGCCATCAATGAGGCGGCTGTGGCGGTGAGCCTGGTGCACCGCAATGTGTGTGCCACGTACCACTACGCGTGGAAGCCAATGCGCGCGGCGGGCGAGGGGGTTGTTGCAGCTACGGCGCAAGATGGCAGCGGCGGCCTGCAGGTGATCCTCATGCCAGGCTCAGAGCTGCCTTTCACTGCCCCAGCCACTGCACTGCCCCTGCAAACAGCTGTTGTCAAGAGTGGGGCGTCAACAAGAAGAGTCATGTCGCATCCATGGATCCGCCGTGCGCCCCATGCTGTGTGCAGATCACGTACGCCTTGGAGTGCAAGCCGAAGGGGCATGCGGCAGCCGAACAGGCTGGTGACAGTACTCCTGTCAGTTTAACCTCCAACAGCAATGACGGAGCTCCCCACGACTACAAGCTGTACCTGGTGCAGGTGCGCGCATGGCAAATCAAAATGTATACACTCACCAGCTGCACACGTCGCAACTTGGATCAGCACCAGGATTGGTCATACTTGTCAGACCCTGCAGTTTGCTTGCAGCCCACCTCGTTGGCTTAGCAGGGCAGCACGTGTTTGTGCTACAACATGCCCTTCCTCGTTGCATGTGTGCACACGGCAGGAGCTGTGTGAGGCGTCCCTGGCACGGTTGTTGAGCACCCAGGTGGTGGGCGGTGTGGCCGCGTGGCCCGCCGGCTCCCTCGCCAGCCTGCACAGCTTGGAAGTGGTGGTGACGGTCCTGCTGGATGTGGCACAGGTGGGGCACGTGGGCCGAGGCAGAAGGACAAGCGGCTGTGACCCTCATGAACCTGCACTGTGCAGTTGCACTGCCACCTGGAACTGTCAGCGACACCATTTACAAATAATGTTGCCCTGCGTGATGCCTGTCAATACAACAGGGACTGGCATACCTGCACAGCCGGGGCGTCGTGCATGGTGGTAAGCGCTGGCACTTTGGCTGCCAGTTGTCAATGTTTCACTCCCCCATGCCAACCCAGTGCAGACGCCTGTGCTGCATGTGTTCTCATACCACATTGCGATGCAGTACTTGCCCACGTATTGCCCTCCATCTCCATGCTGCAGATTTGAAGCCTGCAAACCTTCTGGTCAAGACTGACCCTTCCTCTCCCACATGCTTCGTGACCAAGCTTGCGGCAAGTCTTGTGGCCATAAGGGCTCAGACAAGGGCATGTCTGCCTGAAAGTGTTCTGTATGTCACGACCAGGCGTTTACACTGTGGTCCACCTTCCCATGCACCTTGTTACCATCCACCTCTGTTGTGGGCCACATGCAGGATTTTGGGTTCTCACATGCCATGGACCCTGAATCATCGCACGTGTCAAACTTCAAGATGGGTGAGAGCACACATGGAGACGCTGAAGGCGCAACTTGCTTGCAGCTGTCTGCAAACATCACATGTCCGCCTGCTTTTGTGCCCTGGCTTCTTGCCACCAGCCGCAGGCCGATCTCATGGAGCCATGTTGCCTATTGACTGTTGGCCCCTACCACAGGCACCCCCTTCTACGTGGCGCCCGAGGTGGTGCACCACCACAAGTCCTCACCCGCTGCAGATGTGTTTTCATTTGGCGTGCTGATGTGGGAGCTGTACGCGGGGCAGCCGCCTTACGTGCAAGTGCCTCGTGCTGCCGCTGAGCGTTTGGCATCAGCGGCAGCAGATGGGGGTGCAGCTGCACCAACGCAACATGAGGGTTATGTGTGGATGCGCAACCCGCTGTTCCCTACCTGGCCCCCGCGGGCCTTGCCTGTGTACCGTGACCTGGCGCGTGGCTGCATGGTGCCTGACCCCAAGGCACGGCCAGTAATGAAGTATGTGGTGGATGTGCTGCGGTACCTCAGGACCAACTGCTCCAAGTGCCTGGCGGATGCGAGGCAGCAGCAGGCGCTGGCAGACCATTTCGCTGCTATGCCGCAAGTTCCACTGCCAGGGCTGGCGGCCCCTGCCCCTGCAGTGCTGGCGATGCCGGCCATAGCCACCAATGCAGCAGGAGAACCTGTGCATGCGCAGGCACACCTGCAAGGCTGCACGGCCACCCATGCTTAGTCTCAATCTCCATACTCAGTTCTCTCTAGGGGTATTTACTTCAACGCTTGCTGGCTGACTTGCTTCAAAGATTGCATTGGTACGTGCTCAGAAGATGAAGAAGCCAGACACCACCGATAAATCTCTTCAGTATATGGTAAATAATATGTGCAGGACAGCAGAGTGCAGGTCTGTGTGAAGTCCTGAGATGCCTGCCATGAGTCTTGCATGGGCCCTTATTAAGCTGTGCCATGAGCACCAGGGTTTGTGATGGCCATCCCCCAGTTGCAAGGTGTTTGCAACTTTGGTTCATACCAGCAAGCTGTGCAGGGCTAGCACAGATGATGAAGCTTATACTTATATCGTGTTGCACTGCGTGTGACAGGTTCGTTACTGCATGTTGTGCGTATTCAGTGTTCCGGGCTGCACGGGCTCAAGCACCTTGCCAAACCAAGTCTACAGGAGCACGGTGCTGAGTCCATGCAGAACAACTGCTGCACAACATGTTCATTATGTATGGCCGGGCAGTTTGTGAATCAACTGTGTGTGTGGACGAATTGTTGGGTCAAGGGTTTAGGGGTTGCAGGGTTTTTCTGCTGCAGAAGTGGCTGCACATGGTGTACGACTGGAAGCGTTGTGATGGTGAGTGCCAAGATGCTTGGCTGGAGCTGGTGGCAGGCCTTGGAGCATTTGGATCATCTCCGCGAGTGTGTGCTTCTTGCAGTTTTACACACGTACGCACCATAATGGCCTGGTGCCTGGAGTGCTGGGCATCATGAGGATCTAAAGACTTCGTGATACTGCGCTTGGAGTGGAAACTACGTTAGTTGTGCTGTTGTGTGACATCACCACTCTATCCACCGTAAGGTTGTGGCGATTAGTAGCTTGTGTAACGGCATGTTCTTGCTGGCATCGCCGGCAATGCATGGGCAAAGTGCCATGCCGATCACCTGAAGCAGCATTCTCACCGCCAGAACATGCTTGCACCATGCTGGTGTGGTGTTTCTCATGTCCTTCAGACAGTCGTTGCCTGCTCAGTGGACGTGTGTCTGTGGACGTGTGCCTGAGGTACCCCTTTCCTGTTTCACCAACTGTGCTCAAGCTGTGTGGCATCATGCTCTTGCGGCGAAGGGCGCACTGCTTCCTGGGTGTAACTGGAAATCACCATCCTATCGGCACAACCCGATGAAAATTGGTGCATGACCCTGTTGAATGTTGGACGCATTGTTGTTTAGGGCTTAGGGCCATAGGGCCATACATACACTGCCCCAAGAACGGAAGGATGGCATTCAAGAGTCGTTAACAATGCGGTGGATACAAACTACAAGCTGACAAACATGATCTGATCTGTGCGTTTCATGAAATCATAAGGTGTGTGGGGTTTTGCAAAGACAAGCACGCTTCAATAGATCAAGAATGTTGCCGGCATCGAGCGCCCATGGCGGTGGACGGACAGGGCGAGGCAACAACTCCCAGGACGGAGAGGCCGGCCTCGCACGCGATCGGGTGCGGAAAGAACTGAGCACACGGGTGCCCTGCTGATAAGCTGAGAAACCATGAGTCGGGGGTGCGACAGCTGGTGACAGCATGTTAGATGTCGTGGAGCACGAATGTGCAACTTCGGATGCGCGAGGTTGCGCTTTGACACCTGCAGTGCCTTCAAAAGGTCCTTCAGGATGAGCTGACTATCTTGTGTGCACCGCCTGAACACATGGTGAGCACCATGAGTTGTCAGCGTCAATTGTGGTCGCTTGCTGCCATTGCAAGCAACATGACGTTCATACCGGTTGGCCATGCACGCCTTATTTCACTTGCATGATACTCAAACGTGCATTATGCACGCAGGGTGGGAGCATTGACAAGTGCATGAGAGCTGTGCACACGCTCCTGGAGCTGGCAAATGACCAGCCAAGGGATTTGGCAGAGAGTGCCCAAGAAAGCTGGGTCAAGCTGGCTGCCGCATTGTGCAGTGCACTGTGCTTGGCCAGCGATACCACCATACCAGAAAACCCAGCACTGCATGACCTTGCACCAAAGGGTACGTGGAGCGTTTGTGTCCGTCCGTGCATGTGCTGCTTGCCATGATCTGTGCACTGTGACGCAGTTGAAGCTCTGTGAATGTGTTCATTGTCATGTGTGCAAGACTGCAAGTCCATACTTCAAGTTCTTCATGCCTCGCATCATACCACCCATGTGGTTCCTTTCCCACCTGCAAATGCTCACCTGTACAGCTGCACACTGACCTCGGCTGCTTGCATGGTGTGCTCACAGCTCTTGAGCTGCTGTGCGAGCTGCTGAGGGACCTGGAGGGACAGGCAGAGGAGCAGCCATGGAAGCAGATGTTCCGCGCAACCGTTAAGGCTTCTGCTTCAAAGGCACTCCCAGCACATGTCCTGAAGGCGGTTGGGCAAGACGGCGCGATGCTGCTGGCGGCACCACGCAAGGCCCCACGGAGTATTGGCTCACGGAGCGTGTGGGAGGTGCTGCTGGCGCTGGGTCTGTGCGCATGCACTGAAACTATGGAGCACCAGTGCTCGGAGCCCCTGCCCTGCTATGTGCCTGTCTCAGAGAGTATCCCTGCGGACCAGGCACAACAGCTTCTACAGCAGCAAGCCGATCGTTTTGCACAGGATGCTGGCAGGCTCAAAGAGGCCGAGGTGGCTCAAAGGTGCATGAGGTACGCCCAAGCTGGTACTGCCTTGTTACATGTAGGACTGCTGTGTGTAGCTGTGGGCTGTGCTGGCACTGTTCGGCGAACTTCATGTGGTTTGTGAGTTCTCGTTGTGGATGAGCCGTGCCAATGATGACTACATGCTATCTGTCCTACTTTGTTGCTGCGACACCTCACATGCAGCCTGCTCATCCTTCGGCATGTTTCTGATTTGGGCCAAGACTGTGGCGTGCCCGATCTCTCTCAAGTCATCCATGCAGGCAGGCTGTATCGGCTTGCTGTGCACCTGGGCTGCAGCATCACACCTGCCCATGTGCAGCGGCTGCACGAGTTTGCAGCCTGTGAGCCAGCCCAAGACCAACCAACTATACACCAGTGTGCAGCCCACAGGGCTGGAGAGCCATCAAGTGGCAGCACTCCAGCTGCAGCTCCTCCACACGCCATGCAAGGCGCCAGTGCACATGATGTGTGGAGTGTGATGCACTCGGCCCTGACCAACTCACTGCATTATACGCTGATGGCGCTGGCGGACTTTGTGAAGATGCGTGGGTGCTTCCTGGCGGTGAGGAGAGCAGTACAAATGCGCATGAGCAGCTTTGACAGCGCTCAAGTGGACAGTGCACTGAGCCGGGAGGCACCCAGGGCCGGCTCCAAAGAGCGGGCAGTGCTGGAGCGGCTGCTGTGCCCGATCATCCAGCTGGGACAGCTGCTGCCTGGGCAAGCAGAACCCTTGGGGGTCAATGTGTCTGCGCTGGGAGCTGTGACGCAGGTACGTATGGCCAGCGGCTCGCACAGTGGATACATGTTGCACAAGTGACGTGGACGCTGCTGTAGATGGCAGCACCATGACCATGATCTGTGGAGCCTCATCATTGACTGCCTCACTCTGCACTCCACACACTACCCGCAGCTGCTGAACCACCTGGCTGGCCCAGAGCACGGCGAGGGCCCACTAACTGGCGGGGAGCGTGCATGGGCCCAGGCCACAGTGGACATCCTGGCTGACCCACAGTACAACTTGCTGGCCCAGTGCTGCGGGGTGGTGCAAGCAGGGCTGAGCCCCGGGTGGTGCAAGCCGTACCTCCAGAATGTGCTTGCAGCCCTTGCCAATGCGACGTACTTCCTGGTGGTACTTGGCCGCAGCCATGCAGCAGCTCGGGTGCTACAGGGCAGGGTGCCGCCAGACCTGCCTGCCGCCCTGCAGCAGCTGGCAGCACAGCTGCGAGCCAACGACACGCCACCTGACTGTGATGGTGGTGAGCTGACATCAGAGGAAAGGGACAGCATGCTCCAGGCCATCAACCACTGCCTGGAGCACCTGGGCAAGCGTGCACCAGGAGAGCCCGCACCGCCACAGCCGCAGGCACAGCCTGCCCAGAAGGCAAAGCGCAAGCCACAACCAGGACAGCAGCAGCAGCAGCAGGTGCGGACGCGCAGAGCAAAAGCATTCCCTCCTAAACCAGCTGGTGGCAGCGGCCAGAGGCACCCACAGGCGGTGTCACAGCCACAGCTCGGGACCACTGCGCCAGACGACCCAGCGGGCCCGACTTCAGCTGCGGCCGCTGCCGTCAACACTCATGGTGCTCCTGCCACTCCGAACGCAGCAGAAGTGCCTGCACACCTGCCAGCTGGTGCTGCGGCGGCAGGTGTCAACAGGCCTGGGCCTGCAGCGCAAGACCGCAACGCCAAGGTCACGAGCAGGCCTGTGGAATGCATCGCAATCTCTGACTCCGACTCAGAAGGCGATGACAACGATGGGGGTTCAGGCTGTGGGGACAAGGGCCAGGGGCAGCAGCCCCGCCAGGCCAAGCGGGTCAAGTACACGCATGATGTCATGCAGGGTACAGGGCCAGGAGCGGGTGCATTAGGCAGCGGTGCGTCAGGCAGTGGTGCGGGCCCTCAGGTGGCACAGCAGGAGCAGCCACATCCGCAGGCACACGCCTGCGTGCAAGTGCAGCCAGCGGTGGTGGCGCAGCAGGCTGCTGCACCCCATCCATCCACACAGGCACTGTGCGAGCCTGCAGTCCCTGTGCAGCCATCCACACAGGCCAAAGAGAAGAGGGCGGTGGATGCCATGGGCTGCCATGGCAGCGGCTGTGACGGCAATGGCATGCTGCAGGCGGCCGGTCAGCAGCCGGCACACGCACCAGATCATGACATGTCGCACGCTGCCGAAGGTGAGGGTGGCCATGCAGCAGTTCCCCATGGTGAGGCGACCGTGGCTGTGGGCCCTAGCGCACAGCAGCCTCAGGTGCTGGCTCAGCGGGAGCAGCGGCTGGCTCACATGGAGCAGGTGCTGCAGCATGTCGCACAGGAGGTGGCAGCACTGCGAGCATCAGACGCAGCATACAAGCAGGAGATGCAGCGGCTGCAGGAGGCGCTGCAAGCAGCTGAGGCACGCGCATTGCAGGCTGAGGCACGGGCTGCACAGTCTGATGCCAAGCTGCGGCGGGCTGCAGATGAGCACCGCAATGTGCTGGCACGCATGATGGCGGATGTTGAAAGCCAATGACCGTGAGCCCAGCAGTAGCATTTGTTGTGTTGCCAGGCGCACCACCATCGACATGGATGCTTGTTGAGTTGCACGAGGTCAGGTTGGAGTGTGTACGTATGTTTTGCTTATGCCCTCGTGGCACTGGGAGGCATTCAGTCTAAGACAGCACCACTATGCACAGCACCGGTAGCAGTTAGTTCAGGTGGTTCAGGTAGTGCAGTCATGAAGACATAATGGTGCTGGTACATGTTTGCGGTCATGTTGTACACACATTATTGGCTGATCTTGCATGCAATACAGTATGTCGCCTCCATGCCAGGCAGCGAGTTGCCAGGTGGAGTTGGAAAAGGCGGGGTTCAGATGTAGAGATCGAGATCTTAGTCTTCGGTTTCCAGCGTTATAGTGCAGCACTCGCAGCCGATTCTATCATAACGGAGTTGTACATAAGTGAAGTTAGTGAACAAGCAACAGCGTTACTTGATTAGTACTAAAATAATCAAGCCACAGCTCGTCATACTGGTTTCTACCTAAGGGCATGGACGAGAGCAAGACATGGACGTTTGATTCGGGAGTTTTCAAAAGATGCTACCATAATCAAGCGGCAAAAGACGGGCTGGCCCTTCAAAGCGCAAGGCCACGAGCATCGCCCTGCAGCGAAGTAGAGCCGGGCAACAGGTGTGCGCAGCAGGAGGCATGCCAGGCTGCAGAGCGCAGGCTGCAGCAGGCCCTTGCAGGTGTGCAACCTGAGGCCCAGCGGGAAAGGGAGGCCAGGCAGGGGGGTGAGGAACAGGTGGGTGAGGAGAAGGTGCGCACGGTGCAAGTGTCAGCCCAATTGAGGCGGGCACAGGATGACTGGTTGATGCTAACACGCACGCTTGCAGTGCGGCAGGTTGAGCGTGCAGAGGTGCAGCAGCAACTACGGCAGTAGTGTCACCAAGCAATGCTGCATCCATGCAACCATCATCTGCTATGCTGCTGGGCATGCCAACAGATTGCTGAAGCTGCAAGGACTCGGCTGAGCTATATCTTCTGACATAGGCAAAAGTGAAAGCGCCGCTGATCCTGCTGCTGTTCGCATCCTTCTACTAGAGTGTGCTGGGGCAAAAACTGTAACATGAACTTGTGTTCCTTGCGCTGTGTGCGGAAGTCAGCCAGGCACAGCTGCATCCCACTCTTCATAATCTTGGAGCTCTCAAAGCAGTGAATGACTTTGCTCCCAGTATGAAAATGGCAAATATACATTCCCCAATCACTCAGTGTTGTCAGGGCAACCAGTGCATGGCCAATGCAGCAAAACCCAGGCCCTGTCTGATCACAGCTTGGAATGCACAAAACTTTGGAAGCAGACGACCCAACACATACGAAGCCTGAGCTCGCTGAAAACGATAAGATCACAGAACGATACAGTCACCGCAGCCCGTACTTGGCCATCAGCTGCGCGTCAAGGTCTGAGTCGTCCCCCGAGTCGCTGGCTTCCTCCAGCGGTATGTACCGCGTGCGCACAATGTCCCCGCTGCTGCCGCCCACGCCAGCGCTGCCACCAAGGGACGCGACACTGGCTCGCAGGGCCTCCACACCACCCCGGCTGCTGCTCATATGCCCAGTACGTGATGTGCGCGAGCCATCGAAGTTGACGCTGGTTGCCTGCCGGCTCATGGTGGATGCTGCGGCCCATGCCGGGCTGCTCCCACCCTCCACACCACGGCCATCACTGTCACTGCCTGTTCCACTGTACCGTGTGCGTGGCTGCAGAGCACTAGCAGGCCCAGCTGCAGTAGCAGTAGCAGCGTTGGCGGCAGGGGCGTGATTGCTGCCCTGCTGTGTTGGTGGTGCTGCAGTTGTTCCTTGATGAACAGCAGTGGTGGGCGGCTGGGATGTGGGTGTGGTGCAGCCCACAGCTGCGCGCATCACACGCACCGCCTCCTCGCTGTCCCCGCTGCCACTTGCACCTGCGCTGTGGGTGGGTGTGCTGCTGCTGTTACTGTTGCTGCCGTCAAACGCTGGTTGCGGCTGGGCCGCTGCTGGTGTCACTGCTGCATGCTGGCTGGCAGTTGCAGTGGGCACCGGAGCAGGGGAGTATGTAGCAGATGCTTTGCGTGCAGATAACAGGTAGCGAGGAGGCATGTCGGAGTCATCACTGCTGCCCCCGGGGCTCACACCCCCGCCCTCAGGCAGGCCTGCTTGTGCGCTGCCTGGTGGTGCGGGCTGCCGCAGGTGGGCTGATGGCTGCGGCTGCGCCTGGGCGTGCTGTGCGGCTTCATGCCGTAGGGATGGACGGTGGATCGGTGATCCGAACAAGTCCTCCTCTTCCTCCACGGCCTCCTCTGCGCAGGCCACCGCGCCTTGTGCACCGGTTGCCCCTCCCAGGTGGTGTGTCTGTGCTTCATGCCGCTGCTGTTTCAGCTGTGCAGGCTGCGTGAGCTCTGCAGGCCTCTGCTGCTCCTGGGCCGGCTCAGCTGCTGCTCCCGCAGGGCTGACCATGGTAGGGTGGTGCAGGAGTGCACCATACGAGCTGGCTGCACTCCGTGCACTGGGCGGCTGCGACCCTGGTGCAGAGGATGGTGCAGACACCCCTGAGGCACAGGACCAGCCAGCAGCAGATGCTGTGGCGGTGGATGGCGCAGCATCCATGTTGCATCTGCCCGGGGCTGATCGTGCAGAGGTTGGCAAGGGTGCAGCGGCTGCGGTGATGGCTGTGGCTGACAGCCGTCGGCCACTGGGGAAAGGTGCATGCTCAGCTGCATGCTCGGTGCGCTGCGGCATGCGTGCAGTGCTTATGGGAGCCACCGGCAGCAGCCCTGCACCACCACCAGCAGGTGCAGGGGTTGCAGGCACTGCGGCCGCTGAAGGCTGCTGCTGCCGCTGCTGCTGCTGCTGCTGCGCGGTCGCTTCTGCCAGCCTGGCCTGCAGGTCTGCGACTTGCTGCCTTAGCAGCAGCACTTCCTGCTGCAGCTCCAGCACGTCTGTGGGCAGCCCAGGTGCCAAGTGCTGCTGGTAATGTGCAGGCAGCGGGGCTGATGGCTGGGGTGCAGGCGCCCAGGGCTGGGCCACCTGTGGTGGCTGTGGTGTGGGCACCGCACCGGGTGGCAGTTGGGGTGTAGGCGCAAGGCCCGCCAGGCTGCCTGCCCCACTCCAGCTCATACGCATGACAGACCGAGGTGGTGGGGCACCAAGCGCAGAGGGGAGACCATGGCCTGCGGCCTGCTGCACAGCGCCACCATCTGACACACCCGCACCGGCCGCTCCTGCGCCTGAACCCCATGTGTGCCGACCATGCCCCTGCCCAGCGGGTACACGAAAGGGAAGTACAGACGGCTGGGGCGCTGCAGCACCTGCCCATGTGCCAGTGGCCCCAGCACCAACTGCGGCCTGCGAGTCCCCAGGTGCTGATTTGGCACGTGACAGGATGCTGCTGCTGGCCGGAGCACCCCATGCATGTGGGTGCTGCACGGGTGTGGGTGCTGGGCCTGGCATGTTGCCTGCCGCGGACATGCGCGGCTCCAACGGGTTGTACAATGGCCTGATGAGGCCTGAGCCTGAGGCGCGCAGCGCACTGAAGCCCATGGATGGCATGGGGGCCAGGGTGGAGCTTGCACCCACCCCACCTCCCAGACCCGGCATGCCCGGGACTGGCGTCCCTGCAAGGCCCTGCACCGCCGCAGCACCACTGAAGGCACGAGGCATGACAGGTGTGGGAGCAGCCTGTGTGACCGCCAGCCCCTGCCCCCGAGTGAGCAGCCAGGTATCCAAGGACTGGCGGAAGGGTGCCACAGCAGTATCATTCAAACCGGTGGGTAACGACGTGCCCTGGTCTGAGACGGCAGGGCCAGCTGTAGCAGGCTGTGTGGGGTCCAGGGGGCCTCTCAATGTGGGTGCTGGTGTCTGCAAGTGATGCAATGTCCTATGCAGCGGGTTCGGAGCACCTCCCAACGCTCCAGGCACTGTTTGGAAGGCAGCATCTTGTGGTTGCTGCACTGACTGCGCTGCGGACGGGGGGCGGAAGGGGGCAGGCAGTAGGTTGTGGCGTGGTGCGGGCGGTGGCGAGCTGTCCGTGCCGCCTGCATTGCCCGTGCTGTGTTTGGTGGGGCTGCTGGCACCTGTGTCACGCACAGGTGCCACGTCCTGAGCGCTGGAGGCTGTGGTGTACGTGGCTGGGCTCTTGGGCAACAGGGGGCTGCCGGGGCCCAGCGCCACCCCCTTGGCGCGCACATCCAGCTCCGGCCGCATCACCACCGGCGCCCCAACCTGTTGTGGCTGTTGCCACTGCGCGCCACCCCAGCTGCTGCCACCCACGGCCTTGGTGTGGGTGCTGGCCAGGGCCAGGAGCTCCCCTTGGAAGCTGAACTGCAGCAGCGGGGGCCCTGCTGAGGGAGGCCCAGCAGCTGCTCCAGGAACTGGCTGGGCATCCTGGAACCGTGCCTCGTAGCAGCGTGGCAGTGGTCCACCTTCTGCAGACGCATTCAACAGCGGATTGGTGACTGGTATGGTGTGAGCTCATCCGCATCATTCACCCGTTTGCACACAATACCCACTTGCAATTATCAAGCCAACGTACACCAAGCAACTGAGTTTGAACTGCTGTGTGCTGTAAGCAGTACAAACCATCCACCAAGCACATGCACCTGGTGGGAAGATGATCAGGAGGAACGCGCCATCAGGCTGTGTGGCGCGGTCCATGAGGGTGGAGCTGAAGGCAAAGCGCATGGCGGCTGCAAGCACCAGTGGGTGCTCCACGCTCTTCACGCCACGTACCCACGCCCCCACAAGGGGCACGCTGTACACGTGGGGGTCTTCTGCAGCCAGTGGCAGCAGGCTGCGCGCTGCATCCATGGTCAGAAATCCGTTTGCTGGTGCCACATTCAGCTGCGATGCAGCAGTCAGCGCTGCTGTAAGCGCTGTGTCGGCCAGCCGCTTAGGAAAAAGAGGTGACAAGGCTAGAGGGGGTGCAGGCAGCAGCAGTACGCCTCCTAAGTTGGCAGTGCCATCAGGCCGCAATGTGATAGTGCAGCTGGCTGACAGCAGCTGGCCCAGATGTGCAGGTCCACGATGGTCAAGGGTGGAGCGCAGGCATGCACGTGCTGCAGCTGCATCTGGTGCCACTGGCAGCTGCTGCTGCTGCTGCTCCGCCTCTCCCTCCATCGCCACAGTGCATGGCACTTGCAGCTGGTCGTGGCGCTCTGCAATGCAACACAAGGTGTTGTGCAGCTTGTGCTTACTGGGAATTCGGGTTAATAATGCACATTGCTAATGCCATGAACAGATGAAGTGCAGCTAATACTCCCTGGTCCTGCAGGTGCAGCACATGTAGCAAAGCATGCATGCGTACCTTGCGCGCGTGCTGCACCCAGAGGTGGTGCGTGCAGCTGCAGTGTCACTCCTTTGCCTCCGACACGCGATGCCAGATGCCCAGAAAGTGTGGTCTGCCGTCTGCTCTGCATAGGCATGTTGTGCTGTCCCCCAAGCGCTGACTGGATGGCTGGCAGCACATCTGGTGCCACCTCCACCTCGGGCACACAATCCTGCAGGATCGATGCGCAGTACTGCATGATTGCATGGTGGTGCAGTAACTGTGCATCATGCAGCGCCCATGGTCCCACCTTCGGTTGCACGTACTCCACGGCCCCGGCAGGGCTGCGATCCCACAGATACTTCCTGCTGGACGGGAAGCGCCACCCCCGAGTCAACCCTGACCCATTGAAGCTCGCCATGACTGGTGCTGCTTCTGATATGGAAAGGATGGATGATGCCGGCTTCGTTGCAGGAACGAAGGCATGTTGGTTTTGGAACGATGCAGGTGTCTTGGTCACGCTAGCTGTGCTGCCCACCGTGCTGCCCCCGCCAGTCGTTGCTGCTTTGAAGAATGCGGACGGGGGCATTCGCTTGCTGGTGGTTTTTGGCTCAAGTGGAAGTCCAAGTTTTGAAAGACGAGTGCCGATGACAGCTGTCTGGTGGCAGTGCAAGCGACATTGTAACAACTACTGTCGGCACTCTACAGCTTTTCCGTCACATACGATGATCGGCATTTGTCGCCCCAGTTTGTATTGTGATGGCATCAGTGAATCAGCAGTACTATGCACCTTCAAGTGGCAGCGAGCATCACGAAGCACCGGGAAAGAATAGCACTCAACCCGGAGATTGTTGTGACCAATAGTGCTGAGCAACTCATAGCAATCCAGCGTGTTCAAGGCTGTCACATACTGGTTTATGAAAAAGAATGGATATTGATAATGCCCACCATAGTCCTTCGCTGCAGTTGGCTGGGGACAAGCGCCTGAGCAACCGAGCCACATGCATGTTGTGCACGTGTTGTTGTGCTTCACAGCAGCAGAAGCAGGATGCATGCAGCGCCGAGAGCTGAGAGCAGGGTGCCGCGGTCTAGATGCATGCTCACAGTTGCATGCAGCTGCACCGGGCTGGGCTGGATAGCAGCAGACTGCAGTGTGGAGGGTGCAGCACCAGTGACGACCCGGGTTAGTTGTGGGCCTCCTGAAACAATCTGGCTGGTACTGGCTGGTTGCGTGTCTGCAGAGGGTCCGCCAGCCCCGGACACATTGCCAGCTGCCAACGCAGGAGCCCCTGCGCCCACAGTGCTGCTGCCATGCCCCGGAGGCAGCACTGCCAGCCTTGCCGGCTCTGCTGGCTGCTGGGGAGAGCTTGCTGTGCTGTTTGCACTCCCGCTCAGGTCACCAGAGCAGTCAGGGAAGATGCTCCCTAGGCAGCGCTCTCCAAGCGCCAGGCTGAACTTGGCAATGTCTGGCGCCACACACAGCAGCCGCCGCAGCTCGATGTGGCAGTTAGCAGGAATGGAGCGCATGGCCAACGCACATGCGCGCGAGCAGCAGCCCACCTGCATGCAGCCAGCGGCAGGTACACCCCAGTTGGCTCAGTCACAGGGGCCAACTGATGCCTCAAGCTGCAATGCATCACACCCTGTGCTAAAAGCTAGGTGTGTGTGGTGGTGAGATGGGGTGCAGCCCGAACACCAGGTGGCCAGGCTCCCATAACTCAGCCTATCTGCAGGCAATCCTCCATCTTTGTTTGCTACCGTGGTAAATGCTTTCTGCAAGCTGAGGTGCCCTCATCGCGGCCCACCTGTATGCCCAACTGCTGGACGCAGTTGCCTGCAGTTGCCCCCAGCACCCCGCGGCACCCTAGTGACACATTGGTCAGCAGTCGTAAGGTGCCCAGCTGCACCATGCGCGGGTTGTAGTCGGGCCACATCTGTGTGTTCAGCGGGCAGTCACCTGCGCGGTGTTGTAGCGCACCCAGGTGTAGGCACAAGCAAGACCGGCGTCGTGGCAAAAGGGCCATGGCGCTGACCAGCACGGCTGACCAGTCATGTCACACCACAGTGACCAAACAGGTATGGGTTGAGCGGCTAAAAGAGCTGCCCCTTCTCCCCCCCTCCCGAGTGTGCTGCAAGTTGCATTAGTCCGAGTGTTGAACTGTTGAAGCAGAGGCTGACCGTTTGGGGGAGCTTGCAACCCACCAGAGTCAGTGGCCACCACTGGTAGGCGTGTGGTGCCAGTGGGTGTTGCATCTGCCGCTATCCCACTGCTGCCTGTGTCGGCGCCCAGCCCGCCACCCTGCGCTTCACCACTGCCACCCAGTAGCAACGTGCGCTCGCTCACGCCCTGCATGCACACAGCGTCCCAGCAGGCCACATACAGTAAGCCGTGTGTGCATATGTGTGCGCGTGTGTGTGCCAACTGGAGGCACATTGTGGGGTGGCAGTGCATCGCGGGAACCCTGTGCATTGCATCTATGCTTGGCACGTGAGGGTTTCTTGCGTGACACACCGCGCATGAGAACGTGACGTTGACGCAGCGTGAGGCCAGTGTGAAGAAGTACTTGGTCAGGTCTGGGATGCGCACGCACAGTGAGCTGACGAGGGAGAGGTAGCAGCGCGTGGGCAGCTGCGGGGCAGGGGGGTAGAACTGTATGGGACGTGTTGTGCCACTAGTCAGCCATTGGTGTGTGTGGGTGGGTGGGCGGACGAAGAGGAGAGGGGAATATGTTGCATTGTGACGATGGCAGCTCATCAACATGGCACATGCGACACACCAGTAATGCGTGCTGCTGTGCTGACTGGATCACGTGCCCCACCTGCTCCATGGCCGCGCGGCACCTTAAAGAGCAGCAGCCCTGCGACCATGGGGCACGTTGGGACACCCAAAATGTCAACTGCAGGCACCACCCAGCTGCAGGCGTGTTTTAGTGAAAGCAAAGCTCCTTGTGGCTGCCACGATGAAGTGCATGGGGCTGCTTTGTGGCGTTTGTCATTAACCACTGCCCCCCACCTACAGTGAGTTGAGTCAGGTCATCGTAGCAAGGCGCCATGAATTCGATCGCCCTGGGAGTACAGTGGCAACAGCGAAGCGGCAGTCCTTAGATTTGCGCACTGTTAAAGGTCCTTATTGGACAAACCTCAGAGCACCACTTAGGAGCACAATGACAACACTGCGCAGCAGGCAGGGGTGGTTTCATGTGGTGTTGCAGATGCTCAAGCATCTGCCACCTACCCACGCAAGCACACCTCCGGTACGTCACGTGCGATGGCTGCAAGGGGCGGAACAGGGCAACAGTACGTCTGCTCAATCAAGTGCGAGTGTCAGGGTGGTAAGCCACCAGCAACTGTTCATCATTTATGTGTCCCAATCATGCACCACATGTGGACCGGCCCTCCTTGTGCACACCATGTGCTACCAGTAAGCGAGTATGGCCACACATGGAACTGCCTGGAACTGTCCATGAAGGAGGTCAGTGCGGCACATCAATGATCGACCCCCGCACCACACGCACCCAGCAGCGAGTCAAAGAGTAGGGAGTTGTTGAAGTCAGGCCAGCGAGTAACCACTGTGGAGGAGCAGCCGCGGTAGTATGCTGCGTCGTCGCCTGCAATGCACCACAGCAGCCAGCAGTACAGCATGATCAAAAGCTGAAATGCAAGGTGGGTGCTTGAACGGGCAGCTGTCTCAAGAGCTTGACTAGGTGTGGTTGGTAATAATAACAATAACACGGCGTTTCACAGATGCTTCTGTATGCCAGAGCCTGACAGGTGTGGTTGGTGTGGCGTGATGAATGCCCCTGCGTATCATGCGCTTCTCATGTGCATTGTTTTCGTCGCCGGATGGTTGGGCATACCTGAAGTATTGGCCAGTGCGCCTCGCAGGCTGCCCACCGGCAGCCCTGCCCCAGTGCCGGGGCCTCTGCCCTCGCCACCCTCGCCACCCTGTTGCAAGCGCGCCATCAGGGCTATGACCTGGGACTGATTGACGGGGCATGTGATCCCCACTCGCCCCAGGCTCGTTGCTGCCAGCTGCTGCGTGGAGGCAGGCTCGGTGTCGGATGCTGACATTGCCTCGCTGGCGTTGACTGGCCCCTCCGTTTCAGCGCCAGTAGCTGCGAGCCCCCCAGCAGCCTCCACCATCACTGTGCCCTCGTGACTGGGCCACGAGGCATTGCCTGAGTTGGCCGCCTCAGCTGCACCTGGGGCCAGCGCGATCTTGCCCTCTGTCGCAGGACTGGGCTGCATGGACATGGGGGGCACACAACGCTCCACAATGCCAGACCTGCGCGTGTTGATGGTGGCACCGTCCACGACATGTTATCTTCGCACACTGCTCAAGGCCTGGATGTGAGGTGCCAGGTATTAAAAAGTACAACATGCACAGCTGCGAAACCGCCCGACTGCTGCTCCTCACACAATGGGGGCGAAGAATGTGGAGTTAGCGCACACATAGTCAAGCAGCTGGGCCAGGCATTCCGCGCCCAGCGTCTGCGGTACAGCAAACAACAAGGGCATGTTGGGGATTATCCTCGCTGCCAGGATGACTGCACCTGCTGCCAGCACCCACCACCCCACTCAGGGACCCCCCTGTCCTGCATTTTTCGTGAGCACAGCAGTGGCATGCATGCCAATGGAAGCATGAACTAGGCTGCAGTGCGCACCAGGCGGATTGCTGTGGAGCAGTCGCGTGTGCAGCAGCCCTGAATCAGCGACAGGTCGGGTAGACATGCCACAAGGGAGGTGGACACAACATTGTAGCACTCTGCATGCATAGTTGTTGAATCAACAGACAGATCTTAGGCCCTGATGCTGCACGCATGGGAGTACATACATAATTACATATGGCAGAGTAAACCGCTGAGGACTGTGCATGGTGGTTCAGTATATGCGCACTGGAAGGACATGAACTGAGCCAAGTAGCCAACCGACTGCATCGGGCTGAGCTGTTGCTCAATTAGGCCCACACGCCATGCCAGTCCTGTGGCCCCATGTTGTCTTGGACCTGCCCCGAGCCCGCCTCACCTGTGGTAATGACCTGCTGCAGCTCTGACACCAGCAGGGCAACAGATGTTGCACTGAAGTCAGACCGGATGACGCTGGGGACTGAGCACCCTGCCTGGAACTGAGGTACAGCCGTGGGCACTGGGGCCAGCAGGGGTGCAGTGCGGCCTGTCTTTTGGCTTACTGCCTGCTGGGCCTGCATCAAGCTCCTGCTGCCCCCTCTCAGCACTTTGGCAGGTGAGGCATCAGACCTGCCCTCCACGCGCAGCAACGGCTGCGTCCTCTGCTGTACATGGGGCATGGAGGATGTGGGTGTGACAGGTGCTTGGCCCCTGCCTGCATGATGGTTGGAACACGCCACAGCCCCAGCCAGCAGCAGCAGCAGGAGCCACAGGGGCATTCTGCGATGGGAAGCGGCATGGCCGTGGTTGCTAGTGTACAGCAGCAACTGCATGTCTGAACAACTGAGATGACGCGTGGAAGGGGTCTCAGATGAGGTGCGCGAGGAGCCAAGGGGTTTTGATTGCTAATAACACCATAACAGCATTATTCTCAACAGGGCCAAGTTCATCAGCACCTATATGACGCGCTGCAGTAATCTGGTGCATGTGTACATCCGTGACAGCCAGCGTCATATGGCTGCCCCTACAGTCAGCGTTCCATAACCCCTGGCACCCTTGGC
This sequence comes from Haematococcus sp. NG2, assembly GCA_004335575.1. Taxonomy (NCBI): domain Eukaryota; kingdom Viridiplantae; phylum Chlorophyta; class Chlorophyceae; order Chlamydomonadales; family Haematococcaceae; genus Haematococcus; species Haematococcus sp. NG2. The sequence continues at coordinate 56,896 of QAXD01000140.1, read as the reverse complement.
CACAAGTCCTGCCCACTGCCTGCCTACTGCCTGCCAGCCGTGCGGCATGGTCGTCAGCTGAAGCGTGTGCGTGGGTGCTGCGCAGCTCCTATATGTGACATGGATTATCCATGTGTCAGCCACTGTGTGCACACACCCTCAGTGATGCTCATGCACACCACCACCAGCCCCCAGTGCACCACCACCCCCTCCAGCAAGCGCCACGAACACGTGCTCCAGGGTGGCTTGTGTCACCGAGTAGGATGCCAGCCCCACGACACTGTGGCTGATTCTGCTGCTGCTGCTGCCCTCGTCGCTGCCAGTGCCCCTTGAGGCGATGGCAGCTGTCCCTGCAGCTGCCGTGGCAGCGCGTGCACGCTCAGCTGCCTCAAAGATGTCAGCCAACGGGATGGTGCCGCTGCAGGCAGCAGACGTGGGCAGCAGTGTTCGATACAGACTTGCTGCAGCCATGTGTTGGCATGTACTCTGGATGAACTGGATCAAGCGTGCGCCATGAACTGGTCAGAGCACACAACAGGTTGTCGGCCACATCACCAAGACGCCAGGATAGCTAGGCCACCTGCACTGCCGTGCATGCCAAGGTTAGAGGAGATGCGAGCATATGATGCACGGCATGCTGGCGCCGACCTCACCGTGGCACAGCCGCCTCCACGCGCCCCGCCCCCGCATCCACCAGGGACACGTGCGCGGCGGGCAGCTCAGCAGCCAGCCATCTGCACAGCGCACGCACGCCGGCCTCACTGCACTCCACCGCCCTGCGCGTGACCAGCATGGATCACGCATCACCACACTCAGCTGGTGGCTCATGCATGCCGTGGTTGTGAGGTGGTTGGGGCTGCGCTGCGGGGGGCCAAGTGCGGACTACATGCACTGCTGGGCTCACCTCAGCTCCAGCACGTGGCCGCCTCCGAAGCGGTTCTTCAGGTGCAGTGGGCTGCCGATGCACACGGCCCGGCCTGTGCAGGTGTCCCAGCAAACGCAGACGTGCCGTTCCGAGCAGCGTCGTAGCCACATGTCAGCTGAATGGTGTGCAAGCCGGAAATGCAACTAGGATTGGTGCACGTGCATCTGCTACAGGCCCAGGTCGGACTGTTGGACAAAGGTCACACCTTCCACCATGATGGCCAGCCGCCCACACAGCGCCTCACACTCCTCCATGATGTGAGATGTGAGCACCACGGCACGCCCTGCACAGTGCAGCAGGGGCAACACACTGTTCCATGGGCCTTGCACCATCCTCTCAACACTTCCATGCCGTGATGCCTCGATGTGCACAACCTAGTGCCACACGGTATGATGCATGTGACTCATATGCACAAACCTGATGCGGCACACAGCATGCAAGCAGGTGCAAGCGGCGCAGCGCTCGCGCACACACCTGCGCGCAGCACCTCGCCCCCCACCAGCGCCCACACGCCGCGGCGGGCACCCGGGTCCAGTCCCGTGGTGGGCTCATCCAGCAGGGCCACCTGGGGCCCACCCACCAGGGCCGCCGCCAGCGCGAGCTTGCGCTTGGTGCCCCCAGAGTAGCGGCCGCACGCGTTGTCCGCATGCTGCAGCGCACGGCGGCGGAGGGGCGCGCCCACGCCTGCAGTTGACACGCGGCGTGAGCAGCGGGCGTGTCAGGGTCACAGCACGGGAGGGAGCCTTGCAGGCTTGGGGATGCAACAGGTGTGTGAGATGCAACTGCTTCCCCCACAGACGGTGCCAGACGGACTGTGCGTGACAGCACCTGGCGCAGATGCGGTTGCAGTCGTCGCATCTGGTGACAGGAGGCCAACAGCCGCCAGCAAGTGTGAGACCATCGGAGGGATGTCTGGCTCTGGCACTCCGCGCAAGCGTGCGTACATGGTCAGTGTCTCGCGCCCCGTCATCTGGCCCAGCAGCGCCTCAAACTGCAGAGCCAGGGCGGTGAGAGATGGCAACAGGCTTGCACCCAGGTCTCATGCTTGCACCCAGGTCTCATGCTTGCTCTCAGGTCTCATGCTTGCTCCCAGGCCTCATGCTTGCTGCATCTACAACCATGAGACCTGGGACAGATGGCACAGCCCTGGGCGGCACCCAACACCCGGTGCACACTGCACAAAGCTTCCTTATATGGAAGTGCCAACTTGCTGCACACAATTCCTCACTGCCACCGCACCTGTGGGCAGTAGCCCAGCACCTGGCGTGCAGCTGGCAGGTCAGACGTCACCGAATGGCCACCGATTGACGCATCTCCATCATCAGGCGCCTCCTCGCCAGTCAGCATGCGGAAGGTTGTGGTCTTGCCTGAGCAGTGTTGCATGAGCACACAGCACATCTGCAACAGCGTTTAGGCTTCCGTGCAGCTGCAGCGGAACCTGCAGTGCGGCTGCGTGAATGCACGGAGCTGCATCCAGTGCCCCAGCATGCTGTTGTTCTCATGCAGTGCTGCATGGACGCCTGGCCATCCCACACCTCGAGCAGACAAGCCCCAATCCGTCACGCATCACCCACCTGCGCCATTCACACCCAGCAGCCCGAAGCACTCCCCAGGCGGCACAGCCAGCCACAGCCCCTTGACAGCGCGCACAGGCCCGCCCCACTGCAACCTGCCACCAGGCGGACTGGCAGCACCCAGCCCGTTGGCATGGGCTGAGCTGGGGTGGGAGTCTACAGACAGCAGCGGGGGCATGTGGTGGTGGGCTAGGCCGCTGCCCCCCTCCACATCTTGTTGGTCTGACCCCAGCAAGGGCTGCGTCAGAGAAGAGCCGTGGCGGCCGGTGTGCGGCTGGGCTGGCTGCTGGTATTGAGGCAGCAGTGCTCGCAGCCACCCTGCAAGCCCACCCCCCGCCTTGCCCACCATGGGGGTCCAGTATGTCTTTTGCAGCCCGGCTACCACCACTGGGCATGCAGCTACACGCGGCCCGCCTGCCTGCACCGCCCGCCTCTCTGCTGCCACATCCTCATCCTCTGCCTCACCCTCAACCTCACTGCCTGTGTCGTGCTGTGCACGCGGCTCACCAGTAGCTGCTCCTTCTCTTGTCACCGCCCCTGCTGATGGCGCATCTCCTGCAGCCTGTGCTGCCGCTTCTGCTGCCTCTGCGTCCACCAGCTGGATGCCAACGGTCCCATCTGAGAAGCTGAAGGGGCCAGCCGCGTTCCCAGATGATACATCCACATCCTGAGGTCCATTCGGATCCACCACCAGCACCACCTCAGGCAGTGGCTCCTCGGGCTGTACCGCCTGCACCAGGGGTGAGGACAGTGAAGCTGTACTGCCCCCGCTGTCAACCAAGTCATCCTCTGCCCTGATATCGCTTCCCCGCCGCTGTGCCAGCCTGTGAGACAGCCGCGCCCACACATTGAACGACGGGGCCGCGCGCACGCTGCTGCCACCTGCTCTGCCCTGGCTGGCACCAGTGCGTGGCCACGGGGCCCTGAGGCCCGCACTGGTGGATGTGGGAGCTGTGGTGGGGGTGGGGGGCGCGCTGTGCTGCTGGCTGGCCGTGTGCTGCTGAGGATGTGATTGGGTGATGCGGCGGTGGTGGTTGTGTTGGCGCCCCAGGGCCGCGCCTGTTGCGTGTGCGTGCACCAGAGCAGCCAGATGGGACAGCCGCGCGCGCACCCGCGCAGCTAGGCCGGTGTCCAGCGCTAGGGCAAGGATGAAGTAGGCAGCTGCCTGGGCTGCCATGTGTGCTAGGGGGCTCCCAGTGACGGACCAGGCCCAGGGGTCTGTCTCATGGTGGATTGGCAGTGGCATGGTTGACTTGTAGGTCTGGGTCACATCATACACGCCGCGCGCAAAGCAGTAGTGGGGCGATAGCGAGCGGAACAGCGCCTGCGACGCGTGTGCATGTTCCATGAAGGCTGGTTTGCATACCACTCGGACGATTGGTGTGAATCACTCTTGTTGCACGGCACGGCACCAAGCCACTGCAGCAGCCCACCAACACAGCAGCCGCACGCGCGTGCCCCACCGACCTTGGCTGCGTCATCCCAGGCCTTGAGGCGCGGTGACACAGTGAAGGTAATGATGAGGTCCGCGATCCATGTGGCCACAAAGCCTGCGCACAGGGCATGTTGGGCAGACAGAGCAGCCCCCACCGGATCATCAGCTGCAGCACGGCAGGCCATTTGCTGCAAGATGGTAGAAGAATATGCCAAAGTGCTAACGCCGCCGCCACAGCCCCACACCCTTGACACTGACTGGACTGGGAAAATGGTGGGTGGGTGAGCATTGGGAACAAGCCGGCAATGCTCGGTGACCAACGCACAAAACACATGACTGCACCACCTCCGTCATCAGAGCAGAGAGCACCACCCCCTGCCATCACAGCCCTCACCAAGATACCCCGTGAGAAAGTACACCGTGTTCAGCCGCTGCAGTGCAAACATCTCGTCCTGCGGAGTAGGCAGTACAGGGAGCAGGACATCAGGGGGTGCTGCCAAGTCAGCGGTTGAGCTGGTAATTGGCTGGTGGCACAGGGGACTGCACGACTGACACCACAGCGGCGCAGCAAGGGGGCTGGCTGTTGTCGGCCACACTGCAGCATGCAGGCCACTGGCCTCACCCTGCTGGCCCCAGGCACGCAGCATGGCCCCACCCACCGTGAACAGGCCCTGCAGCGCGTAGGTCATCGCGACGCCTGCTGCCCCAAACCCCCACAGCAGCGCTGCCACAGCACCCAGCCGGGGACCACTGTACTGCGGCAGTTGGTACCACGCGATGAGCGCGATGATGCACGCGGCGGTACAGGTGTACTGCGTGCAGTAGTCCCATACATAATGCGTGCCCCAGAAGATCCAGGGCCGCGCGCCGCACACGAGCTGGACGTGCTTGGAGCTGGACACACGCTCCCTGCAGGGCATCGATGGGAGACCAGTGGTGAACACCAGCAAGCATCACAGGCGGAGCACACCATGCCGGACATGCGGGGCCATGTGCGCAGGGGCGCGGCAGATCCTCCTGTCCCACAGGCAGGGCACTCTTGCAGGCCCACCTCACGAGGAAGACAGCAAACGACGCGCTCATCACGGACGCGGCCAGGGTGAGGCACACCACCAGCATGAGGGCCGCAGCATCCTGAGGGAGCAGCCACCACGCGCACCAAGCTTACCATGCCGCAACGACACAGCACACATTGGAGCATGACAAGGATGCAGTGGTAGGCAGTGCCTGCATCTGTCTCCCCAACACCCAACTCGCCTATGGACCTGCAGCCACCCACCTGGCGCACACGGAACAAGGGCTCGAAGGGCAGGATGGGCAGTGGGTTGCTTGTCACCACAATCCCCTCTCCATCGCCTGTGGCGCCGGCGATACTAGAGTTGCTACCGCCACCTGCCAAGCGTGCCGCTTCAGCCTCCATGTACCTCAGCAGCGCAGAACTGGCCTGAGACAGTACTGCTGGCAGGCCTGAAATCGCTGTCTGGTTCAGCAGCAGCGTGTACTGCACTGCCGTCCTGCTGCTGCCTACATGGAGAGGGGACGGCTCAGTGGTTGCAGTCAGGGGCAGCAATGTGGGGTCACAAGCACCACCCGCAGCCCTGCTCACTCCAGGCTTCATCCCGAGTATCATTTCTGCAGTGGTCACCCTACCACCCAAGGTTCAGCAGCCATTCAAATGGGCCAAGGGCCAGAATAAATAGATTCAATGGCCACAACCACACCGCCAGACAGTTGAGAACAAACCACAAAACCAGACTCACTTGCTGTGAGCCATGCCAGTGGGTCAGGCAGAGCATGCAGCATGACTGCGTCATACGCGGGGCGCCCATGTCCCGCAGCGCCACGCCCGTCCCACCACCGCGACAGCAGCCAGCCGTCCAGCACGGCATCAGTCACAGGCCCACCAGACCACAGCTGGGTCACATTGGAGTCCAGGGCCTGGGTCTGGTGGAACTGGGCAAGTGTGAGCTGTCAGGTGGTTGATCTAGGATGAGGATCAGGCCATCACCAGGCGAGGACAAGGCAGCATGCGACAAGAGCACAAGTGCTTGACAGCAGCGGCCAGCACACACCACAACCTGCATGAAGTGGAGCAACACCCACCGCAGGCCATGCGTCCAGCCATGCAACAAACGCGCTGCTGTTAGCCCCGCTTCCTCCTCTCACACTTTCAGCCGCAGCGATCACACTTGGAGAGCCCATGAGGCATGTGGTGCGGTCACAAGTGAGGGGCCGCTCCGCAGGCCCGCGCACCGACAAGCTGCTGACCCACAACGCCAGATATATGAGAGCAAGCGGCACAGCAAACTGGGTGAGCAGCGTGAGGGCGTCCCGGCGCGCACACAGCGCGCGTTTCACAAACAGGCCACGTGCTTGTGACCACAGCAGCGCGGTCCCCGTGAGCAGCTGCGATGGCGGTGGCGGCGGCGGTGCTGGCGGCGTGCTGGCAGGTGCTGCTCCTACGTCTGAACTGACCTGCATGCCAGCGGTTGCTAGCGCTGGCGCGTCTGTCTGACTGGCGCTGCGCACACGCTCCGTGACAGCCAGGAACACCTCCTCCAGCGTGGTCACTGTCAGCCCGTATGCGGCCACACCCACCGACGCGAGATGAGGCTGTGCGCTCGCCAGCTGCTGGTGGCCGCCGCTGCTGGCAGGGGCCGAGGTGGAGGCGGCCTGGTATGTGGCCACTGCTGCGTCCAGCTCCCTCAGGAGTGCGGGGAAGGCGGGGGTTGCGGCGCGCGGCAGCCGCATGACACACTCCCCGCCTGCAAACCTGACGAGCACTGCGCCCGGCACATGCGCACGCACCAGCGCCACAGCAGCGTGCACGTCGCCGCCTGCCTCACCCCAACCTCCATACCTGGAGGTCGCATCTGTGGGCCTGCTGTCCCCAGGTGCTGTGCGCAGGGTGGCGGGCACATGGGCTACAGCACCAGATGCTTGCTGCGGCGAGGCGATGGCCAGCGTCAGCGTGTACCCCTCCCCATGGGCTGCCTTGAGATGGTGGGGGCTGCCACGCGCGACAATGCTCCCTGCCGCCTGCAAGTAACATATAGCATGTTGATCCTGGCACATGACGTACGTTCTGCTGGGGTTTGTGTGCAGCCACAGGCATGAGCATGACCAGCAAAGGGAGTTGCAAGCACTGTGCTCGCTCATGCCCTAGCAACACCACTGTCCATGTGCATCTGTGACAACAACACAAATGTGATCTGCAAGCTGTTCCCCAGATCGCACCATAATGATGATGTCATCCGCCAGGCTGTCCGCCTCCTCCATGCTGTGGGTGGTCAGCAGCAGCGCAGACCGCCCCCGGCGCGCGCGCATGATGTCCCATGTGAACCTGCTTGCAGATCATCACAGGGGATGCAGTGCCTCCAGGTGCAGCAAGCGTGCCACATGTGCATTGCTGTCAGTGGTGCGTCCCACCCCACACACCCCACCTGTGCAACAAGTCAACCATCCTTCCCTCCCCAGCGCAATCAGGCCATGAGGGAGTGCACTGATCACCAGCGCGCAGCCACGCAAGGCCCACAGCGCGCACCGGCGTGTGTAGGGGTCCATGCCAGATGTGGGCTCATCCAGGATCACCACTAGCGGGTCCCCCAGGAACGCCAGAGCCACTGACAGCTTGCGCCGCTGGCCGCCGCTGAGGGTACCAGCATATGCGTGCAGCTTGCCGCCCAGCCCCACCTCTGCAGCCGCTGCCTCAGCGGCCTGTGGGGGACCGCAGGCAACAACCAGGCATGTGCAGGGGGAAGGTCTTGCCATGTGGCTGCACTCACAAGAATGAGAGTGCACACACGCCGCACAGCAACTCGGCCACCCATAATTCCACAGGGACAGGATAAGCACCCATTGTTGCCATCCATGGGTATGTGCTGGCACACGATGTGAGGCCCCGTTTTTTTGATAAGCATGCCCAGACGCAGCCCTCTCGTACGCACTTGCTCCAGACCAGCAGCCGGTAGCCCGCGCAGCGCCCCCGCCAGCAGCAGGTGCTCACGCACAGTGAGGTCCGGCCACAGCACGTCAAACTGGGGGCAGATGCCTGCGTGCATGGGGAGCATGGCACACGGGTCCAGGGTCGGCGTGCCAACGACAGCGCCAGCAGTGCCAGCAGCGCATCAGCACACCAGTCCAACAGGGGGACACGCAAGAAGCAGGTTACACAGCTCAAAGCAGCCTACTGACAAATGTCACACTATGATGGGCTGTGAGGGTGCCCTCACCGAGGTCACGCCGGATCTCGGCCATCTGGTGTGTGATGTCACGACCAGCCACAAACGCAGTCCCAGAGGTTGGTGGCAGGGTGCCTGTCAGCACACTGATCAGCGTAGTCTTGCCAGCCCTGGGATGCAGCACCGCCACAGTCAGCCACGTCTCAGGCAACAATCTCGGCCATGCCCATGTCATGTGGTGTACCATAAGGGAAGGTAGCATTGGCGCAGTAGCTTGTACTGCAAGACTTGCACTGAGACATGCACAAAGCTAAGGAGGCACCATCAGCAATGGTTCAGAATCTCACCCGTTATGTCCCAACAGAGCAGTGATGCGCCCGGCGGCAATATCCCCGCTCACACCCGCAACTGCGACACGTGTCCCGCCTTGTGTCGTTGCAAACTCACGCACCAGGCCACACAGCCGAATGGCCACTCCATCTGTGGCGCCCCCACCTGTACTGCTGCCTGTACTGCCCTTGCGTACTGCTGCAGCATCACCGGGGGCATCTGAGCCCAGCAGGGACGTGCGTGTGCCGTCACCTCCTGTGCCATTCCAGCGCATCTTGCTGCGCGCCGCATCCCACCCCCAGTAGCCCTTGAAGTCTAGGAAGAAGAGCGGGGGCAGCGTCTGGCCGGGCCGTGTGGGGAGCACCTGCCATAACAAGGGGCACCAAACCGGATGGGTCCCAAGGCAAAAGAAGAGATCCCAACCGCAGACCACATGCCCTTGTGTCGGCATCACAAACCTGCCAGCGCTGTAACATATGAAGAACCAGTGGCGATGCTTCATCAACATGCGATGCGTGGGCGTTGACACTTACCTTGTCACAGTACCATGCCAGCAAGCTGTACAGCAGTATATCTATGGCCAACAGCCACAAGACGCTGTTAACACTGAAGCTGCTACCTTGCATCACCTGTGAGCATGCATGGAATGGAGACGAAGCACAGATGCGAAACCACGTTTACAGGTGTCCTGAATCACGCTGTGTGCGGCAGCCTGAAAGGGAGTGCAAATCCTGCGATGCCTTTCTCCCATCCTGATTTCAAAGCCGTCAAAGGCAGCCCGCCAAGAAAGGCAGGATGAGGAGAAATCATGCACAGAACAATGTGCGCGACCTGCCCATAACACTCCCCGCATTGGCCGCACCGGCAGTGCTGCAGTGTGCGCATTGACCCCCACAGAAACTAGCTCCCAGTTGATGAGGCAGGAGGAGAAGAGAGAGGCTGCGGAGGGGGGGAACAGGCATGCCAGGAACCTGCAAGCGAATCACATGCAAGCAAGCAGTCGGACCTGAGCGTGGACATGGGCAGGAACCAGGCTGCACAGTGTGCACACCATGCAGACACGGAGAGGCACAGGTGCACAGGACAGGCCAGGCAAGGTGCAGCAAGAACAGCGTAGACGCGCGGTTACTGCTGGACGGCACCTGCACACACCCCAACCTCACCAGCTGGTGCCGCCATACGGCGCTGCGCTAGGGATGATGAAGCCAGGGAGGGAGGCGAGCGCGTACAGCAGCTGTGCTGCGGTGCCCGCCACTCGCGAGGTCGAGAATAGCGTGGACATCCAGTAGCTGCAGCACACACAGCAATGACAGCGTTGTACCTGGTTTGTGCCATGTGCCGCACATGGGCACATGCAGCAACATGGGCAGGAGCTGGTTCCAGCTGCGCATGCACGTCTTTTGCATGTCTGTGGGCATCATGCAGCAGCAGGGTGCCGAGCACAGCTGCTGGCAGTGAAGCACGCACTCACCTGAACGCCGTCAGCGCTGCGGTAAAGAGCGCAAAGAACGCGGTCATGTACGCGGGGGAGGTGTGCGCAAAGGGGTAGGTAGCCACACCCACGCACAGCAGCGCAGAGGCCATCATGAGGCCCCAGTGGGTGAGGCCCCAGGACGTCCAGTACGGCACATCACCCAGGCCTGCAGGTGTGGCACAGGTGTGGTGCGGCCCCGTCAGCCAGCATCGATGGGGGAGGAATGCAGCAAAGTGTTCAAGTCCTGCATGGGCCCCACGTGGTTGTATGGTCATCCATGCCGCACAAGTAATGGCAATTTGCTTGCCTGGCTCCTGTGTGGGCACAAACACCCACCAGTGCTGGCAAGGCACCCCGGAAAATGCCGGAGCAGCTTGCATGCACACACTCCCGTGCACCCACCCATGAGCGCCATGCCCTCCCGCAGCCGCAGCTCCTTCTCGCGCACCACAGCGCCCACCACCCCACGGCACGGCGCCAGGAACGCGTACACCAGCAGCAGGTTGAACAGCACCGCCGCCGCGCCCGCACCCAGGTCCTCTCGCACCTGAGCCACACAGCCCATACTTGCACGGTGCAGTGAACATCATGCGCCAGGAAGCACAGCAGCCTGGTGGGAGCTGCTGAGGCTGGTATGAAGAGGCTGCTGGTCATGGCTGCATGTGGCGCAGCAACCAGGCCGACCCACATGTGCACCAATCTGTGCATGGGCACGCATCGCTTTCAACTCACAGCAGGCCATGGGAAGGGCCGGATGGCGACCGCCACGGACGCGGGCAGAGCGGCAGTCAGGTCAGGTGGTGCGAGCTGCGCAGCCTGTGATGTACCCTCACTGCCCAACACTGGTGCACTCGATGCGCCTGTGATGGCCCCAGTGACATGCCCTTGGTGGCTTAAGAGATGAGCCGGAGATGGTGCCTGAGGCATCTGCGGCTGTGCAGGGGGAATGAAAGGAGGTGGGGGTGCAGGTGGGGCCGCAGGCGGGGGCGCTGGCGGGGGTGCGGGTGGCGTGGGCAGCTGTGCAGCCAGCTCAGCCCGGCGCAGTCCCAGCAGTGACTTGTCAACAGCATGCTGCAAATTGGCAAAGAACCAGTACCTGCATGCGGTGCACATCAGCGTGCGTCAAGCGCACACGAACGCGCAGCATGCATACAACAGCGCATGCGGAGCACACAGTGCAAACAGCATCCACACATTGATGCGGTCACGTACCGCTTGTACAGTGACAGCCCGTTCATGCGTGATGGCAGTACATCGAACAGGTCCAGCAGGTAGCGTGTGGGTGGGACAGCTGCAGCGCATCAAACTCAAGTGTGAGACGTGTCGGTCATCTGGGAATACCCAGCAAAATGTGGCTAACCAGGCAAAGAAAATGCACTCAAGAGGTGAGGACAGCATGCCACACACCTGTGTGGTTCATGCGCAGTGTGTAGCGCATCAGTTGGCGGGACACATTGCTGCTGCTGCCGGTCACATCTGGGAAAATGATGAGTGCGTCGATTGCTGCTGGCCTCTCCATTGCCTTTGACATGGCTGCCTGCTCATCTGCCACAAGCTGGAGGTGCGGTGTCTCCCCAGATAGCAGGTGGCTGTAGCAGGCTGGGTCCCTCATGCAAACATCTGGCTCCTGCAGACGAAACAATGCATGTATGGTCAGATGGCCCAAGCGTTACAACACTGCAGCAGGCAAGACAGGGGAGGCAGAGCAGCTGATCCCACTGTGGGGGGAAGGTAGCGGCAAGCACCAGGCGTGGTGAACAAGGGCAAGCTTGCACGCTGCAGCTCTCAAATTGGACTGGTGCAGCATGCCAACAATTTCACCTGTACACACGGGCCCCACCATACTCACATCGCACTGGGGCGGCAGTGGCGCGGCAGATTTGGGAGGTGTGAACAGGCAGTAGAAGGAGTTTGGGGGAATGCCTGGTGGGCACGCACGCTTGGACGGGTCTGGTGGGCATGCAAGAGCGCGTGCCAAACCCTGCATTGTGATGTGGGGATGAATGTTCAGGGTGAGCACATGCACCAAGCAGCCAGAAGCAGTGGTGAGTCCAGGCAGGGTCACTGTAATGACAGCTCTCTGTGCATTATACAACCAGCAGCATGGCACGTCCTGATATGGCACCCAACACGGTTGGAAGCTGCTGCTCACCGTGACAAGTGCAATGACTGCCGGAGATGCAGGCGCCAGCAGCACGTGTGCCCTTCCATCAGTGGTGTTGCTTGTGGCCGGGCCTGTGCATGCACATGACCAGGTAGGTGCATGCGCGCCGACCTTCTCAGGATGTACCACACACGCACAGCGGAGGGACTGACCATGCAGGCCTGCTGCCGCGACAAACTGTCCCAGTTGGCTACCCAGCACCTGCGTTCTCCTCACCTGTGTATGGATCAGGTCCTGACCACCACCTGCAGGACACGACGCCACCGCATACAAGCCATGCACAGAAAGGTCAAGTGGTGGTAAATGGCAACGTGCAAGGAGAGCGGGTGGCCAGAAGCTGCATGCAAGCCATGCACACAGCACTGCATACAATGCATCAGCAGCCCCAGCCACACGCACCGGCTATCGAGGTCTGGAGATGTGTTTGTCAGCTGCGGGCCATGTGAGATTGGTTTGATGTAGTACTTGGGCAAGCACCTGTGCCAGGCATTTGGTGATAATGGATATGATGCAAATGCGCGCTTAACCGGAGGAGTGCATCCATCAACTCACATGACCAGAAAGAAAGCTGCCGGAATTGCGATTTGCAGCAACAACGACAGCCATCCCGAGCTAACACCCAAAAATGACCGCCGGGCTCGAGTTTGCAAAACGATGTTCTTCCACAGCAGCGCTCTAAAGGCGCGCAACCCCGATGTCCCAGCCATTGAAAGTTACTGGCCAAGTGCGATAAATCAACTACATTTGTAAGGAAAGCAAAAGTCGATCACAGCCCTAAGTCCAAAGATCATGTCGAACGCGCTGCAAACACTTGTTGCAGTGATGCTGTTGACGCAGACGCGAAGAATGATGTTGTGATGTGTTTGTACTGGAATATTCATGTAAGGTGTACTGCAGCTGAGGTACAAGTGCTGTGCATGCTCTGGGCCTCAACAAGCCATAGATGGATTGTCATTCTGTAAACCATGAGAGATCACAAGGTACTACCGGTATGCCAATGCTAGCCTGGCACTCGCTGAAGTGCAGGTGGCGGAAATAAAAGTGCCTTGGCTGCTGCAACTGCCGGGAGTGTTTACGCGTAGAGCTGTTTCAGCCTTTAAAGCAGATGTGCATCAGCTTCGGTTAGCAGCTGTGGTGCTTGCCATGTTTGGTTGTGGCTACTGAATGCAACGCATACAGGGCTGCCTGCTCAGCGTTTCTTCGACTGCGCCAGCATCAAATGTGCCTTTAGCCCATTTTGTCATTCAGCAGAACCAGGCAATTGCAAGCGAGCGGCTCCAAGAATGCTTGAACCATACCGGCTTCAGTGTCGCCCAGGTGCAGGGAGTCTAGTCCAGATCTGGACAGCTTGGCGTACGGGCATGATTACAGGAACTATCGCAGCGGCAAGCTTGCATGCCACTCAGCACGCTGTACATCACATGGAAACACGCTCCAAACAAGCGTACCGTATTCAACATCGTCCCAACATCCTTCGTTTATCACTTGCATGCAAAAATCCAGTATGTACTGCTCGTTCACCATATTGTTGGATCCACCAGCATCATCAAGCATGCGTGCAGTAAAGCCTAAGAATACTAAAAGATGCACGCATGTTAGAACCGCTAAAATTCGCGGCCATCATTGGTGCATGATGATGGGGTTGGAACTGATTGAAGAAATGTTGAACAGATTGTGTGTGTTAGGAGCCGTGAATAACAACGCACAATGGGCAGTGAACATACGGGAAACACACAACTCGCGGCATCGCTCACCTCTGTGCAGGCAGCTGCAGCGCGCATTAAAGATCTGGTTCATCATACACCCGTGCGTGCATTGGGTGCTTGATGGTGCTTCAGCTTTGCTGCAGCTACTGCCAGATACCAAGCTCCTCATGCTGAAACTGCGTGCCACCTAACATGCTCAAACAAGTGCATCCTCATATCTACCTATACTTTCAGCACCCGCATGACGTCCATGCTGGCATGTTGTGTCACGCACATGCAGCTTCGCACCACACACTCAATTTGCCAGTGTATGCCCTGCAACACACGGCATGCCCTGCAGGTACTGACGTGCTCGTCGCTCAACGCGCTGTCTGGGCACAGCCTCTTTTTCAAAGCTGAGGTCTTCCAGAAAACAGGCGCCTTCAAGTACCGGGTGCGCATGGTGGTCTGGCACAATGTGCAAGGCTGATGTCTTTGCAGCATGTGTCTAGGCGCCTGCCCAGCAGCCTGTTTATGATAAAATCACCCATTTGATCATGAAGTCATGCATGATGACTGAGTGCAGCGTGTACTGCTTACGCGTCGCTGTCAAGCAGGGCGCGTGCAATGCAGTGTTTTCCTTGCCGGATGACGTTGCAGCTCATGGTGTGGTCACACACAGCAGCGGCAACCATGCAGCCGCACTAGCACTTGCTGCCAAGGTGTGCTACTTATACAGGTGTTTCAGTTGTGCCCTTCCACATTTGGACTGCTTAGCGGCAGCCTGTGATGTTGTCCTGCAACGGCCATTTACGCCTCAGGTGCGTGGGATACCTGCGCACATCGTGGTGCCACGTGATACACCGCGTACAAAAGTGGACGCCATTGAGGGCTATGGGGGTGAGTGTGGTGCACAACAAACATGGGGTATGGGACGAGGCTCTGTTGGGTCCGGTGTGACATGACCAGCCGGAGCAAGAGCCACAGGGAGGGCAGCTGCAAATCTGCAACACGTTGGCAAGGCATGCCATGCATTCACATACGTGGTCTACGCTACAATCCAGGGCGTGTGACCATGTGCGAGCCAAATATGGATGCACGGGAAGCGACATGCGCACAGCTGCAGGTGACTTGTTGGTCCAGTTATTAGGTTGGGCCTGCAGGCTGGACGGAGCATATGTGCATACGTAGATCGCCACAAAACTGGTGTTATGGTATGATGATGTGGGAGTACAAGCTCAGACGTGCTGAGCGCAACGCGATTTTGGACGCACCACTTGTTACCATCTATGCGGGTGCTGTGCGCAGGCTGAGACAGGCGCTGTGTTCATCCCGCCTTACAACCACCCTGATGTCATCGCTGGCCAAGGCACGCTTGCGCTGGAGCTGCTGGAGCAGGTGTGTTGTTGTGTGCTCACGAATGGCTTGACGGACATGGCACAAGCATCCACTGCCCAACACCTGCCTACCGGCCGGAAGGCCGCCCCCTTGCCCACCCCGCCGCTGCCGCTGGGCCCCGCTGCCGCGCGGGGGCGACAGTCGCGACACTTCGAACATGACCTGTTCACTGCGTGCACTTTAGACTGCCACGGGGCATGACACACACCTGGCAGGTGCATGAGCTGGATGTGTTGGTGGTGCCCGTGAGCGGCGGCGGCATGATCAGCGGCTGCGCAGTGGCAGTGAAGGAGGCCACAGGTGGCCGCGTCCGTGTGGTGGCGGCTGAGCCTGTGGGGCGGCAGGTGCGTGCATGCAGCAGCAGGATGGAGCATCCATTCCTTGATTGCCATGTGTGCGCCTGCCTTGGCTTCCACACCATCTGTACACACACTGTACACGTCAGTGCTCAAGTGAATGTAAAGTTCATGGCAATCGCATTCAGTTAGGGCTGAGGGACACTGCCAGGCAGCATGGACTCGCATCACACCAGCTGTGTTGGCTGTGAGGCATGCAGGGGAATGCTGCGGACGTGGCGGCCTGCAAGGCTGCGGGCAAGCTTGTGACATGCACACGGCCTGACACGATTGCAGATGGCCTCCAGGTATGCTGCAGACATAATCAATTATGTGCCAACCTCTTGCTGCGCTCTTGTGCAACCAGATGTAGGTCTTAGACCAACAGAAGGCGACGAAAAATCAGCCTCACCACCACATGGCTGCTCAGCATACAGGTATCAGCTGCGATTGACCATGGATCAATGTTGGTGTGCGCACCAAGCAGGCAACACCCAACCTTTCTGCTGGGTGGTCACAGGGGCGGTTAGGTGACCTGACATGGCCCATCGTGCGAGATCTTGTAGATGCGGTGGTGACTGTCACAGGTGTGTCTCAGTGAAAGGCATTGGCTTGGCAGCCACAGCTGGTTTGACAACAGTGTTGGTCTGGCTTATACCCACTGTAGCCAGGGACAGTGTGCCAAGCTGTGTGTGCTAACCATGAAGCGCGATGCAAGCACATACAGCACCACATTCACCCGCAGAGAGCGAGATTGTGTCGGCTATGAAGCTGATCTATGAGCGCATGAAGGTCGTGGTGGAGCCATCCGGCGCAGTGGGCCTGGCAGCTGTGCTGGCGCCTGGGTGGCAGGCAGCTGCACAGGCAGGCGGGCCGTTGCAGGGCCTGGCCTGTGGGGCGCGTGTGGGCATTGTCTTGTGCGGAGGGAATGTGGACTTGGGCTCCAGGGGGCTGTGGGACGCGTGGGGAGCATCTGCACAACACAAGTGAGGTGACCACACGATGGCAAACGTATGGGAAGATTGGGAGATGTTGTACCCATCACTCTTCATACATCATTTTAAGAAGAAAGCGCCCCAAGTGCTGCCCAAGCGCTGTACTACGCATGACTGCTATGGCAGCAGCGCATTGACAGCCTGCAGGAAAAACCTCACCATGCATCAAAGGGCGAGCTGGGGCTCTTGGAGGAACTCAAATTACACTTTTGATCAGTTGCCCTTTTGCTGCGGGGTGCCCTGTGCTCAGGATGACCAAACGCTGTTACAGCAGCTTAGCTGGCCGCATGCCTGGGCTATATGGCTTGTTCAGCATGAGTGCGACCTCAGACGGTTTCTACTGACCATGTACAGTTTACACATCACTTCAACACAGTACATCCAAGCCTAAGCGGCTCATTCGGGCCGATGCTTTTTGTCCTTCCTAGCCTTTCCCGGTTCTGACTTGCTGATCTTGTTCGTCCCCTTTGCATTGCTCCCAGCAGCCTGCTTCTTGATGGCTTTGCTGCCCCCCTGCTCCGCAGCAGCACCACCAGCATTGACTTTGCCTGTGGTAGGGCCTGGTTTCAAGCCCGGCCGCTGCTGCTTTGCCTTGGCCTGTGGCTGCTGCTGCTTCCCGTCAGAATTGCCTGCTGTCTTGCCCTTGGTGGCCCCCTTGCCGCCCTCCGTTGCGCTCTCCTTGCGGTCTGCCTGCTTTGCGCGTGCCTTGACCAAGCGCGCCTTGAGGGCAGGGTCAGGCGCAACAGCCCCTGAGCCCTCCACCATACCAGCGATGCCTGCTGCCTGTGCCAAGCGGCCCAGCTGGGCAGACACGCGGTCCGGCACACCCAGCTCCTGCACACACCCCACATGCCAGCCGCATGATCCGGTGTCATGTTACTGTCAGAATACGGGCACTGCACCACGCGCCCATGCAGCCTGGCGGCAACATGTGTCCGGTCAGTGTTGGGCCGCGGCAGCAAGCCGCCCACGCACCCATGCACAATGCATCCATGCACCTGCAGGTCCTGCACGTGTGCGAGCATGCGAGCATGCAGCTAGCATCCTACGCAGTCCCAGGAACGTTCTGCGCCTGATGCAGCAGCAAGCATGCAATGACGGCACGCGCACCCGCACGGTCACGATCGTCTTGGCCAAAAGGCTCAGGTTCTCAGGTCCAACCAGCTCTGGCAGCTTCTTGTCTGGGAACAGCTTGCGCAACGACTCCAGCACCACCACACATGCCTTCAATGCCGCTGCCTGCGGCCGCAGCGCGCACAACACAGGGTTGGTGCATGTAGCGCACAGGTGGAGGTGTGTTGTGAGGCGCATGCTACTGAGTAGATACCTTGGCCGCACAGCACCTGCTGCCGCAGTGCAACATTTTTGCGGCAGCCACCTGTGCGTCAGCTGTTCACTTGACAGCCAGGTCCCCACCACATACCCACCCACCTGATGGTCCGGCTTCATGTGGCCACCCCCAGCTGCAGCTGCCAGCGCTGTGCCCAGTGCATGTGCATGTGACTTGAGTGATGCAGCGGCAGCGGGGTGCAGGCTGGTGGCGCTGGCCTGCTGGGAGGACGCCAGCCCACGCAGCAGTGCGGCCAGCAGCTCCAGGGCCTCCATCTGAGAGAATGAGGTCATGCGGTTAGCAGGGGTGAGTCGACTGCTTATTTTGGGTCATCAACATTCCCAGGTCAGATCCATGGTCAGAAGTGTGAGGGCAGCAAACAGCTGTAGGCAAGGTAGTGCAGGCGCACCTGCTTGAACGCATTACGTGCTGCACCACCTGCAGCCTTGAGCAGCAGGCCCAGAGGCGCTGCAGCCAGTGCAGCTGTTGGGGCGCGGCTGCCCGCTGCCTGCAGCCCAACGCGCGTGAACCGTGAGTGCTTGGAACGGAAGAAGTTGTCCAGCGCAGATGTGTACGCAGCTGCTGCAGCCTCGGCCGCCCCAGCCTCTGCAGTGCTGGCAGTTGCCGCGCGCATCAGCGTGCCGAGGGCAGCTGCCCCAGCCTCTGCCACACCCCGGTCAGGGGCGCGTGCTGCCACAGCCACCACCTTCTTCAGGACGGCAGGCAAGGTGGCAAGGCCGGGGCTGGGGGCATCACCACCCTCCACCTCTAGCGGCAGAACGGTCGCGTCGTGTACAGGCTTAGCCTGCGCACGCCACAGAATTGGTGAGGTTGCAGCACGAAAGCTGGGTAGGAGGAGAAGAGTGGATGAACACAACATGACTGACATGCAGTGCTCGAGTGCTGCTGTGCGTATACTGAGCCATGTGCATGTTCAGCTCAAGCCACATCTCCTGCTTGCTGCTTACTCCCCCATTTCCCATATTTATGCACATCTGCTAACCAAGACGTACCTTGCACAGTCCATTCAGCACTGCGCGCACGCGCTGCGCCAGCGCGCCGTCTGCACCTGGACGCGACGCCACCGCAAGCGCCCGCAGCAGCGGCAGGAGCGGCAGCAGCAGCAGCGGGCTGGCGGGCGCCTTCTTCGCGAAGGCCTCCAGCAGCGCAAGCGCACGGAAACGCAGGGCAGCCAGCGCAGCCTTCTGCTCGCGTGCATTGCGTCGTGCTGTCATGACGGCCCGCAGGTGTGCCCCCAGGTGCTTGTCCATCTTGAACATGGCCTCGTCATCCATGCCCTCATCACTCTCCTCACTCCCTGACCCCTGGTCGTCATCCTCACTTTCATCGACCCCACCACGCGACCGCTTGCCTGCAGCTGCAGCTGCGCCTGCCTTGCCAGCTGGTGCTGCGCCCTTGCCTCCAGAAGCCTCCTGGCGGGCCCCCTCATCCCCGTCTTCATCGTCACTGCCGCTGCCTCCCACCTCCTCCTCCACCTCCTCCTCGTCCTCGTCATCCTCCATCCCCTCCAGCACATCTTCATCTTCCTCTGTCCCTGCCCCACTGCCAGAGGTGATGACGCGAAGCAGGTCCTGCATGCCCTCCACTGTCAGCCCATCACATGCCGCACGCCACAGTGCTTCACACGCCCCGCGCAGTGGGGCTGAGGGGAGGGGCGCGGCCGGGCGTGACAAGAGGGACAACATCACGTCCACGAGCAGCTCGCTCCAGGAAGGCTTGCCCTCGCTCCTCCCACCTGTCTCTTCCTCGCTCTTGTCCCCCGCATCCTCATCGTCACCCTCACCACTCAGCGCCTGCTCCTCAACCTCTGGCAGTTGTGCCCCAACCGCCTCAACCGCCACTCGTCGCAGGTCCATGATGAGGCCAGGCTCTGGGGCGTTCTCAGGGTCCCCAAGCACGTGCAGCTGCACCAGCTGCACCAGCTGCAGCATCGCGCGCGCACGCGGTGCAGGCGGGGTAGCGCTGGCCAGCGGGGCCACAGCGTCCTCGATGTCCCTGTGGGGGCAGAGTGGTGCAGCACCATACAGCAACGCCCGTTGAGTTGTGAGCCATGTTGACAGCATGCTGCACCAACTGCATGTGTTGACTGGATCGCAGGGCACAGCGGGTGAACCAAATGGCCACCAGCAGAGTTGGAAGGGCCCGGCGAACACACCCAAGCATGTTGCAGCACCTGCATAGTGCATACCATCCCCACCCCCGACTCACTGTAGCACCGTGAGCACTGCATCTGCGTCGTCCCCCAATGGCTGCGCCAGCTGCGCGCCAGGCGCCTTCAGCAGCGCGCGCACATGCGAAAGCACGCCAGGCAGCAGCCGTGCAGGGTCCACATGTGCCACAGCAGCCACCGCGCCGCCCTCCTGGCCCTTGGCACGCTTGCGGTTCCTGCTCGCGCTGCCGCCCTCACCCACAGCTGCCGTTCCTGAGCCATTTGCATCCGCACCAGCTGGGGCCGCATGACTGGCCCCAAGTGCATGCGCTGCGAGTGCCAGCAGGCGAGCCGCACACAGCACACGTGTGGCCTGAGACGGGGCCTCTGCTCCCTCCGCGGCTGCCTTGGCAGCGGCCGCAAGTTCCGGGGTGAGTGCAGGGGCGGCCTTCTGCTTCTTGCCAGGCGTCTTCTTGGCCGAGGCGGGTGCAGTGTCAGCGGCAGGTGTGAAGAAGGCATGGGTGGCCAGGAAGCGCAGCACCTGGGGTGGCAAGCGGGAGCCCATGGTATGGTTGGCCGTGCATGGCAACTGGGGATACAGTGTTCAACCATCACGCATGGCTGATGTCCAGGAGCTTGAACAACAACACAGCAGTGTGCCTACAACAACAGCCATCGCAATGACTCACCAGCGCGCGGTCCTCGTCTGTGGCTGCGGGCATACGCAGGGCAGATGCCAGCGCCTCAACCGCTGCCGCACGTGCACGATCTGCTGCGCTCGCTGCGCCAATGTCCTCCTCGCCCTCCTCGCTGCCCTCCTCCTCCTCCCCATCGCCCTCATCCCCACCCCGCTTGCGCTTGGCGCCCGTGCTGGTTGCAGAGCCGTTCACAGCAGCACCAGCAGAGCCGGCCCCTGCCAGGAACGCATCCATGTGGCCGGCGCAGAACGTGTGCACGTCTGCCGCCTCCATGCTGGCCGCCAATCTGGCTGCCGCCTTGCCCTTGCCCAGTGCGTCCGCCCCGACACCACCCAGGCGCTGCATCGCGGACGCGATGGCCATGCGTGTGGCTGCGTCCACCCCGCTGCCGCGCTCCACGTACGCCGTCACACGCTCCTGTTGTGTGGCATTGCGAATTTAGGGTTGAGCCAGGGTCAGAGGCTAGGGTAAGGGTTGAGGCAACTGCCACAAAAGGTGGTAATGGTGCTTGAATGGGGTGAGGCAGCTGCTTATCACGGGAAAACAACAGGTGCGCCAAGGCTGGCACTTGACCGCCCTCAGCACCTTTTGAGCGCACATCAGTGGCACAGTACAGCCCATTGCTGACCATGTGCACACTTGCAGCATCCCGCTGTCCGCACACACAACACCAGTACCGGCCAAAGCTGCAACAACCTCCTCCAGGCATGCGTCATGCACGCACCATGACACGGCGCGCCATGGCGTGCAGGTACGCGCCGGGCACCTTCAGGTTGTCTGCCAGCGTGCGGCACAGATTGCGAGAGAACAGGGCTGGGACCGCAGCAGCGGGCGCGCGCGGCAGCAGCAGCTGGAACAGCTGCAGGGCCAGGTGCTTGCGTTCATGAGAGGATGTGAGCAACCCCTCCTCACACACCTGCAAGAGCGGCGAACGGCCACGCCATCGGCAAGTGCCCGAGTAACACGCAATATGTCAGGCCCCTGCGGTGGCTGTCCATGGCAGCCTCTCATGTGCCTGTGCTGGCCCATATGACTCCATCATGCTGCCCCACAGGACGGAGCTATGTGATACTGGACCAAGGGGCATGTGCGCAATTGTGCATGCGCCATGTATGCTCTGATGTCTGATCCCAGCCAGGCAGTGCACCCACCTTGCGCCAGAAGCCCTCCACCTGTGCAGCATCTGCAGGGACGGGTGGCACAGCACCAGCAGCCTCGCCCTTCTCCCCCTTGGTTGGCCTGAAGCCCGGCAGCAGGTAGGGCAGCAGGAACGTCCACAGGGTGTGCAGCCGGGGCGCTGCAGATGTGGTGGCCCTCAGCGCAGGTGTGACCTGGTCCAGGTACGCGGGGTCCATCAGTGCTGCAGCAGTGGCCGCAACCTTGGGCCACGCCACGCTCTCCGGGTGCAGAACGAAGCTGCAGCCGGCGCAGCAGGTATGATCATGAGCTGCTGAGCGTAGGCAAGCATCTGTTGTGCATGGTGAGCAGCATGCTCTTGGCACCCATGCCACTGTGTGTACCCGTCTCACCTGGATGGCGGTGCAGGCGCCCCCTTAGGTAGTGGGCTAACCGCCTGCAGGTCCGCTGGCATGTGTGGCCACAGGCACAGCGCCAGCAGGAGCGCCTGCAAATGCAGGAGAGCATGAGCAAGGATGGAGGACAGGCAGGCGATCTTGAGCAGGGCTCATGCCACCTGATACTGCAAAGTGCGTGCGGCCTGGATGCCCCGCTGTGCACACACTAGTGCGACCAGCACTAGCAGAGCTACTATGTTGCGCCAATTGTACGTGAACAACCCAGCACCCAGCCATGACCTCTACCCGCATCCAATCCATCGTCCTGACCCACCTCAGGGCTGGCATCTGCGGGGGACACGG
Organism: Haematococcus sp. NG2; assembly: GCA_004335575.1. Taxonomy (NCBI): domain Eukaryota; kingdom Viridiplantae; phylum Chlorophyta; class Chlorophyceae; order Chlamydomonadales; family Haematococcaceae; genus Haematococcus; species Haematococcus sp. NG2. The sequence continues at coordinate 34,346 of QAXD01000140.1, read as the reverse complement.
TGAGGAACGTGCGCAGCGGCTCACACGCGCCCGCCCCCTTGCCCAGCAGTGTACCCAGTGCTGCTGGCTCGAGCCACGTGGCCCCAGCACCTCCCGCCTTGGTCGCGCCACCAGGGGGCCCACCCAGCAGCATGTCGATGATCACCGCCACAGCTGCCTCGCGCACGAACGCCTTCTTCTGGGCCAGCGCCAGCAGTGCAGCCGCCACGCGGCCCGCAGAGCCTGCATCCCTGATGAGCCCGCCCCGCACTGCAGCGCCCAGCCCAAACAGGCGGCCGAGCAGCGCGTCTCGCGCGTCCCCACCCTTGCCAGAGCCTGTGGCCTCCAGGCAGCCGTCAAGCACGACCATGAGCTCAGCTACACCCAGCAAGGAGCTGCCTGCTGTACCACCGCGCTTCTTGTCGGCCTTGTCGCTGCTGGGCACACTGCTGAGCAGCGTGGCCAGTGCAGTGGCAAAGCCCTGCGCATGTTGAGCAAGTTGATGCACTGATGTGACTCTTACAACGGTGTCGGCAGCCCCTTGGTATGCCAATCGTGGAGTCATAAATAGCATAAATAGTAAACATAAATAGCACAAATAATAACATAAATAGCAGGCGGCCAGGGCATGGAGTGACACCTACGCTGATCATGAATTGCCACCGAACATCGGCACAGCACGCACCTGGCGTGATGCAGCTCGCCCCGATCCCAGACCACGTGCCAGACGGCGCAGAGCATACACTGTCAGCGGCGAGCAGCCCCGCAACGCCTGCTCCAGCTGCCGCGGCTTGGGCAGCGCCTGCATGGCCGTCAGGCTCATGGGCTCCCCTGGGTTGGGTGGGGCATTCGCGGCTTGGTCTTCCACCACATCGCCCACCAACCGCGCGGCCGCTTGGCAGCGCGGGTCCTGTAGAGCACGGAAGGTGCAGCGTGGTGCGAGCATGAGTGTAGATGTGGCTGAAGAATACATGTGCAGTGCGCATGGGCGCTGGCGTGCTCTGTCAGTGAGAGGTGGCACAGGCTCTCCCAGCGCAGAGAGCACAGCTGACTGCCCCTTGTGTCCTCTCTGCCTGGCAACCTCTTGATGTGCTGTATGTGCCCAGGACTGATAAGCACCATGCGTTGTCGTTAAGTGTTTCAGGGCGTCCCCATGCCATGCTGCACCATGCAAGTCACCCCAAGAGGTGCCGCCGAAGCATCCGCGCGCACCTCCTCAACTGTAGATAGATCCCAGAAGCATTGGAGCACCTGCAGATCGCAACGGTGGCCGACGTCAAACCCCACCGTCACCACTCGGATGGCTGGTTGTGAAAATAAACACAAACAGTCGACATACCCTTTGGTTAGCAGTGAGGGCGTTCACGCCGCCCTCGGCGCCACCAGCCTCCATCGTCGATGGTGCCAATGCTTTGGCGGCCTGATTGCCCACAAACCTCTTACGCGGTTAAATGAATTTTACGACCGTCATGAAAGTGATTCGCGATGATACGTGATGTTGGTTACAACAACCACCTGTCGTGTACCCTTCATGTCTACTTTGTCTGTGCTGCAAAAGCCCATTTTTATCCAACCACTGCATACATGCTTGTGTATCCCTGCATCTGGCTTGCTGTGAGTGGGAGCACACGGCCCACAACGCTCACGGAACGCACATCACTGCATGATACAACAGGCTTAGCACCAGGCTCCTCCCCTCCCGCTGCCCCGACCCTGTTGTCATGTGATCCACTGCCCCTGTCCATGAAACCTGCTGAGCTACCCGCGCACTCTGAGCGCAGTGCATACAGTACACTGGGTGTCATGGCCCATCCGCTGTAGCCATTCCGGATGTGTGGTCCCAGCTCCCCATTCATGTAAGCTCCCACAAATGGCACTTCACGCTTCATGACCTGCACAACATCAGTCAGTGTTCAAATCACCACAAACACATACCAGGTTGTGTCAGCACCCAACACCGTGCCATCAGCATGAAGCTTGCCAAGCACACATCACAGTGATCTCGTGTCAGTGTGACACACCATCTTGAACATGCTGGGTACATGCTGCCGCTTAACAGCGCCAGGCCCGTCAGGCATCTCAGTTGCACTGATAAATCTCACCTCATCCGTGATTTCCGCCTCTGAGTTGGCCACTGCAGCATCCGAGGCGTTCAAGGGCGGGAAGACTGCTTTACCTCGGCCAGTGCAGCTGAAGACTGCAACACCCACAGGCCCGGAGCGCGCACCTGCCGCCTGCATGGATGGTGGAATGGTGCATGAGCACCTGCAGCTGGTGTCCGGTTTCATGTTGCAATTGATGCCAAGGCGGTCCAGGCAGCTGGACCAACGGTCAAATGCGCGCAAGGATGCAGCACAGGCCATACACACTGAATGCACCGCACCTGAGCATTTGCACGCAGTGCGCTGTAGCCACCCCAGCTGCGTGGGTCCACTGCATAACCGGGCAGCGTGTTGGCCACGCCACAGCATGCTTGACGCAGAGCCTGTGCACGTGCGTTCGCGTGGGGAAAAACATGTGCAAGGAGTAATGACGCAACTGGCCATGCTGTGCCAGCAAGTCTGGTTCTTTGCATTGAATTGCAGGTCAGAAGGCGGTTGCACTGTGAGCCAGCTGTATGCCAAGGTTTCCCGTTGTTTCTGGTTCATGAAGTACAGCAATGGCTACAACTGCTTGCAATGAAACCCATCAACAACATCTACCTCCAGCTCACGCCCCAGGTGTGCTCTGACCGCATCAGCAGTGGTGGTCACCAGCTGTATGCGCACATGTTCCGGCCCCAGCCTGCAAGGACACGCGCACGCCATGTTGGAGTACCACGAGCATTAGTCACCCACCATGCCATTCATGCCCACCAGCGACACGCTGCAGGTAGCAGAGGATGTGCATGGGTCACACAGCAAGACGAACCGCTTTGAAGCCAGAACAAACAGCCCAAACTCACTCAAAAATGCGTGAGAGGGTGTCGCCATCCTCTGGCGCGACTTCCACGCCCATGTGCACTTCCCCACCCTGAACCCCACACTTGACCACATCGCCCACAAGCCCCAGACCTGCACATCCAGCCGGTCGACGCACGCAAGTGCGCCATGTGAAGGTGGTGGGCAGGATCAGCCAAGGCACTAGCACATACATTCTGGCACACACACATGCAGCTGGGCCAGCACCACCATACTCTGCCAGAGTGCAAACAGATGGCTGCAGCTGTATCCAGATGTGATTATCAGCATAATGCACAACTAGATACAGCTGCAGCCATCTGTTTTCAAGCCGCCAAACGTAACTGTCCCGAATGGAGCAGCAGTTGTTGCCGGTGCACCACACAATCCGTCGTTGTCCTCACCTGACATGAGCACCTCATGGGTGCAGCCCTGGCTCCCCCCGGCCGCGTCATCTCGCCACACTCCCACATACAGCGGTACCATGCGTGCCGTGCCTCTTAGGATGGTCTGAGCCTCTGAGAACAGGTGCTGGGGCAGAGGGGTGGAAGCTGGTGGCGCACTGGCCTTTGCCTTGTCCCTGCCAGAAACCGCTGCGCTGGCTGGTGGGTCAGCGGGGCATGTGGGGCCCAGGCAGGTGGCAGCTGCAGGTCGGCAGCACATGATGCAGCCAGGCTCAGGAAACAACATAACATACACGTGGACATATGCAAAGGCATGACACCCAGATCCCGCGCATGCACACTCTGTGACTTGGAAATTGGCAAGAGTATGGCGGTGCACTCACAAATGAATTCAACAACCTCTGCAGCCTGCCCCAAGTCATCAGGGCCCAGCCGCTGCACCGCCTGCAGCCGCCACACGCATGCCCCCTGTGCAGAACACATACATCACAGTATGAACAGGGAACGCATGAGGTACACGCCTGCCGTGTGTGTAGATCAGAGGATCACCCATGTACATGCAAGGGCGGGCGGTCCCGCGCAGCCTGACACCACCAACAACCTGCAGTAGCAACACCTCATGTCTGACTGGTCACCTTACCTTGGGTGGTCCAATGCCGCGCAGCGCCATGGCTGCAGCGCGCACACCCATGGGGGAGGCAGGCGCGGAACCTCCTGCAGTACTGGAGCTCACCGGCCCTGCCGGCCCTGATGGCACAGGCGTGCAAATGGCCAGCGCCACCCACCGAGCGTCTCGCACATGGCGAGGCTCCCACCCAGCTGGCGCACGCTGCGTGGCCCCACCCACTGCAGTGTGGCCCTTGGGCAGCGCCATGATGACGCTGCCTGGCCCGCTGGTGATGCCCCCCGCCACGACCGCGTCTGCGCGGTGCGCGTGGCGGAGCCATGGCAGCAGCCCGTTGGCCTGCTTGGCCTGCTGCAGCCGCTCCTCCACCTCCTCATGCACAGGGTCGTCTGAGTCCATCCCATCCTCCTCCTCCTCCACACACTGCCCGTCGCGCATCAGCAGCCACACGGAGGAAGGCACCAGCCGCTGGCCTGTGTCCGACGCAGCCTCCAGCCAGCACCGGAACGAGGCGGCAGAGGAGGTGATGGTGGCATCGCCCCCCACTGGCTGCAGATCCGCTGCCACCACCACACGCGCACCAGGCACGCGGCCGAGCAGCAGGGTCACAGCCTTGCCGCGCCGCGCCGCAGGGTCCACTTCAAACGCCACGCCCTCCTCGTCCACACCCATGAGGCCTGCCACCATGCACCCCACCACCGCCGTGCCCTGCGGACATTGTGACAGGTCCTTTTTGGCCCAGGATGAAAGGGCATTGACGATGGCTTCTCTTCTAGCTGCTGCTGCTGCTGCGTCCATAACATGCGCACAGTTGCACACGGTGTGAAGAGCCAGCTTCACGCCAGCAGCTCACAGTGCGGCCCGTCCCTGCATCCGCACCTGAGGCAGAAGCGACTGAAGGAAGTCTGCCGGGTCCCCAGCCGCCCACACGGCATCGCTGACAGTCCCCGGCTTCATTGGCCCCTCCCCAGTCTCGCTGCTGTCATGGCCACTGGTGCTGCCACGCGCGGCTAGGCGCGCAGACCGGCGGCTTGCTGCGGCAGATGTTGCCTCTGGCTGATTATGCCCTGCCCCGCCAGCTGCTACTGCTGCTGCACGGGCGTGACGCAGTGCGCGCGAGTCCAAGGCATGGCCGGAGATGAACACAACTGCGAAATCGGCACAACCCATCATGCCTTCCAGAGCACGTGCAGCAGCATCTCGCAGTGCGGCAGCAAGCTCCGGCTCTTTCGACGCTGCGCTGGCAAAGACGGCCTGTGTGTGACACCATGACAAATGCAAAACTCTGAACTGTTGCTTCGCAGAGCAACACACATATACAGGGTGAAGACAGAGCCGCATGGGGGCGTGCACGGGTGGCTGTAACACGACCACAAATTGCAGGCCACACACCTTGTTCTGCAGCTGCGCCCACACACGCTTGAAGCGCGAGCATGCGGCTGCCGCGGCGCACACGGCCTTTGAGCCAGCTCCTGCCAGCATCTGAGCCAGGACCTCATCAGGGAGGTCCATGAGGGACGCAGCATCATGCGTCATCATGTCATCTCCGCGCTGCTCTGCAGACTGCAATGAGCACACAGCGCACAACAGAGCTTCCCATGCACATATAGCTGCTTGAGGCTATCAGCTGCAGTAAGGGCCAAGATTCTGCAGGGCGGGGTTTGTTGGATAGCAACAAGTTTCTGGGATGATTAGGGTTGTTGCTGTGTCGACGAGCTCCTGGAGCTGAGAATCGCAGCTTACGTACCATGGTCGTCCCAGGGCCGTGCCTTGTGATGAGCACACCACGGGCACCTTTACGCCGTGGCCATAGTCACCTACAACAATCGTCGGGCATAAACAGATCTATAAGTATGATGGATGCAGAAGCCCCGAGCATTCTGAGCGGCGGGACCAGCGGTGTGAGAGTGCTGATGTACCTCTGGACGTTATGCCGCCTCCCTGCTTGCCTAGCGTGCTGAATGCTTGTCCTTGATTGGTGCTGAGGGTACTGATCAAGTGCCATGATCTCAGAATTGTGTTGAGGGGGACCCTCTTTTCCGATGCAGGCGCCTCCAGGTGCTGGTGAGTGGCACGTAAATGAGTTGTAGTTCGACGTCATTGCAATGTTGACCACCCACCTTGCGTTCTGCAGTGCCACGCACAGCCTTGCCAGCCGGCGTCGCCAAACGCAAAGTAGTGCGTCCGAAGAAGAAGGGTGGGTGTCGAGCATGTTCAGAAGGCAGCATCATGACTGCATGCATGGCCCAAGACATTGTCATGCAACACACGCTGCGGCTCCTGCGGTGCCCGCAGCTCCGGGTCCTGCGGACACCAAGTCAACCAAGCAGGCAGATAGCAGCGACTATAGCAGTGAACCGGAGAGCGACTCAGACAACGAAGGATCCGAGGACTACAAGAAGGGTGCGTGCCGTGACACCTCGTCGTTTGTTTCATTGTTCAATTGTGATGTGGGTGCTGAACAGCCGCAGAGCGTCGCGCCCGCACAATTGATCTGTACTGCTGAGACAGCTGATCTGGGCTTGATGTGCTGTGCTGCATGGCCATGCAGGTGGCTATCATCCTGTTTATGTGGGTGAAAAATACAAGAATGGGCGTTACACGGTTCTACGCAAGCTGGGCTGGGGCCATTTCTCCACTGTGTGGCTTGTGCTGGACAGTCAAAACCCTCAGGACTATGGGGCGATGAAGGTGCAGAAGAGCGCGAAGCACTACACGGAGGCAGCGTATGACGAGATCACACTACTGTCCGAGATCCGGGATGGGGATCCTGATGACACCAAGCACTGTGTGCGCTTGAAAGACCACTTTGACCACAATGGCCCCAACGGCAAGCACGTGTGCATGGTGTTCGAGGTGCGCGGCTGCGGGCATTCTGCTTGGTCGTGGTGGTCATTTACCTCGTCACTCTTGTGTGATACCCTCCAGTTATGACCCTGATGTGCAGGTGCTGGGCGAGAACCTACTTTCACTGATCAAGCGGTATGACTACAGGGGGATCCCTCTGGACGTGGTGCGCAACCTGACACGCCAGATGCTCATTGGTCTGGATTACCTGCACAGGTAGGGTTATCAGCCTGCTGAGTATGTGTCGTATGTACCTTCAACCACCGCTTTTGCCGTTCTTTGGTTGGCCTTACCTGTCCTTTGCGCTGATCTTTGTACGGATCGCTGCAGTCAAATCTTGGTTCACAGTGCAGAAGCATACCCGGTTCATGTCCAATGTGCATGCAGAGAGCGTCAGATCATCCATACAGACTTCAAGCCAGAGAACGTGATGCTATGCCAGCCCCTGCGTGACCGCACGTGGGAGATTCCAGACGCACGCGCGTTGTCACAAGCCCCTGCTGCGCCTGCCACACAGCCGTTGCCTGCTGCCAACGGCACCCCAGCCCCAGCGCCTGCAGCACCGGCCATGCCAGGAAACAGTGCAGGCACAACAGGGTTGAGCAAGAACCAGAAGAAGAAGGCAAAGAAGAAGGCGAAAAAGGCAGCGGCAAAAGCAGCAGGTGGTGGGGAAGGTGGGGGGGATGACGATGACGATGATGCAGAGGGTGAAGACGACGTGGGGCCAGGCAGCGAGCCGTCACGCTCCCAGTCACACTCCCACTCAGTCTCAGTGTCTCGTGCTGATGTGCAAGGCGCGGAGGTCACATCACAGCCACAGGTGCAACAGCCAGCGGACGGCGCTGGTGCACCGTCATCGCAGACAGGCGCAGGTCCATCTCAGCCAGGCAGCACATGCGGTCCTGCAGGGGCTGCTGCCGCCTCCACGTCAGGTGTTCAAGTCATCACAACACCAGGCCTCACGGAGGAGCAGCTCAAAACAGGTGCTGTATGCTAAAAGTCTTGGCTGCCCAGTGCCCAGTGGATCTGACCCTGCATATCGCTGCGACTGCGCCACATGCCTAATGCTCCATTGCGCCCGTGCTGCCGCAGCACACTGCAAGCTTGTGGACTTCGGCAACGCGTGCTGGACGCATAAACAATTCACGACAGACATTCAGACACGGCAGTATCGGTCGCCTGAGGTTATACTAGGGGCCAAGTACTCCACGCCTTGCGACATGTGGTCACTGGCGTGCATGACCTTCGAGCTGGCTACAGGCGATCTGCTGTTTGACCCACGCAGGTGGTCCATCACCTCCTCTACTGGCTGCATAGGCACAACATGTGCACACAGCTGTGTCGCAAGCAACTGACATAACTGCATTGGACCCAGTAGCTGGTGCTCTCGTGGTGTTGACAAGTTTGCATCCCCTCGTGTTGACCCGCAGTGGGAATGGGTACGACCGCGATGAGGACCACCTGGCACAGTTCATGGAGCTGCTGGGCCGCGTGCCACGCAAGGTGTATGAGAAGGGGAAGTACGCGCGCGACTACTTCAACCGCACGGGTGACCTGCGCCACATCAAACGGTTGCGCTTCTGGCCGCTGGACCGTGTGCTGATGGAGAAGTACCACATGGCGGCTGACGAGGTGAGTCCCACACACACGGTCAACTCAGGTCTATGGCGCATGTGCAGAGCTGAATCACAAGTCTACAGATGTGCTAGTGTGTACTGAGCATGCTGCTACATGCGCCTGTCGTCTGTGTGGTGTGCACCTGTCTGGTGTGTGCCACCCATGTGCCCCCCTGCCTGCAGGCCAAGGCCCTCACCTCCTTCATCCTGCCGATGCTTGAGTTCGTGCCCGAGAAGCGTGCGACAGCGCAGGAGATGTTGGGCCACCCCTGGTTGGATGGGGACCTCGAGGCCTCTATTGCCCTGCTGAACAAGCCGCCTAAGGACAAGGAGAAGGAGGGCACCCGTGCAACCAGCGCGCGCTCCGGCTCACGGTCCGCGTCACCTGCGCACGGCCACGGCAACTTGGATGCCAACCCGGGCTCGCCAGGCCGGCCACACAAAAAGTCCAGGTACACCACTGGGTTCCACTCGCACCCACATGATGCACCATCCATGCGGGGTGTGGGCAGGGGCGGGGGCTCATCACGAGGGCAACACTATCATAGCCGCAGTGGCAGCCACAGCCGTTACAGCGGGCGCAGCTCCAGTCCGCAGCACAGTGAACACACCAGCTACTCGCGCTCCCGCTCGCGCCAGCGACGCGTGTCACGGTCAGCGTCCCCCGGCCGCCATGCGCGTCCGCACAGCCGCACGCGGCAGCACCTCACAGGCGGGCGAGCGTCCAGCCCTCGAGGCGGCAGCAGCAGCCTGGAGCGGTATCGTGCGCGTGTTCATCGCACATCACGGCGATCCAGCTGCCAGGATGTGCGGCCCATGAAGCGCATGCGCCAGCGCCTGTGAATGGTGCTGGGGCATGCGCTGCACCTGTGCCTGCGCGACTGACTGCAGGCTTGGTGCTCAGGCAGCTCTGTGTGCAGCGGCACCGCCAGCACAGATGGATGCCCAAAGCCAGCCAGGTTGGTTAGCGCCTGGGACAGGGCCACTGCTCAGCAGGCGCGCACCAGTACCGCAGCACTGGCATCAGCGCCCGGTGCAGGCGCCTGCTGTGCTTGTGCCCGCGTGTGCTTGCCCGCGCATGTGCTTCCCAGAGTGTTGGGGCCTGGGCCCGATGGAGGCATGGCGTGCATGGGTCACCCACGGAGGCAGGGTACAGCCCGCGGGGAGGAACCCTGTGAGGGCGTGAACGTGGCGGCCCCACACAGTATTCCTGCAAGCTCCATCTTGGAGCTGGGAGCCTGAGCCCTGGAGCTACCCAGTTTCATGGCGCAGGCTGCTGGGGCTGCTGCACGCCAGTCTCAGCACATGGTGGGCGCCGCAGGGAGCCAGCAGGGTGGCTGATGCATTGCAGCTGTGCAGCGCACCTGCCAGCAGCCGCTTCCAGCAGCCAGCAGGGACCGGGGGGGCTCTTGGAAGGAATGCACAAGTTGGGCGCGCACCTCTGCTGCATGGGCTGTGCATGCTGCCGTTGGACGCGTGGGCCTTGCATGTGCAGTGCTGAGGCAGGTGTGGTGCTGCACACGGTACTTGATGTGCACAGGTCACCCTCCCCATCACCGCTGGGCCACAATGGGCCTGCCAACGGCAACGGTGATGTGGCAGCAGTTGCCACTGCTTCACAGGCGGCAGCTGCGCCAGCATGATGTCCGGAAACAGACAGGACAGTGAGCGTGACCCCCGGGTGTCTTGCTTTGCAGATGTGAAGGTGGCACCACTTCTGACGCAGGAACAGCTGCTGCTGCACACAGTGCTTTGATATCCTGCGTGCTGGTACTAATGCAACGTGCTGAGCAGTTATCATTGTCCCATGCATTTCATTGCTTTCAAGGGGGAACACTGCTGAATGGCTGAGCCACACTGTTACACACTGGACTAAGAGTACAGCTCAGATTATTTTGTGCACAGCATGACGGATAATGCACAGCGCTGTGCTACCCAGCATTTGTTGTTGCCTCTGTGCATGTCATGAACGTAACAGCCAGGATTGCTGACAATCCGCAGGCAAATCACATAATGGCCAATCAGCCGCAGCACACAAGCTATCAACTCACTCGAATCACTTCATGGGCTCACCATCGTCTCCTGCCGCCTGCCTTGTGGTTGCGGATCAAGCCCTGCTAGTCAAGGCTCGTCCCAAGAAACATAAGCCAGCAGCCCTGCCAGCCACGTGTCATGCTCGTCCCTCTCCACTCAGCACGATGAAAAGACGCTGGGCTCTGGCGCATGCTCAGCTCTGGCAACATGCAGCGGCAAGGGCATCCACACAAAAGGAGCCACAGCAGGAAGGGGAGGAGAAAGGGCCACTATCTCGCAACACCCCCCCCCCCCCCCCGCCATAAGTGCTACGCAAACTCTACCAAAAGCAAGAGCTGTTCTCCCTCCAATAATTAAAGCCTCTCCCCTCCTGGCCCAGGCGAAAAAAAAGAGAAAGTGCGCCTGGGCCTGGTGTCTCAGCTGGACCTCCACAACACTATGCAACGAGAAAACGGGTTATCCCTCAGCCATGTTGGTTTTGATTTGGTCCTAATTGTGGGCACGGTTGTTGCCGCCCGGCACACTCATGCTTCAGCCCGCTCAATCGAATGGTGTTGCAATAGTATCCAGCTGTGCTTGCACGATCCAAAAAGGCGAAGAAAAAGGGATCGTGGCACGTCCATTCAAGATCAAGGGAGAGGTGCCAGTAAAATACAACAGAAGAGCCCAGTGCAGCGAAGCATTGGGCTCACCAAAAGAGAAATCGGCAAGCACATGGAGTTGGTGCCACCGTGCGCTTATACACACCCCCCAAACAGAGTCCCCCCGTCCTCAGCACCCCTCTCGTCAATAGCAGTTGCCAGCATACTCCAACCCAGAATAGCTGATCCAAATGTGCCCAACCAATGAAACCAGGATGGGCATTGCTTGGGTTGAGAACTATGCTGTGAGAAAACGCATGTGATGATGATGCAGTTGTTTGCGTGACCAGGTTGACGTGTGCATCCAGGCGCACGTTCCGCCATGCCACTGTTTCATGCTTCCGGGACCAGGCAATCCGCAGGTACACAATGCCCTGATACTGCAGCACATCTTGCACTGCTTGGGGCTTGGTGGATGGCCAAGCCATGGTGCACGCGGTGGTGCTGCAACACGCCTGATGATGTGCCCCTAAATCAACAACCTGATGTTGTGCCTCTAGGTGGTCAGCGTGCAGCCCCCAAATACCATTAGATGGCCGACGGGGTTTACGTTGAGTTTACTCCCAGCGGCGCTTCATCCACTCCCACCCCCCTCCCCAGGTTGTGTGTTTCACACCCATTCCACAAAACCTACAGAGATCGCATGCAAATGTGGAAACGGGCACACATGGAGATGCAACCTGGTAATTCCCTCCCTATACCTCCAGCCATCAGCCTGGCTCTCAAACATGCATGCCACACAATACAAAACACATGAGACGATGAGAGCTTGTGACATCAGCACATAACCTGCCCCAACATGCCAGGCAAACGTCGCAACGCACGTGCTGTCCACCAACATAACAAGTTGGGCGTGGCCTAGCCTGCGCTCCCACACCGTGCCAGCCGCATGGTCTAGGTGCGGCACAACAGGGGGCGCGCGGCCGATCCAGCTGCCCTGGACCTCCTTGTTATGATACACCCCCACCAGCACATACAGACACGAACATACATGCACTGCAATTCATGCAGCAAATGTACAACCACACACACGACCAAACCACAGCATAGGCACCAGATACAAACGACCCCCGGTACCCCAGCCAGCCCCACCGTGCTTTCAGATCAGACCTGGTCCTGCCAGCACGGGGTGGGCAGCCACTTGGTCACCAGGGTTGCTTTGTGGTGGCTTCATACCATAGGCTGATAGGCGGCAACAAAAGCACACCGCCACCTGGCCTTGGCTCATAGATCACTTGTCTTCGTCATGCTCCTGTGAGGGTCACGCAAAATGCAGCATGGCCTGTGTCAACCTCCTGCCACAGGATAGGCTCATAATGGTTGCTGCACTGCATGACAGGAGGATTTGGTGTCAACAGTCAGGCCAGCTGCGGGCACGGGCAACTTGAACAACGGCAGCAAGCAACAGGTATGCATCACCACATACATGCCGAGCATGCTGCGCGCAATTACCCGCGGCCGCTTGCGGCCGCTCAGGTGTGGGGGGGGACTGCCCGGCTCAGGCTCGCTCCCCGCACGCGCTTGCCTCACTGCATCACCACGCGCTTGTCCCATTGCATCATCGTCCCCTGCTGCTGCTGGAGGCGGGCCTTGCACCTGCGGCTGACTGGTGCCACGCGCCACAGCAACACACACGGCACCTCCACTGCCCTGGTGGGGTGGGGTGGCTGCGCCCGAGGTGCCTGCGCCTTGCGACGACGGGCCACCCGCTGTGGGCTGCTCATCCTTGCTGGAGCTGCCTGGCAGGGGCCCGCTGGAGGTGGTGGTCCGTTCACTCCCCTCATCTTCATCCTGGCTGCGTCGTGGTGTGCTCAGCAGTCCGCCACCACTGGCTATGCCCCCCGCCACACTGGTGCCAGCCTGAGAGGGCACACGGCGCAGATTGTGGCTGGGAGGCACTGACCCATCCTCGTTGTCATTGTCGTTCTCGTTCTGTGTGTTCTGTGTGTTCTGTGTGTTCTGTGTGTTCTGTGTGGCGGGAGAGCCTGTGGCAGCCGCGCCAGCTGCGCTGTGGCCAGACGGCGCTGGCAACGAGGCGTCGTCGTCCGCACGCGCAGTGGCAGTAGCGGCCGCAGCAGCTGCGGCGCCTGTGAGCACCCAGCTGGGTGCCATCATACTTGTGGATGCGTGCTGCAGCATGCGCAGCTGGTGCAGCAGGTCCTGCGGGGACGGGTGTGTTGGGTGCAGTGCCTGCAGCACCGGCTGTGGGCTTGGCGATCGCACATGGGCCGACAGCAGCAGCGGGGGCGCAGGGGCAGGGGCTGGTAGGATGGCTGCCACTGGCACCACAGGTGCAGGTATGAGGGAGCTAGGTTGGATGGGAGCGGGCGGGCCCACAGCAGGCGGCACAGGCACATGGGCGGTGGCACGCACAACTGCCAGCCCGTGGCTCGCCAAGTTAGGACTGGGTGCCCGTGAGTCCACACCAGGCATGTGCCACATGGCTCCTGCGTCTGAGCCCACAGGGCGAGGGCCAAGGGGCGCGGCTGGCAGCAGCGCCGGCACTGGCATGGGCAGAGGTGCAGCCACCGGCGGGGTAGAGGTGGGCCCAACAGGTGGGCGGGGCCCAAGGAAAGGCAGCAACCCATGAGGGCCACCTGACCCACTGGGCTGTCCAGCCGACCGGTCCTGCAGCGACAGCAGTCGCGCACCCAGGCTCTGCAGCTGGCTCGCGGTGTGCTGCGTGCCTTCTGGCCCGGCAGCCACGTCTCCACTGCCGGCAGGGCCCTCCGCCGCATGTGAGCTGAAGCCCGGGAAGCTGCTGCGTGTGGCTTTGCCGCCCGAGGCGCCCTCCCCCTCGTTGATGCCAGCCCCCAGCTGGGCCGTTGGCATGCCGGATAGACTGGGCAGCCGGCGCAGCACGGGTGAGCTGGGGCGGGTGCCTGATGCCACGGCGACAGCCGCAGCGGCCACAACAGCCGCGGCTGCCTCCGCTGCCTCCACCACTCGCGCCTGTACATCACTGGAGTCCCCCGCACCTTGCTGCTGCGGCTGCGGTGGTGGTTTGAGCTTGCGCGGGCTGACGCCCGCCCCTCCTCCCGCATCCGCCATCCCTGGCTGTGCGTGCAGCTGCGACTGCGCGTGCTGGTCGGCGCCCTGCGTCGTGTGTGTGCCAACCCGCAGCGAACCCGATGGGTGCGGTGATGGCAGGGACTCGGAGCGCACAGGAGAGGTCGCCCCAGCAGGCCCCTCCGTGCGCAGAGCATCGGAGACAACAGCTGCCGGTGAGCCAGCCCGCGCTAATGCCCCTTCAACCACATGAGTTGACACCTGCTGGCGTGGCAGTGCCGCAGCACCTTCAGTGTGCGACGGCTGGCCAGCTGTAGTGTCTGCACCTGCACCTGCACCTGCTGGCGGGCCCCCTGACAGCTGCTGTGATTCTGATGTTGTGCTGCCATCCAGGCCATGAGGCAGGTCACCAGCACCGCTGGGCACTGGGGCAGCCATGTTCACACCTTGCCTGTGCTCTTTCACGATCAACTACGCACGCACGCACACGCCCTTTGCTGCTGTGCGTAGCAGCTCCCAGCGATCTGCTGCCTGTGTTGGCATGGCGCATGGCAGTGCACGACACAGTGGTCAGGCATCAGTGCATGAGGATGCATGAAGACACCTTGCGCGATCACCACAAATGCAGGGGTTTGCTGCCACAGCATGTGTGGGCGAGGCATGCTAATGATGCGGGCAGATGGTGTCAGTCAGGAAATATCCTGGCCAATTCCCGCCTGTGCAGCACGCAGCGCGCCACGCCCCCCGGCCTGTCAGACACCAGCTGGAGGCTCAGGCACAAAACACAAGGAGCGCAGCGTTTGATATGGGCGTATCTCCCCAAAGGTCCACCGAATCCGGTACCTTTTCTGAAAAAGAACTCCATCAAACAATCAAGACCCGGCGCTGAACATAGCGCTGAATTGACGCGCTGCACAAACTGAGGATGCTGGCGCACCTGCCGCAAGCCGGGGCCACCTTCTGGAAGGACTTGGGTTCCAGCGTGGCCTTTCTTCTGCTGCCGCGCTTCCAGCGCGCATCAGACAATAGCCCTTGACCAAATCAGACCGCCGCTGCTCTTTTGTTGCGCAGCTTCGACATGGTGATGCTCTCGTGTTTCAGCCACTCGTCCCCTAGAAAGACGGTGGCTGATGCGCATCAGATTGTGTTGTGATTGCGTCAACGCTCATGGGCGCAAACTGATAAGAGTTGACCACTCCCGCCCATCAATGGGGATACTTCTTGAAAGTATCAAGAATTCTGTTGCAGGGCGCCTCTTGAAGGGAACTCCTGCACGAAACACCTGTCGTGGTGAAAGGCACTTAACGTGCTGCGCGCGCGGCTTGTCAATTGGGCATCGGTGCGGTTGGTGATGTGGCAGCACACTGAAAGTGGCTGTGCAAGCTGCACTGTTGGCATCAGCCTTTCAGGATTAGACATGCATACGAAATTTCTTGTCCGCCAATTCTGTGAGGACATGAACGGCTCATGAGCATGGCATGCTCCACTTGAAGCGCTCAAGCACGCCCCTAATACATGCTGTGCAAGGCACCCTGCAGTGTTCATGGCTGTGCCAAGTATTCCAGTGTCCCAATTCAGCACTGTCCAGGCAAAATGCGGCAGCATCCAGCAGGTGAACGTGTCAGCGCAGCCCTGCCATCTGTGTTCCAGCTTGCATGGCAGTCGGCGTTTACACAGGGATCCCCTACACCGCCCAACCTACACCATTAGCACAATATGCGACATAAGGACAACGACTGCCATGGAATGCCTGTCTGTATGGTAGGCAGGCATGCGAATGCAGTCCAGCCCATGATACACCACCATTATTATACACCATCTCAACCGCTCCTCCCAGCCATCCTTTTGTGAACACATCTTCCTCACTGTCCCCTCAGAGTCCCACATGGAGCACCACCCAGCACAGCAAGCACTAACACCCTGCTGTGCCTGGTGCAGTGCCCTGCCTTGTGTATGGTACAGTTGCCCCAAAATCCATCACTGGCTGCCGGGCCTGCTGTCGCGGCTCTCCAGCAGCCAGCAGTCGCGATCTTCCTCAACAATGTCCTCACATTTGCAACCAGGGCCCGGCACGAGGCCTGCCAGCCAGCTGTGGCAGCCGGCGGCCGTGCGCCAGCCCTCTGACATTGGATGATGTCGTGTGCCAACATAATCATCATGCATTGTGCATTCTGTGCGCCTCTCACTCCAGCATATGTGTTGTTGCGTGCCAGCAAGACTGTCGCAGTGCCTGCATTCACTGGCAGGTCTTACCTGCCGCTCCTTCAGCCACCGCACCTCTCAGCCCATCCCACACTCGTTGCTCCCTTTCCAGCGCTTACCCTGCCGCAGCCCCTGCCCCTGCCAGCTCGATCAGCGCGTTCTCATCATCCTTGGCCAGGGGCAGCAGCTGCAGCAGAATCAACTGGACAGTCAACTGCTGCAAAATGCTTGCGTGCAATCTGAACAACCAAGATATTTGAGCCACACTTGATCCAGGCACCCCCCGTTACGTGCACCCAGCTTGCCTGGTGCACACGGCCGGGCAACGATCGAGTCGCCCGTTCAACTGCAGGTACCATTTATCACAATGCCCACCTCCCCCAACCATACACGCACTTCACACATCCCATCATACACTCGGCCCAGCCTCACCACCCGCGCCACACCAAGGACATGTTGTGTTTGGCATTTGCATGCACGCACGCTCAGGACGATGCAAATGGATACAGACGTGCACACAGCACATAAGACAAGAATACAAAGCGCACCATACGAATGGATAGCATATCAACAACCTCCTTGATGCACACCAACAACCCAAATGCAAGCGGCCTGTTGTAATGCACATACCAGGCCAATGCATATGCTCAGCATGTCACTTTGGGTCCCATCGACAAAATACACAGGCACAGGCACATACACATCCAATGCCACGCTCCGCTACCCTGCGATGTCTCTCCTGATGGTACACAAATGTGCTGGCCTCAGCTCCATGGCTGGACCAGGCCTTGAAATGCACAAGATCGTCCCATTCCCACACCCTGGCTTGTCCACACTTGCGTGTCAGGTTCTGTGTGTGGTTCAAGTGTTATCCGAGAAGGGCACCATGCCGGTGTGTATGCCCCGCAGCTTCACTGTGGAGCTTGCTGAGGCGCATCAGCACACAGGGGAGAGAAGGCCTGACCATACAAGAACGCACTTTGAGCCCCCTCACCCCTCCCAGTACGCTCCGCTCCCCCTCACCCCCCCATACATGCCGGCCTCCACACACGCGCACACACACCGGCCTCAAAGGTTCGTCCAGGAATGCTCTCTCTGGATTTCCATGATGCGTCAGTCGTCCAGCAAAAACTCCAGGGGCTGCATGGTTGCAAAGTCGCACGCAGCGCGCGCGTCCGCCTCTGCCTCCGTGAAGCTAGGCACGTTCTGCGAGGCGGGCAGGCCGTCAGCACCCCGTCCCGCTCCACGCCGTACTGTTCCCCACAGGCCTGCAAGTGTGCTTCGGGGCGCTGCAGCGCTGAGTGCACAGGGGAGGTTTGAGAGGCACGGGGAGGAGCGGCTCGAGTGGGGCAGGTGCAGCAGCGCGCGCCACGAAGGCAGGGCGGCATCCAGCATGCTGGTGAGCTGGGGCATGGTGAGAGGCTTGGAAACCACATGGGTGCAACCAGCTGCCAGGGCAGCACTCCTCACGGTTGCATGGCTGCTGGGCAAACCTGCTCGTCCATGATGCCTGTTGCTGCAGGTGCTGGCACTGCCCACAGCTGCTGCCCAACTCAATGTGCCCATGGGTGCTGACAAGGACTTGCTTGAAAACACAGGGTCAGGGTTTCCTGCACCCAGTGTAGCTCCTGGTCTGCCAGAGAGCGCATCAATGAGACTCGCCCCCGTGTTGCCCGGCAGGTCTGCACTGCAAGAGAGGCAGGCCTTGACCTCAGCTGCCACGGGTGAACCAGCTGCAGCTGTGGCACTGTGGTTAAGGCCACTGCAGGTGGTGAAGTCCAGTGAGCCTGTGATGTGTACTGCCAGATCTGGGCTTGTGGACAGATGGTGGCTGCCGGGCATGAGTTCATCCAGGTCCGCACTTGTACCTGCAAACAGGTGCAGTCACAAAAACATCAAAATATGCGGCACACTGAGGGCTGTTCATGTGATGGGACCTTTGACAACTGCTCAATGCAGTGCAGGAGGTGCATATGAGATACCCCACCCTTCATGAGCAGAGCGTTGTGGTCAGACTAACTTTGGTATGTTTCTATGTTGAACTCACATGCAACCAGGGGCACTGGCAAAGTGCCAGCCGCAGTATCCAGCTCCATCTGACGCAGACGCCATGCTGTGTTCCAGCCATCGAGCCGTGGCATGTTCAGGTCCAACAAGACCAGGCAGATGTCGGCGCGATAGCGCTCAAACAGCTCCAATGCCTCCAGACCATCGCAGGCCTCCAGGATGCGTGTGAAGCCGCTCTGCGTGCGCAGGGCGCCACAGCAGCATTGCATGCATGTGTCCATGGATGTGTCCATCAAGATGACAAGATTCATTAAATCTGGGTTATCAACAAGGGAGCCAAGCCTTGCAGTAGAGAACCCTGGATGTTTCACAGGCGTTCGCGCCAACATGGATTGCACGATGGTGCTAGAAAAAGAAAAAGCTGCATCTTCCGGGTCCACGTCTGCGGCTAATAGCTACCCACCAGAACTGGCCAGAGAGCTTAGAATCACGGGCGCTGAACGTGGCTTTTTCTGTGATGCGTTCCGCACAGTTCAGAGGGGCGCTAAGATCTGAGAAAAACATCCTACTCACCCTCTGAAGGAGCTGGCGCAGCACGCGTCTTACGGTGTCTGTGTCATCCACCTGCATTGGCGCATTGTGGGCAGCGCGGATGCAATCTTGGTAAGCAGTGGGGTCAGCCCCATGTTTGGTCGCTGAAGCATCCTTTCCCATGCTCATATGCCAAATTGCTGGCAATTACTGCACCGATTGGCCATTCACAAATGAACACCCGTCGCCCCCCCCCCCCCCCCCCCCCCCCCCCCGCCACCCCAAATCGGCACGCACACAAAAACACACCAGAAGCACCGCAGGACCCTCGCTTGTGTGCTGCATGCAGGCCCAACTGTACAGCTCCAGGTTGGCGAGTGCTGGCTGTGAAGAGCAAAGGATCCAGCAGGTTGGCGTAGGTTCATTGGGACATGGATTTAATCAAACATTCAACATTTGCACCCAGTTGCCAGGTTTGTGGATATCCCTGACGCTTTATGATATGGAGCTAGTGGTGAGGGGTGTGCCCCATGATAAAGATCCTGCATTGTGCGAGGAGCGATATGATACTACAAGATGCGCAGCTGTTGACATGTTGAGTCGCCATGGCTGGTCGATTCTGTGTAGAATGTATACGGTATATCTGCATGCCACCTGAACGCGTACATCACCAGCTCCAGGCGGAACGCATAGCCTGGATTTTGATTGCCAGCTGCACTGGTCTTATAGGTGGCTTGCATACATGTGCATCATGATATTTATGTTGATACCCACGGATCAATCTGAACTTCCTCAGTTGTGTGCTGACGCTGCAGGCTGCCCAAATTGTGATATGGCCCACTATTGGGGCGCACCAGAAGGGCTGTGTGCAAGGAATGGAGTCAAACTAACCTCCATGACCGGCAGTCGCCACAACGCACACAGCACGAACACCCTTGCGCCTTAGCACGCTTGCAACTACTTTACGAAACCAGCCACTGTCGCAGCTTGCAGGGCACAGAAGTTGTGCAGCCACCCATCGCAGTTGCGCAGCGCAGGCCAGCATCCATGAGTGCAGCCCAAATTGTGCAGCGTGGGGCAGAGGCTGTAGCACTGTGCGAGCCAACTGCCAGTCCAAACCCAAGGCCGCAAGGGGCATGAGTCCGAGGCCTGACGCGAGTGCTGTGCCTTACAGGACCCAGCACAGCCACAGCCCTGCCTGTTACGCTCTATGCCCCATGCCTCGTAGTATGGCGGATAAGACACAAACAGGAGTACAGGACCATCGAATGATGGGACTGCAAACAACCCCAGCCTTCCCCATCCTCACCCAAGTCCCGCCCTCACCCCATCCTGCAGCCCATCACCTCAGCGCCTGGCCTGGGACGTGCCTGCAGGGCCTCGGGGTGGCTGGGGTCGAGGGGTGCAGCATCGTACCGAAAGACCCTGCATGCAAGGCTTGTGTTCGCATGATGGGCTTGGTGGCCTGACGCTGGGCCAGCAGCCCTTGACTGAGCAGCACAGAAAGCGTTGCACCTCAAATGATGTGGTAAGGCACCTCAAACATTTGGCAGGGTGCTGTGAGCATGCCTGCTGAGTGAACCCTGTGAGCGGCTGATCAGCCTGTGACTGGCTGAAGGCTTGTGTAGCATTAACATGAACAATTGAACCCCGTGAGCGGCATCCTGTGCACCAGCAACTCACAATGCTGGCAGACGTGCAGCTTGTGCTGCCTGTTGGCCCCATGCACGGAAGCAGCACACCGCGGCCTGCACACCCAGAGCAACCAGCTGGCCAGCCGCAGAGACTGCCGATCTGCAATGTACAGTTCTGGTGGTGAGCCCTGGCACGTGATGGCACAGGTACTATGGTACCCTGCTGCCTCCCTGGCCCCTCCCTGCCTTTCTCAGTTGCATCCATGTTGATGCTGTGTTGCCCTTGTGTGGTCGTCAAAGGTGTGTTGAAAAGTGTACATGCAGCATTTACTCGTGTAGTGAGGCTCATAAACAACCTCTCCAGCAAGCAATACTCAGCAGCACGCTGAAGATATGCAGGAACTGGCTCCATCCGCCAGTGCATTGCGTTGAAACATACACCTTCAGCACACCCCTCAGTGTGCGTAACTGTATTGAATGCCGTAATGCCGTGAAGAACTGCACCGAGTTGTGACCATGGGCACGGCCACACGGGCGCAGACTAGAGACCACCAGCTCATCACATGGCACTGAGGTACAGGTGGATCATACCAATTCAGATGCACTTGGCACAACATGCGCTGTCCAGGCGCTCTGGTGTTGTGCACGCATCCATACCAAGCGTGCGTCAACTGTTGGTTATAGAACATTCTCAAACAACCCTTCGAACACGTGCCCTCAAACTTAGCACAACACGCTCCCTGAAACAGCGCTCAAACACATGAATGCAGGTGCTGGAGGCAGCGCTTTTTATGCACAGACGATCATGCATGCCCACTTACTGACCACACACATACACATGCCCACAGGAGCATGCAGTCAAGCACTCAGAGGATGCACCTAACACATCCACGAAAACCCTAACCAACAAACAAGTGACATAGCCCGAACCTAGGCCTGGTTCAGCTGATCTGAAGCCAGGGACCTGGCCAGCGCCTTCTGCTTCCAGGACATGCCGTCTGTGAGGATGCCCTGCTACAGGCGCGGCCGATCCGGCCAATACAAAGCAAACGGGTACGCCCGCCACACCGCGCATCACAAAATGTGGATGTGCAGGCATGTCCGTGCCTTGTCAGCTGCAGCACCAGCGTTCTCAATCAAGTCCATGCAGTTGTTGGACCTATCAATCCCAAAGACGACTGCACACCCTAAAACCAATACAACAAAACAAACAACACAATCCATGGAGCACACATGGTGCCTGGTGTGCAGGCTGCACCTGCCCTTAAGCGACCCCACCTGGTGTAACGATGGGGAGGCCAAAATCATACCAGCAAGCACCGGCAATGCTGCTGTCCTGTGCGTTCTGCGACAGGTGCTAGGTGGGGCAGATGCCCTTGCAACGTGTTGCGTGTTGTGTTCAGGTAGGTGGCTCCTGCACAGCAGCACATTTCACACATGCAACCAACCATCAACAAGTGCCAATGCATCTATCACACTGTGTAAGGCAAGTGTGCGGTTAACCTGACATAACAGCGGCATATCACAGCATGTGTGCCGTTGCAAGCAAGCAACGTTGCCAAGCGTTCCTCATATGACGAGATGGATGCACATGACATTGCTACCCTGAGAACCCACGCACCCTTGCGCGCTTGTAGCCACTCTGCAGGCGCCGCACACCACTGCCACCAATGCGTGCCGCAGCTGCACCATCTGTTTCATGTGCTGCGTCCTGGCGCTGTGGGGGTGGCCCCCCTCCTGCTGCAGTAGATGTATCTGCATGAAACGACCTGTCATTTCCCCTCCCAGATTCGCCCTCATCCATACCTGCACTGCTGGACCCAGGTGTGTGTGGGGAGCTGGCCACAGCATGCAGCAGACCTGGAGCGGCGCCATGTGGGAGCAGGGGCGCCTGCTGTGCGGCTGCTGGCGGATCTTGCATGCTGCTCACCGCCCCTGCCTGCTGCTGATGCTCACTGCTCGAGGGTCCATCGACAGACACGGAAGCTGAACCTTCCGCGCTGTGCACGGAGCTCACAGGTGCTGCAGCACCCATGTCAATATGTGCTCCTGAAGCAGCAGCTGCCGCTGCAGGTGACATCGCAGCCAGCAGCGACGCTGCAGAAGCGAGCACAGCAGCAGTGCTGAGAGGCACGGGCTGCAAGGGCACAGCCGGCGGCCGGGGCACCTCCTGCAGTCCCGGTGACAGAGGCTGTGCAAAACTTGGTGAGGGTGCTCGCCACACTGGTGGGCTTGCCGCAATGGACCATGCCATGTGGAGCTGGGCCGGATCTTGCAGTGTAACAATGGGCCCTGGTGGCAGCATGGCGGGAGGCGGGAGGCCTGCTGGGAGACTCGCTTGCCCAGAGCTGCTTGCACTAGCTGGATGGCCAGTCATGGGTGCATGCAGAGGCAAATGCCATGCACCTCCTGTTACCAGTGGCACAGCTGTGTTCTCTGGACTTGGCGCTGGTGCAGGTTGATGCAGTGTCATGATGGTGGGCGGCAAGGACCCTGATGCTGGGGGCGGCGGGAGCCCGACTGGAACAGATGGGGCCAAGCCCATGGCATGCGGCCCCAGCGGCAGCGCAGCTGGTGCGGGCCTGATGAGCGGGGCTTGGGTGGTGAGCGGGACGAGCGGGGGGCCGTGCAGCGACAGCAGCCGTGCCCCCAGGCTCTGCAGCTGGCTCAGGTGCTGCTCCTGCACAAGGGTCCCCCCCGCTGTTGCCAGCTCCGCATCACCACCACCACCACCATCATCTTCATGTGCGGGTGCAAGGTGTGGGTGGGTGAGAGGTGCAGCTTCATCCTGTACAGCCCCCGGCCCGGAGCCGTTGCTCCTGTAGGTGGGGCCCATGACTGTGTGCACGACAGTGACAGCAGCGGCAGCGGCTGCTGCTACTGCTGCAGAAGCTGTGGTCACCAGAGCTGCTGCATTCTCAGCCGCATCCATGACCATTTGCTGCACACTGGGTGCTTGCACAGCATAGATGGCAGGCTGCACCGCATCAGTGGCATGTGAGCAGCAAGGCACTGCCGGATCCTGGCCACGCGGCATAGAAGGTGCAGAAACAGAAGCTTCTGCACCACTTGCAGCAGCTGCAGATGAGGACGCACGGCTGGTTGCTTGGGCGGGTGCTGCGGAACCTGATGTGGCTTGCCTACGCTGGTCCACCTCACCAACCTCCTCTTCGCCATCTTGGCTGAAAGCTATGTTTTGTATGCCTCGCTGTTCCTGGTTGGGTCCAGCCACTGCAGTGTGCATACGTGTGTGCGCGGCTGTGGCTGGAGTGGCATGCTGCATCTGGAGGTCTGGGCACCGATTGGCGCATTCCAAGCCCCCACACACTTCCTTCCCACACACCGGGCAAACAAGCCCTGGATCCCTTTCTGGTGCTGCAGCGCCTGCAGGCGTGAAATGGCAGCACGGAACCGGATTGCATCAATACAAGCACGCGGCATGAGAGATTTGCGAATCTCAGAAGACCGAATCACGAACTGCCTTTCCACATGAGCTTTTTGCCTAAGAACAGAGGAGCGTGATCAGAGCGCTACGGCACTCCAGGCTGCGGGCCACCTTGTCCCCGCGCCTCAGCCCCGGTCCCGGACGCATACAGAGCCCTTTGACCATGGCCCAACCCCACCTTGCTGTCCTGGCCAGGGACAGCCATGAAAGCAACTCATCCGTGTGAAGCAGCGCCCATTAAGCGAATTAGATTGGAATCAAAACATCGGCATTGTGTTTTCCAAGCGCTGGCCCAAAGGGCCCCTAGTCCTACGTGGTGCCAACCTGGCGCGATCCTCGTGCGCACACACTAGCTGCACTAATGACCGCCCAAACGTTTGTTCACTTCTTGAGATACTTGTTTCGAGTGACGGGGAAGTATCTTTGGGCCAAAGTATCTCTGGCTATCTTACCAGCATGGACGTGCGTGTGGTGGCCCATGGTCCTGACATATCTGCATGAGTACACACGCTCTGCATGGCAACAAGGAGACCATTTGAATGAATGGGATGAAATCCACGGATGAAATCACATGAACCCGCCACAGGTCTCCCACACGTGGACAGCGGCAGGGCGCCATGCCTGACCTCTGCAGGGTGTGGTGCAGACAGCAGGCAGAATGACTACCTACTGAGCCATCTTCGTTAGCACCCACGATGTATGACAGAAGATTAGGATGGATGACGAAAGCGTACTGCCACATGCCACTATGCAGCTGCAGATGGATGTCATCGGACTCATCACAGATCTTAAGGACTTGGGACGTCAGGGGCGAGAAACATGCCTCCAGTGGCACTGAAATTGTTCCAGGCATACGCCCTGTCCAAAGATTTCTTTTCAAACCCTCAGCAACGTCTGGGGAACGCGCTTCCTGAACTCTGGGCTGATGCCTGCTTCCTAAGGGCGCTGGCAGTTTCGGTTCAGGCTGCGTGTCTCCTCTGGCCTCTCCCGGCGTTTGTTGCACCGTGTGTTGGGTGGCTGTGTGGGGCCTCACTTCAGGGTGGTTCCTGTTGTCGGGTCTCACCAGCTTGGCCCTGGCCGGTGTCCGGGATCTGGGGTGCTGGTGCCTGTCTGCTGGGCTGGTGGGAGTGCCGTGGCCCCGCCTTCCCCTGTCTTGTGCTTTCTCCCTTCTTCTGATCCGGGTCCCACCTCCGTGCAGTGGGATTGAACCTTCCAAAAAAAACTTTGGTGATTTAGTTCTCGAACCGCAAAGAAAAAGAACATTTGGGTTCTCTGAAGTTGTGGCTGGGCTGAAGCGCTGAATGCAGACGAGCTGTACCGTTATGTCTTATGTGTCAATGTGTGAGATGTCACAGCTGCTTTCTTAAGAACACAGAGAACCATAGTTTTATTGGTCGCATTGTATTCTGAGGTGTTGGGATGGCGTGGTCGATATGAAAAGACAGGCACATGCCACAGGCTGCTGGAGTGCTGAGTAGGGATTGCTGCAGGGGTCGGTCTAGAGGGGGGCAATGGTGGACGTTGGTTCAAACCCATCACCCAGAAGCCCTTGACTAGCTGATGGTGTAAGAACAGTAACAACTGTGGACTGGTGTGCACAGCAAGCACGAACAAAGCTCTGAACACCGCCACGCTGCAACAACATTTTCCTGACTGTATCACACTGTCAGAGAGGCAGACGCAGCGTCGTGGCCTCGCCAGGCACGTGGCAGATGAAAGATATGATACAATGCGCAGCCGCCAGGCATGCCTGCTTGCACACAACGCTCCATGCATTAGCTATGAGCAACCACAGTCAACCACTGTCCATGGCCATGCCTGCATGCGCGGACCACTCCTGAAGACTGCAACAAATCCGCCTCGCCAGTAACAATGCGCCTAACAACAACACGTGAAGTGTACACATGGGATAACTACAAAGACAAGGATGTGCACATCAGGGCCTGCCATACAAGCTGATGCCCTGTTGAACAAACCCACGGTATGGCATCAATAACCAGACAGCTTGTTGTACACGGCGTTGTGATCCGAGGAACAGTACACACATTTCCTACACCCTGCGCCCTTCACACAAGGTATTAATTCATACAGGGCATGCAGGTCACTCAAAACGCAACACAACAATGTCCGCTCTTCTCTCCGGATTCGCCAAATTTGTGTTCCGTGACGGTGCATCAACAATGGGTAGGTTCGAGCACCTATTTTTTCTTGCTGCTTGCTTGCCATGAGCTCACAAGGCACTTATCAGCAGGGTTGCACCGCCTGCGGCAGCGAGGTGCTCAATTGCTGCTGCCATCCTCTCCTGTCTCCTGCTGCCAGTAGAAGGGGTCCAGCACGCGCAGGGAGGGCGGCACATCGTCCATGGAAACTGCTGCACCACGGGCGCCCTGGAACAAGGGGCCCTGTGACGCGACGTGACATCACGCAATGGGCACGCAATGAGCAGTGCTGTTTGGTGTCAGTCTTCTTGTGCTGTGCGCAAGATTCATGTGAGCGCATGTTGCTTCTGTGACCAGCATGATGTTGAGTTCATGAGTGTGCACACGCACCTGCATGCAGTGGAACAGGTTGAGGTGGTCTGTGAGCTTGTGCCAGCGCTCACACTTGGCGCACTGCATCCACATCCCAGCAACAACAGCTTGTCAGTGAAGAGAGGTGCTAACAGCCATTCATAATGCTCAGTGTGCACATGCAGCAACACCACCTCAGCAGGCAACAAATGTCCACACTGAAATGTATGCCAAAAAGGGCACCCCAAACACCGAATCTAACCCTCTTAACGAGTGACTCAGCCTCCACTCGCACCCTGCCCCACCTGCGCAACCAGGGTACCGCTGATGAAGGCGTTGGGGTTCACAGCGCTCATATTGCGTGCGCCACAGCACTTGCACGTAAACCCGACCTGCACAAACAGTAGGGCCAGTGAAGCTTGGATTACTCTGCGCTACAGACATGGCCAGTCCCTGTGCTGCTGCACTCACCATCTTGGTGCGGCGCGGCGATGCCGAGTTTGTGATGTAAACTTCTTCAGCCTTGTGTGCGGGTGCATCCTGTGCATGCCCCAAGCAGCCACATGACGAAACCGGTGACCCGATGTTTGGAGAGATGGAACGCTGGGCCCAAGACTACACAATGCACCATGTCAAGCATCACAAGCATTGCTTGCTGACGGAAAATATCTGTGCTGCTGTGCCGATGCACCTGCTGCCACCTGCTGCCTGAGCCTCTGCTAACGACCTAACGTGCATGGCACACAACGCTGCCCAGTATCAACACAGCTCCCTGCTGGTCATGCCATGCTAACCCACCACAGGATCCTCCTGCGGCACTGGCACAATGCCCGTGCATGTGGTGGGCACAAAGGTTGGAGCAGAGCTGTCCACCAGATCTAGGAAGTCCGAGATGTCCGCACACTCAGCCTCCACCTCGACGGTGCCCCCCTCAAGCATCATGATGGACTCAGGGTGCCGCCAGACCACTTTGTGGATCATGCCCAGCTGCTCGTCCTTGCGCAGAGGCTGCAGCGTGCCCCTAGCCTTGCGGGGCCTGGGTGCCGCACCTTGCACCCGCCCTTCTGTCCTCTGAATGATGAACGACTCGCCACGGACGTCGTAAAACTTGTCCTGCGCGCCATCCAGGAGCGGGACCGTGCTTCTCACTTGCATGCGATGGTCAACAAGATCCGTCTCGCCATGCCACGCATAGTCCCCCGCGTGGAACCTGCCAACTCCCGCTAATCACGAACCTGTAGGAAGTCCAGTAGCCACAGCCCATTAGGAAGCGCCATGGCACGCGCGGGCAGGGGTTCGGTGTTCCCGTCATGAAGGGACGCCCGGGAGATTATGAGGCCCCGCCTACGGCATGAGTATCTGCAAGCCGTAGGAGTGGCCTTGAGCGGAAAAGCCAACATTGCTTGAAAGAAACCCTAGAGACAACCTTCCCTACAAAGCAATTGCAGCGCCAATAAGAAAATAAACCCAAGCGCAAAATGTCTGTTAGTCTCAGCCATCAAATCTCACGCCAAACATAAACGTCGTCACTGGTGAGAAACTTCTGGCTGTGAAAAACGTCTAGGTTCTTCCTCACGTGGATCTAAATGTTACGCGGTCAGATGGCTGTCAATCTCTCTTAGCTTGGCCCTTTGTCAGCTATTGCACCAGCATCATGTGGTGGATTGTATATAAGGTACTTCAACTTATATTGCTGCCAAGAGGGATGCCTCGCCATGTGGCGTTCATTATGGATGGCAACCGGCGATTCGCGAACAAAGCACACCTTGACAAGCTGGAAGGCCATACTCTAGGTTACAAGAAGGTACCTTCGATATGCAAGCGATCTGGCCCTGGACACCCACTTACTCCCCATGCAGTGCTCCATGTGCAGTGCTCCATGCGCAGCACGTGCTGACAGACGCAGCCCCAGTGCTGTGCTGTTGATACATCTAGTCCAGTGCATGTCATTGGCCATGGACCCATTTGCACGCTGTGAATGAGCGTCATGTTGCCATGTACAATGACAATTGCCACAAACCAGCAATGTGATTGTACTCTGGAACTCTGCTGCGCTTGCATACATGCAAGATGGTGGAGGTGATACGTTGGTGCTGTGCACTGGGTGTGCGGCATGTGAGTGTCTACGCGTTCTCAATAGAGAACTTTGCACGCGCTCCCAAGGAGGTGGGCGGCCTCATGCAACTTGCAGAGGCCAAGTACGCGGAGCTCGCAGCAGTGAGTTTGACAGGGGATGCATTGGACAGCGCATTATTAGTGGCCCGACATCAGCACATGCGGCTGCCGCATCGTTTGTTTCATGCTGTGATAGCGCCTGCCACCATGCACACTTCACCACTCCCAGCTGCTTCACATATCCTCACATTCCGTGCCCCAACCATTTCCCCTATTGCTACAGGATGAAGGGCTGGCTGAACGTGAGCGTGTGGTGATGCGTGTATGTGGCGATTTGTCGTTGGCCCCAGCCGCCGTTATGGGCGCAGCTGCGCGCCTCATGGCGGCCACCAGCACGCTTGCACAGCCTAAAGCCCAGCTCAACATCTGCTTCGCATACACGTGGGTGGAACTTTGTGCACTGGTACATGGCATTCTGAGGGTTGAGAGGGACCAGGCTGGATCAGGCTGAGTTTGTGGGTTTGGCGGCTTGAAATGCAGTATGCAGCACCCTACTGTCTGATGGCAGCATGTTGCTGCTGCCGTGACGCTGTACTGGCTGGCTGTGCTGCGTGTGCAGTGCGCGCGAGGAAGTGGCCGCAGCAGTGGATGCGTTGCGCACGGGGCTGTCGGAGGGGCTGCTGCAGGGGGTGGACATCACGCCCGCCCTCCTCAGGGACTGCCTGCGCACACAGGGCAGCCCGGCTGTGGATCTGGTGGTGCGCACATCGGGAGAGACACGTATGTCTGACTTCCTGCTGTTGCAGTCAGACTGCGCGCAGCTGGAGTTTGCAGACGTCCTGTGGCCCGACTTTTCATTCCTGGACTTTGCAAGGTGAGTGGCTGGGTCAACGCACGCTGCGGATGTGTTGGTGTGTATGCAGGGATTGTTCGTAATGAGCAGACTACCATGCAATCATATGGTATCAAGCCTGCACAAGCAAGGTAGTCTCATCTTATGCACAATGCAGGTGTCTTGTGCGTTGGCAGCGTCATGCGCCGCACCAAGCACAGCTCAGACAGCAGATTGCCCAGCGGGAGGGCAGGGCATGCGCGCGCTTGGACAGCCAGCAGGAACCACTGCAACACCTGGAGACGGTGGGCAGGGGCCTGCGGCTGGGGCGTGCAAGCTTGGGCGGCGTGCCCTTGTCATCTCATGCAGCACCAGCAACACAGGCAGAGTGTGCAGGCAGCTGGGCATGGGCCACAGTCAGTGGCACGGTGGCGACGCCAATAGCAGGGTATGCTCAGGCAGTACATCAGACAGTTAGCACGTCGGCTAGGCAGGATAGCGGTGCTGCCTCAGGCCGCATGGCATCCAGCAACACAGGCAGCGCAGGCAGCAGCAACATACATTACCGAGAGGTAATAGGTGCGGCCAACGGCATGCACGGTTGTGCGGTGTGCAGCACACTACCAGCCTCGAGATCCCCAGAGACACAGCCAAGGCCAATTGTGACAGGCGTGCAAGTTGGAAATTGCACAGACACGGTGACAGCAGGTGATGCAGGCACACCCTGGGCGCTGGGTGCAGCAGGCATCGGTGCGTGTTACAGTACACCCGACGAGGTCAGCGCGGCATGCAGCCTTTGCACCAGCCCCGCCCCCTGTGACAGCCCAGGCAGCAGTCCAGGGAGCCCGCGCAATGATGCTGGATACCGCAGTGATAGCAGTGAGACGAGTAGCAGCGGGGCCGCATCGGCACTGTCTGCGGCGGTGGATGAAGAGCGACCTGGCGGCACCGGGAAAGCGGATGGCGTGCGGCCGTATGCGCTTGAGGGTCCGCTGCTTGGGGACTGCGGCCATAGGTGCCGCCAGCATGCAGCATTAGTGTTTGGTACAGCTGCAGGGCTGTGCAGTGTGTGTGCCAGCTATGCGCGCGCCACAGCGTTCTTGGACAAGCAGGATGCAAGTCATGACGCATGGGTGAGGCAGCATGAGCTGTTGTAGCCGACGCTATCAGGCGGAGGGGATTTTGGTGCAGCTGGAGATCCCGCTAACGTGAACGAAGACATGCAAAACTGTACTTTCTGTATTCTCTCACTTTCACACCTCCCGAGACTGCTCACTCCGGATCTGGTAATATCACAATGGCGTTCACGCACTAGATGCGCCATATCTGGCTGTCAAGGCCGAGGCTAGTCGAGATGCCACGCCAATTGCTAAGCCAGCAGGCGCCACAAGGACGGCACATGCGCCCAGGTTTTCAGCGTAGCCGTGCGGTGCCTGTATTTGCAAGGGGAAAGGTGGCGGCAAAAGTCGAAACAAAGCACCATGTCGGTCGGCGACAGGCGATGCTGATGTTGACATCCATGACCAGCTTGTTTGGGGCTCTTGGGGAACTGTGCGGGGCCCCCAGGCCAGCTCAGGCAACGCACATTGGCCTGCGCGAGCTGGAACAAATGTTCGAGGAGGCGCTTAATGAGGAAGAGTTTGAGGTAGAGGCGTTAAACAGTGTCGAGGGGATGGTCAGCGGTCAAAATCCTTTCGCATGCATGGACATGGATGCAGTGCATGATGGTGGCATGATGTCTGCCTTGCCCATGCAAACGGTGCTACGTCCCGCCTAGAACAACATGTTCTCGTGTCCACCCAGCTGCACTGCCACTGTTGTTGTGCAGCCGTAGGCGCCAGTCAAGGCCCTCTTAGCATGTGAGCAAGCTCTTCACTCACCAGAACATCAGTCCGAAAATTCTGCATCCACAATGTCAAAACAGGATGATATGAACTGCCACTGCATCTGCAGATTGCGGATGCCATCTGGTCACGCATCATTCAGGCCGTGCCTGACAACTCAGCTGCATGGAGTAACCGTGGAGCTTGGCGCCTTCAGCATGCTAAGTGGGTGTCTTTTGCTGCGGCACGCTGTCTTGGGGCTTCACGGGTCCTGCATGGAGCATTCAGCAGTGCTTGTTCTGGCTAGGTGGGGCACGGCATCTCGGTGTGTCATCCGTGACCGTTATGACATTAGCTTAACTTTGGGAGCAAGTGAGTGCGCTGCATCAGGACCATCATCCCGGTTCACAGTGACCCCTGGTAACACCTCCTGGCAACACTGTCTCATAATGCAGGTGGCTGGACGCGCAGCACGACCTGGCGCATGCTGTGCAGCTGGAGGTGGCTAAGCTGGACAATGATGCCACTACGTCCGGGTTCTTTGGGGAGCCCACCCGCGGGGACCCTCTGGAGGGCGTGGACGCATCCTTGCTCAACAACCTAGGTGTGTGCCTGTCGGTATTTGTGTGCTGCGCGAGGAGGAGGGCCATGCGCTGTTTGATGGCACGCATTTACTGCTGGCATTACTGTCGTGAACAGCCTGAGGTAGGCGCCCACGCCTGTGTCAATCCATCTACAGTTTGAACCAGGCTTTGGGTACCATTGTCTGGGCTCCTCGTGCCCTTGACTCAAGTTGCAACGTGCAGCATTAATGCCACAGACGTCAAACACCAGCACTGACCTGGCTGGTCTTGTCTGTTGATCTGATGCAGGCAACGCGGAGGTGGCACTGGGGCGGCTTAGTGAGGCTCGCACTCATTACCATGCAGCCGCACGGGACCCTGCACTGCGTGAGATTGCTCTCGCCAATCTGGCACTTGCCGAGTTTGAGGGCGGTGACACAGAGGGCGCTATCCGGCAGGCACGGCAGTTGCTGCGGCGGTGAGGCAGGGGTTGTTGGCGGTGCAGCTGAGCTGTATGAGGAAGCCTGGAGCTGTCCCTTGCAGCAGAGGTTGAGCTGACGTGGCGGGATTGGTGCAGACAGCTTTGCACCTGGTCTGCATCCACGGGTGTTGGCATGCTGTGTGACATCCTGCAGCTGCAACCCATGCCGCAGTTTGACCCCCTTCCATGCGTGCAGTGACCCTGCGTTCCTGGACATGCGTGCTGCTCTCACTGCGTTCCTGTACGCGAGCGGCCAGGTCTCAGAGGCCGAGGGCGAATGGGACATGCTGCAGCGCGAGGACGGTGAGAGTGTGTGGGCCTCAGGGATGCATATGCCATGTGACCAGAGCCTTATGTGGCTTGCAAAGCTCCAGGGCCACAGCGGGATCCAGCGGCAGGGCTGCATGGGCCAGTGTTGGGAATGCTGCATCAGCTGCAGTACAGGAGCTCAACACAGCAAACCCTGCCAAACAACATGCAGACAATTCTGCTACCCCATGCGTCTGACACCGTGGCCTCTCACCACGCTCCTGCCTCTGCGTTGCAGCCGGCCTGTATTCCCGTGCCAACGCGGTGGCACGTGTGCGCAGCCGCTGGCCGCCGCGCGCCACTGCCGCGCTGTCTGCGTTCCTGTCCCTGTCCACGGAGGCCACAACACAAGGGTACGACCTGCAGGAGCACACGTACACCTTCCCTGCTGCTGCGCCTGCGTTCAAGGGCAGCATCATATAATGAGGGTGTTGTCAAGTGATGGATCTTTGTTGTGATGGGTGGCATTGGTGATATGCTGGCGAGGGATCATACATAGTGCTGGGTGCCCAACATGCCTGGTGGTGGTGTCATCAGCTGGATTAACATCCACATGGTGCTTGTATTGCGTACAGCTGCATACAGTCGGGCACAGTGCCGATGCCAAGTGCAAAGATGTGCAGAATACTGAGTGCTGTGCCGAGGTGCTGTGCTGGTTACCATTATTCACGGGAGTGGCTTGGAGTGTTCATTTCATACTATCTCATTCTTTCATTTGACTGTGTGACCTGTTTTACTATCATAAGCAGCTGGCTGATTGTATCTTGAGGTCTGAGCTGGTGGGGGGACACGTTGTGGCTGGAGCTTGTTGGCACATGCAGGTTCGATGCTGCAAATATGGCTTGGTTAACCAGGGCACCCCTTCAGCTTCGCCGGTAGCACACGTGCCTGCCTAGACTTCAACCGTGACTGCTGTACAGCGGCATCTTGGAATGTTAATGAAGCAAAAATGATGTTGTTGTTGTTGTTACACCGTGGCAGTATATCATTTTCAGTTCCCACACCATATCCTCTATGCTTCACTTCAGGAGCGTAGGCCTCCTGCATGGACTGCATCTATCAACCCCTTCTATCCCGGCAGCTGTTACCCATGACCCACAGCGTTTCTGCCAAGCAGACCCTCTCATGGAACATCGCAGATGGTCCCAGCACTGGTGATGGCCATGCTTGCAGTAAGCTAACTTGTACACAGCCTCCAGGAGGCCATGTTGTGATCGCCCAAGTGTGCGCCTTCACACCCTCACCTCATCCACAGATTGCAGATGAGTGGCAGGGGGTGAGGGCCACGGGCTCATCGCACGTTCGTGTTCGCCGCCGCCCCTATCTAACACACAGCGTACCGGCGATAGCTGCGACCTGCTGAGATTATTGGGGAGCGTGGGGAGGCCGGGCATCTATCCCAGTCGCGTTGAAGGTTCAAGATGGGCACGCGCTCTTGGACGCGGTTCTTCAGGCGCCGGCTCATTAACCGCCGGGCTCTCATCCGCAACACGAGCAATGAAACCCTGCCACCAGCCACTTATGTTTTAGGGCCTCGTGAGCTGGTGAGCGAGGCCAACAAGCTCTTAGTAGCTGTACAGCGTCCTCGATCCTCACATTGTGCTATCGCCAGCAACTTACGCAAGCAACTGAGGTTGTGTGCTGCGCACGCTGTGATTTGTCAGCACCTACCTTTGCCCCATTGTGCACACAAAAGGACTGATACCACTCCTGATCTTAGCTTGTACCTGGCTGTTTTGCACACTGCTGCTGCTTGTGGCAGGTGGGCGTTGTGTATGTGCATTTGTCACAACACATAGT
>QAXD01000014.1:1794431-1826296 GCA_004335575.1 Haematococcus sp. NG2 | reverse complement strand
CAGCCCCGCCCCAGCCTGACAGCCCCAGCCTGACAGCCCCGCCCCAGCCTGACAGCCCAGCCCCAGCCTGACAGCCCAGCCCAGCAGCCCAGCCCAGGGAAAGAGGGGAACAGAGCGTGAAGAGACCTTCAATGGGCTGGCTGCTGTGTGGAGGCAGCAGCATACAGCACCTGGGCCCATGGGTTTAGGGGCACCCCCACCAGGAAGCCAGGTTGGCCTTTCAGGGTTCTAGGGTCTCCCTAAACCCTAACCCCTGAAGCCCCTCACTGCTCCATCTGCTTCCCCGCCAGGGCCTTACACAGGTGCCCTCATCTCCCTCCCATTTACTTCTTGGAAGACTTGCGGGCCTTCACCACATCGCTCATGTAGTTCTTGACCTGTGGGGCGCAGGGAGTATGTATATGAGTTATGTATGTGAGCTGTGTATGTATTTGACGATGCTTAGATTGCTTACCCTGCAAGCCCAAACCTGGACCAAACCCTAAACCCTCAAACCCTGCAAGCCCCAACCTGGAAAAGCCCTAAACCCTACAAGCCTCAACCTGGACAAACCCTGCTCGGCCTAAACCCTCAGACCCTGATGGCTGAGCCCTAAACCCTGAAACCCGGACGCCTTGAACCTTCAGCCCTTGAAACCCTAAACGCACGAGCCCTAAACCCTGAACCCTAGACGCCCGAGCCTTAAACCCTAAACCCTAACCGCCCGAGCCCTCAACCCTAAACGCCCCTAAACCCTAGGGCACGCACCCGGGAGTTGCTAGGTGGGTACTTGAGGTCGTCCGCGTGCTTCACGATGAACGCAGTGTCCACATTGCCCTTGCGGAACTCGTCGTGCTGCGCGCGCGCGTCAGTCAGACAGACAGACAGACGGGCACGTGGTCAGTCAGACGGGCAGATGGATGGAGCATGGTCAGTCGCACAGATGGGCATAAGGACGGCATCGTAGGTAGGCAGTCAGCCAGGGTACTATAAAAAATGCAATCAGGTGTTTGACATGGGAATTAGGCAGTTACTGCACATTCATATCTATCGTATGTAGATATATAGATATATAGGTTCAGTGGCTCACGTTGAGGATGAGCTTGTGGAAGCCAATGGTGGTGGGCACACCAGTGATCACGGTCTCATCCAGAGCGCGCAGCGAGCGCGCGATGGCCTGCGGTACAAATTGAGCGGTACAAACAGCGGTACAAGGTGAGCAGTACAGGTTGAGCGGTACAAAGGGCGGTACAAGGGCAGTACAAGGGATGGTACAAATTGAGCGGTACAAAGGGCGGTACAGGTTGAGCAGTACAGGTTGAGCGGTACAAGCAGCAGTACAGGTTGAGCGGTACAAGTTGAGAGGCACAGGTTGAGTGGTACAAAGGCAGTACAAGGGATGGTACAAATTGGGCGGTGCAAAGGGCAGTACAAAATGAGCAGTACACAAGGCGGTACATTGACAGTACAGGTTGAGCAGTATAGGTTGAGCAGTATGAAGGGCGGTACAAGTTGAGCGGCACAAAGTTGAGCGGCTCAGTACAGGTTGAGCAGCAAAAGGTGCAGTACAAGTTTGTTTATAAAAGCAGCACGCACCTGCTCGCGGTCAGCACCCCAGCAGATGAGCTTGCCCAGCAGGGAGTCGTAGTTGGGGGGCACCTGCAAAATGCAGCCCAGGGAATAGGGTTTGGGGTTCAGGATTAACGTTCTTGGTGGTACGGCGTGGCTGAATGCCTAAAAGGCAAAATAAAAGGTTATGAAAAGCAGAAAAGGGCTATATAAGGCAGAAAAAGGCTATAAAAGGCCGAGAAAGGCTACAAGAAGGTCACGCACCAGGTAGTCTGGGTACAGGTGGGAGTCCATGCGGACGTTGGGGCCACCAGGAGCCACGTACGTCGTCACACGGCCGGGGCCTGGCCGGAAGTTCTGCGCCGAGAAATGATGCAATCCATGCTTAATAATGCAATCCATGCTCTAGGTTTAGGGTTTAGGGTTTAAGGGTAAGGGCCTAGGGTCTAGGGTTTAGGGTGTAGGGTTCAGGGTAGTTGGGCTCAGGTACTGCAGTGCACAAGGTGGTGACTGGTAACGTACCAAGCCCAGGAAGCGCCAAAGTTTGAGCAGTTGATTGGGTAATACAGCTAATACTACTACACTTTACTACTATTATTATGTTACTATTACTATTACTATTATTACTATACTATACTATTACTAATACCCACCTGGAACGGGTCCTCCGCGTTGATGCGGCACTCAATGGCGTGCCCCTTGAACTGGATGTCCTCCTGCTTGAAGCGCAGCTTGTGGCCCTGGTAGACAGGTGCATCGCAACAAAAGTGTGCATGGGTTTAGGGTCTAGGGTTCAGGGTTAGGGTTGGGGTTTAGGATTTAGGGGGTTGAGTCAAGTCGTGCCACACTCAGACCTCATATGCTCAGCCAAATGCACGCTTGAAAAAAAACCATGCCCGACGCACCGCAATACAGAAGTGTGAATCATCCGTCATGCCACCACCCTGTATGCCCACCCAAACTCATGCCAACCAAAACTCGTGCAAACCCCAACTCACGCCCGCCGCACACCACCCCTGAACCCTGAACCCCTACCTGCACCACCCTACACCCTGATCCCTCACCTACACCATCCTAAACCCTAATCCCTGATGGCCAAAACCCTCACCTGAGCCACCCGGATCTGCTCCTGGATCAGATCAATGCCCGTGATCATCTCGGTCACGGGGTGCTCCACCTGTGAGGGGGTGTGAGATCGTGTAAGAACATGTGAGAGCGTGTGAGGGCACAACAAGGAGTGTGACAGGGGTGTGACAGGGGTGTGAGGGCGCAAGAAGTGTGTGAGAGGAGGGTGACAGGGGGTGGGAGCAGAGGCCAGGGTGTACCCACACCCTAAACCTAGCACCGCCGCGCCCAACACGCAAATGGAATCTACTCTAAACCCTACACCCTAAACCCTGATGGAACCTACCTGAAGCCCCAAACCCTAATGGAACCCACCGGAACCCAAGACCCTGAAGCCTTAAACCCCAACGCCGCCACCCAAAACCCTAAACCCTAATACCCCAATTCAAAACCCTGAACCCTAACGCCCTCACCCAAAACTCTGGACATCCAACAAAGAAGGCCCCTCACCTGGATGCGCATGTTCATCTCCATACAGTAAAAGCCCTTGTGCTCCTACCCTTAACCCTAACCGCCCCCCCCAAAAAACCCTAAACATGCGACCAAAACCCTCACCTGGATGCGCGTGTTCATCTCCATGAAGTAGAAGCCCTTCTGCTCCCACAGGAACTCGATGGTGCCCACGCCAATGTACCCAATGGCCTTGGCAGCTGCCACAGCAGCATCACCCATGGCCTTGCGCACCTGTGGGATGTGTGGGGGTGAGAGAGGCGTGGGAAGTGTGAGAAGTGAGACGTGCGAGCAAGGGCCAAGAACTGCCACGAAAACATAGAAACATGCCACAACGTAAAGGCATGCCGCATTTCGGAGGTCACCGCGGTGTCACACAGCGCAAACCGTAAACGCAACGTAAAACCACACCGCACCTCGGGGGTCAGCGCGGGGGACGGCGCCTCCTCCAACCATCATGCCAAAGAAACAGAAAGAAAACACAAAAACACAAAAGCACGTAAAAGCGCGCTAAAAACGTAAAACCACACCGCACCTCGGGGGTCAGCGCGGGGGATGGCGCCTCCTCCACGAGCTTCTGGTTGCGGCGCTGCACGGAGCAGTCGCGCTCGCCCAGGTGCACCACATTGCCATACTTGTCCGCCAGCACCTGTGGAATGTAGATGCCAACGTGAACATATTCAGTACGATAATTAATAACTGATTTAGTGATATTATATATACTACGGTATCCACACTGCCGTACTTGTCCGCCAGCACATGGGGAACCACATACGACAGCATAGAAAAACGTCCATGCACACCACATAAGGAAATAACAGTAGAAAACATTTTGGCGCAACGGCGCGCACCGCACCTGGAACTCAATGTGGCGGGGGTTCTGCACGAAACGCTCAATGTACACGGCGCCGTTGCCGAACGCCGCCTCTGCCTCCTGCTGCGCCTGCTTCAGCAGGGGGATCAAGTCCTCCTGCTTGGTGCACAGGCGCATGCCGCGGCCGCCGCCACCTGCATGCATGCATGGGCACGCATGCGCGCATGGGCGTGGGCGCGCGGCATGGGCATGGGCATGGGTGTGGGTATGGATGGGCATCAGCATGAACCTGAACATGGGCGCGGGCATGGATGCACGCATGGGTGCATGGGGCGCATGACTGAGCACCACCAACCTGCGCATGGTCATGGGTGGTGTGGAGGTGGCAGGATGCACACTACTCAGGGTACAGGGTTGAGGGTTGAGGGTTCAGGGTTCCAGGGTTCAGGGTTTAGGGTTCAGGATTCAGGATCAGGGTTCATCGAGGAGCAGGTCACCAGCAAGTGGCTTACATCACGACAAGCAGGGTGTTGATCAGAGGCGCCAGCAGGCAGGTCACCAGCAAGTGCCCTCAACCACATCAGGCAGGGCTCCGGGTTGAGGGTTCAGAGTCAGAGCTTTAGGGTTTAGAGTCAGATGTTTAGGGTTTAGAGTCATCAGAGCTTTAGGGCTTTAAGGCAGGGCACCAGCAAGTGCCCTCAACCACGGCAGGCAGGGCGCAGGGTTCAGGGTTGCGAGTCAGAGCTTTAGGGTTTAGAGCTATCAGATCTTTCAAGGTCCAGAGGCAGCGCACCGGCAGTGGCCTTGATCATGACGGGCAGGCCGATTTTCTCCACCACGGCCTGAGCGTCCGCCTCGTCCTTGATCAGGCCATCAGAGCCGGGCACGCAGGGCACGTTGGCTTTCTGCGCGCACAAAACAGGGTTGAGGAACGGTGTTTGGTGTTCTTAGCTACATCTTTCAAACGGAGAGCAGGGCACGTTGGGGCACGTTGGCTTTCTGCGCTCACAGCCACACCACACAACAGGGTTGAGGAACCGTTGTTTTTTTCCGTACATGGTTCTTCATGTATCTTCTCATACACTTGTTCTTCAACTGTTAAAGATTTGTTCTCCATCGATCGACCAAACACCTGATGTTCCGTGCTGTTATGTACTGCATCTGTGGGAAGTGTGTTGCTTTCGCCTAAATCCCACGCCACGCCCTACATCCTGCCACTCCCGGACTTTCCAG
Organism: Haematococcus sp. NG2; assembly: GCA_004335575.1. Classification (NCBI taxonomy): domain Eukaryota; kingdom Viridiplantae; phylum Chlorophyta; class Chlorophyceae; order Chlamydomonadales; family Haematococcaceae; genus Haematococcus; species Haematococcus sp. NG2. The sequence goes on along the minus strand of QAXD01000014.1, from coordinate 1,821,126 downwards.
CGTCTTCCCTAAACCCTCAACCCTCAACCCTCAACATCATTCCACATGCCAACAACCGCACACACACCTTCATTGTGTCCTTGGCGGTCGACTTGTCGCCCATGAGGCGGATCTGCAGCGGCTTGGGGCCGATGAACTCAATGCCGTGGTCGTTGCAGATCTCCACAAACTCGGCGCGCTCAGACAGGAAGCCGTAGCCCTGCGCGCAGTGCAGCCACACTCATTCGTAAGTGTCTAGTGCAGTGCAGCCACACGGTGGTTGTGAGCCGCAACAGTTTGGTTCTTTTCAACTCATCCTAAATCATGCGGAAGGTTTGCAGTGCAGCGTGGCGACGCAGGTGGTTGAGGTTTGTGCACGGGACCGCTCGTCTGGCAGGGCGTGGTACAGCGCATGCCACATCGCATGCCGCAGTGCATGCAGCAGGGCATGCCACAACGCATGCAGCAGGGCATGCAACAGGGCATGCAGCACTGCATCTACAAAGCATGGATGTGCACAGTTGGGAGGGTGCCAGCATTTCCCCCCAGCTCGTGTGCTTGCCGAGGCGCTTGGTAGCACACAGGAAGATGCACGCAGCACAATCACATCTCACACCACACTGCCCATGCAGGTTTGACCACAATGATCCGTGTAATGATGGTAAAAACGCATGACGCTGGACAAGCAGGCGTGGAGGGACATGTGTCAAACCAGCAGCATCAGGGTTCTCTATCTTGCGTTGAACTGCGCAAAGCCGTGTAATGGTGATGGTCATGACGCATGATGATAACGCATGATGATGATAATGACCACACTCCCTCCTGCTGCCCGCTCCCCACCCCAACCCCACCAGCACAGACCGTGCGCCCCCCCTCGCTGCAGGCCGGGCGCACGCAACTGCGCCCGGTCGTGTTTGCCCAACCACATTTCCTGTGCACTGGTGCAAAACGGCCCCGCACACATCACACGCCCTCACCCCGCCCTTCCACCCCGCTGCCTCCGCTGCCTGCACGACCGCTCCCGGTATGGTCCTGGCTGCATCAGGTGTGGCTGCATCAGGTGTGGCTGCATCAGATCTGGCTGCATCAGGTGTGGCTGTAGCAGTTGCCCAAAGATCTACTCACAGGGTGGATTGCCTGGGCGCCCCGGCTCATAGCAGCGGCCAGGAGGTTGGGAATGTTCAGGTAGGACTCGGAGCTGGGCGCGTCGCCGATGCACACGGCCTCATCGGCCAGCTGCGAGGCAGCAACGCGACGCGGCAAGCGAGGAGTGAGCATCGATGGCGCGCGCCAGCATGCTGACTCTGCACATGTCAAGATAATCTCCATGCTGTAGTGCCCTCCTCACCCCCCCAACGCCCACGCGCAAGCACAACCGGGAGCGAAAGCATGCTCTTTGAAGCACGCACCTGCACGTGCAGCGAGTTCTTATCGGCCGTGGAGTAGACCGCGATAGTGTGCAGGCCCATCTCCTTGCAGGCACGAATGACGCGCACTGCAATCTCGCCACGGTTGGCAATCATGACCTTCTTGAATTCGGCCCTGGCCTGCACCGTAGTCCTGCTCTTTGCGCCGACCTGGCAGGGAGCTGCAGCAAGGCGCTGCTGGGCGAACCCGGCAGCGTAGGGCCTGCGGCCCGCGGCAGCCCGCTGCATTGTCTTGGCCTATGAAGAACAGGCAGGGGGCAAGAGATCCATCAGCACTAATTGATCCCTTTATCTGATGGTGTATGATGACTTGCTTGTGTTCAGCCCTGTCCCTAGGAAGTGCATACAATCCACGATGTGAGCGTTTTGTTCTGAGCCCTCATTGAGCTGCGACTTGACAAGACAAGAGTTGGCGTGCAGAACACACACCTGCATCTCAGCAGTTCTGAATTGCAGCAGCGTTGCTGTGGGGCTGAACTTGCCGAGATACACAACTTGCCAGTGTGACTTTTCCCGTGCGTGCGTTTGAGCTGGATCTCGATTATCCGAAGCAAACCCTGATTGATAATGTGCCGAGTTGAAGCCTGGAGCTCAGGAGTCGATCACATGGTCTGAGCTGACTGAACGAAATCAGGCCGCATAGACGCTGGCGGCTCCCAGTATTCAGGCACCGAAATCCAGCTCTCGCGCTCCATCTATTACAAAGCATCCATCAACCAAGCCTACTCTCCCACGGTCCTGCCTCCTACACCTCGCAGTGCCAGGGGCAGGGCATCACCTCTCCACCCATTGCGACCCACATCATGACCCATGCTGCTGTGTGTGCGTCTTCCCACAGCCCTGCCTGCCCAGAGCCGCAGCACGCCACGTTGCATGCTTGCATACGACAGCTCGGGTGCACGAACTCATACGCACAAGCGCAGCCGTAGCACATCTGGGTCGCAGCCCCTGAGCACCAGCTGCGTTTGAGACAGAGCCACGATTTCCCGAATTCTCTTCCCCTGCCCATCCCCATCCTCTACAGGCGCTACCACATGCACTGTGACATTCTTCCCGGCAATACCATCTACCAGCACATCCACAAGCCACGCCTGCTCATGCTGCTCCCGCTGCCCCTGCTGCGTGGCCGTACTGCCCACTGAAGCCGCTGTACTGCCTGCCCCGGGCGCCCTCACACCAAATGCGTGATCCGTGAGGACCACCTCCCTCACTCCTTCCAGTAATGGCCATGCGGCTGCAGTACGAGCAGCAGTACAAGCAGCAGTACAAGCCGTGCCATCATGCTGCAGGTCAGCGCCACCCCCACTGGCACTGCCCTTGATGGCAGCAGGGGTATCACGCATCTGGGTGGGTTGTGGGTATGCGCATGCCCAGGGCTGGCTGATGGCCTGCGGCGGGCAGGACTCGGTTGAGGCAAAACAAGCACTGACAGCACTGCCAGAACTGCCATGCGTATCTGCCCGTCCCTGCATGCTGCTCATCAGAGAACCTGGTGCACCAAAACCTGGCGAAAGAGCAGCTGGTGCAGGAGGAAGTGAATAAGAACTGGGTGGCCCAGGAGCACCCCAGATGGATGTGCCCCCAGGCAGCACAGGCAGCACAGCGCTGCCTGTTGCCATCACAGCGCTGGCTGTTGCTGACATGGCATAGGCAGTAGCTGGCGCAGCGCTGGCTGTAGCTGGTTCAGCGCTGCCTGTCCCCCAGGATTGGTATGGAGCTCCCCACAAGGATGCCAATGAGGTGCCTGATGCTTGGGTGCTGCTGCATTGCCCCTGCCAGCCCCCACCCCCAGCAAAAGGCCACAAAGCTCCACATCCTACGTGTGGGTGAGGCACTGGCACTGCCTGCCCCCAGACCCCCGAACCCTGGCCCCCAACCCCAGTACTGTTCGTGTGCGCAGCTGCTGCCTGGCTGGCGGTGCTCACACTGGTGGTCACACTGGTGGTCATACTGGTGGTCATACTCGTGGTCATACTTGTGGTCGCACTGCTGGTCACACTGGTGCTCACACTGTCGGGCACACTGGTACCACCACTGGTGCTCACACGGCCGGTCGGCACAGGTGGAAGCTGTGTGCGTGTGCTGTGCGGTGTACATGCCGATGGGGCACGTTTGGGTTTGTCCTTCCCAGCTGGCAGGCCTTGCAGCACCATGGCCAGGGCCTCTCTGCTGATCCCACCCACCACAAGGGTGTGCAGGGAAGGCCCAGTAGCTGACTCAGCAGCTGATCCGGCAGCTAACTCAGCGGCTGATCCAGCAGCTGACTCAGCAGCTGACCCAGCAGCTGACTCAGCAGCTGATCCGGCAGCTGCCGCAGTTGCTGTAGGTTGATGGGATGAGGATGGTGGAACCCCAGGGCCCTGCCACTCCCCATGCCCACGGTCCAGAACAGGACCCACACGGTCCTGAATAGCACCCCCACGGTCCAGAACAGGACGCCCACGGTCCAGAACAGGTCCCGCGCGGTTCTGAACAGGACGCGTGTCGGTTGCCCCCGCGGACGCCAGCAACGCGGCCACGTGCTCCTTGCTGGCGGGCCTGGGCGCCAGCAGCCCCAGCGCCCGCAGCTTGCTGGCACGCACCAGCCCCTGAAGCTCGGACCCCAACCGGGCGTACATCGTGGGCCGTGCGGGCCACAGGAACAGCAGCAGGCCGTGCTCGGTCGGGGGCAGCACGTAGGCGCCCCCGTTGTACGCGCCCCCGTCGTACGCGCCCCCGTTGTACGCGCCCCCGCTGTACCCGCCCCCGTTGTACCCGCCCCCGCTGTATGGCCCGCCCCCGCTGTATGGCGCCCGCCCCCGCTCATTCATGATGTACCCGCCCCCGCCGCATGCCACCCTCCCCCGCTCGCTCGTGCGCATGGCGCAGCTGAAGCCTCCCGGGTGGCCCGCCAGGGCCTGGATGTCCGCCCGCACCCTCACCCAGTGCTCGTCCACCACGTTCCCTGGGTAAGGGTAAGGGGTGTTACACTTGAGAGAGCGCGACAGGCACGACTTACTTCACATATGTGAACACACAATATTTGCTGCTTATCATACAGGCAGCCACAGAGGATGCAGACCCGGCTCAGCAACCGCCCCACAGCAAGCCTGCGAAACACAGCAAGCAAGACCAGACCTGGGTTGATGATGGGGGCAGGGAGCCAGTCGGCGGCTGCCTCCAGCACGAGGTGGCAGCCGGGCTGCAGCAGGCCTGTACTACCTTGTACTGCCTGTACTGCATGTACGGCCGTGCCAGCCGGGACATGCTCACGAGCGGCTTCTCCAGGAGCTGTGTCCCCTGCCGTATGGTGGCTGTGGGGTGTGTGGTTGTTGTGGGGTGTGTGGTTATTGTGGGGTGCGTCATGGCTGCTGCTGGTTGCATGGCTGCTGCTGGGTATATAGCTACTACCAGGTAAGTAGCTACTGCCAGTTGCGTCGCCGCTGCCAGTTGCGTGGCCGCTGTCAGGTGCATGGCTGCCGCCCGCTGCGGGCTGGCTGCCCTGCGGCAGCCCTGCCGGCCCCAGCAGCAGCCCTGCCAGCAGGCCTGCCTTGAGGTGCACGCCCTGTGACAGGGTAAGGGTGCGCAGGTGGGGCAGCCCACCATGTGCAGCGGTCTGTGACAGCAGCTGTGACACAGGGAAGCGTGCCCCAAGAGTGAGGTGTGTGAGAGAGGGGAGGTAGTTGTGCAGTGCTGGCAGCTGCTCCCAGGGCCCAGGCCCAGTGAGAGTGAGGGAGGTGAGAGACTGCCAGCCCCTGGCATGGCTGGAAGGGCTGCTGGTGCCAGGTGGCGACACGCCGTACTGCCTTGGCGTGTACTGCCCTGCTTGTACCGCCGCCGGCACGCTTGTACCGCCATCAACTGTAGTGGCATGGCTCATACAGCCGTGGCTGGTACTGCCATATTGTGCGCTGCCGTGACTTGCACTGCCACCATTTGTACCGCTGTGACCCATACTGCCATTACTTGTACTGCTGTGGCGGGACGAGGGAGGGTGGCCGTCGCTGTGGGGGGCCCCTGCAGCATGTGCCTCTTGGCGGGGGTTCTCACCGTACCGCCTTCTCGGCTGAGGCAGTACGGCTGGCGGCTGTAGCAGGCTGGCCATACGCATGGCCACGTCATCGCCTGTGGCAGCAGGCGCAGCGCACGGATCGCATGGGGCAGCGCACAGATCACATCGCTTTGATGCTTGATCGCTCCTGAATGCCTATTATTTGAGGGCACCAGAGCCTCACAAAGTCGCGATGAATGACGGTACAAGGCCAGCAGCATATCCACACAGCAGACCTGGATGTTTGTGCCTTTGGCATTTGGGACTAACTTGGATGTTCATACCTTTAAGACCCATGAAGATAGCTAACGATGAGATTGCACCAGCGTAAACAATTGTGAACATAACAACTATGGTGAATACCAAAGATGAATACCTATGGTGAATACCAAAGATGAATAGCTATGCTCGATAGCTATGGTTAATAACAAAGATGAATATGGGTTATAAGCTTATAACTATGGTTAATAACTATATAACCAAGATGAATAACTATGGGAACCCATACATGGGAACCCATTTAAGAACGCACCAGCATCCAGCTCCAGAGCTCCCAGTCCCAGCCCGGCCAGCCACGCGCCCATCGCTGACGTGGCGCGTTGCAGGCCCTTGCGTACCGCCAGTCCCAGGCAGTACACCCCCTGGCGGCTGAGCGTGACGTGTGTGACCCACACCTGTGAGATGCGGTACAACTGTTGTTGTTGTTGTTGTTGTTGCACGGTAAGCCAGTCAAGGGCTTCGAGGTGGCAAATTGACAGCAGATAACAGTGTAGTGCGTATTTGTAGGGCACAACACACGAGGGTTCCGGAACAGCCGGACAAAACCCTTAAACCCAAACCCTCCGACATGGCCAAACATTTGACATGTGTGGCCAAGATGCAAAGGAAACATGTGAGATGTGTGGCAGCCCAGAGATGCATAAGAAACATGTGAGACCGCCAAAGACGTGTGATACAGCCAAAGATGCAAAACCGCCCACACATGTGAAACAGCCAACCATGTGAAGAGCAGCCAAATATGTGGGGCAGGTGACCATCACTGGTCGCACCAAGCACTGATGGCATTAAAGAACATCTATACGGTACATTCACTTCGACATCAGGCCATACACTACCAGTTTCAGGTGAACAGAATGCTCAAAATTGGAGGTTGGTTTGGCGTGTACCCCTTGCCCTCGCCGCCAGGGCGTTGTAAACTCCCAACCCTGAACCGGAAGGCCTAAACTCTCAACCCTAAACCTGAAGGCCTGAATCCTCAATCCGCAACCCTCGACCCTGAACCCTGATGGCCTAAACCCTAAGGCTCTGATCCCCAACAAAAGATGGCACGCAGTTGGCCCTCGCACCTGGTGCGGAGGGGTCGGTGGCGCAGGTGCTGAGGCCAGCCCCAGTGCCGCCATGAACGCAGCCACATCCCCGTGCTGCATCAACCGGCCATGCTCAGGCCCCACATGCAGCTCCAGCTGCTGCACACACTGCACCGCAGCAGCCAGCACCGGGCCCCACTCTGAGGTGGACCCGGGGGCATGCGGCTGGACGCACGCGCCCGCAACAGCCGCGGTAGCAGCCGCAGCAGCTGAGGTCTCACAGGTGTGCGGCAGATCAGAGTGGATCTTGACGGACACCAGCCGTGGCCATTCAGCAGCTGGACAGGCGCCAGGCACTGATGACAGCTGCGGGCTTGCGGCAGAAGCGCAGGAAGTAGGCGCAGGCATGGAGCTCCCCCACAGCCTCGCCCCATCCCCTGCTGCACCCAAAGTCCTTACACCATCCCCTATCGCGTCTCCAACCGCAGCTGTCCCCAAAGTCCCTGCCCCATCCCTAGCTGCAGCTGCCCCCCACATCTCCGCCCCATCCCCTGCCTGTGGCAGCCCTGCCGCCCCAGTCGCTGCAGCTGTCCCCCAGGTCCTTGCCCCATCCCTAGCTGCAGCTGCCCCCCACATCTCCGCCCCATCCCCAGCGCCTGGCAGCCCAGCTGCCCCAGTGACTGCATCTGCCCCCCAAGTCCTATCCCCAGCCCCTGCATGTGGCAGCCGTGCTGCCCCAGTCGCTGCAGCTGTCCCCCAGGTCCTTGCCCCATCTCCAACCCCAGCTGTTCCACACATCCATTCGGACCATGCCCTATCTCCTGAGCCTGCCAGCCCAGCCGCCCCAGTGGCTGCATCTGCCCCCCAGGTAGCCCTTGCATATGGCAGCCATTCCGCCCCAGTGGCGGCGCGCACGAGTGCAGGGCTGAGGGGGACGCAAGTGGTGCGCAGCACGAGGTGGCGCAGCTGCGTGGCAGCTGCCCTGCGCAGCAGCCGGGAGAGGGCGGCGGTGGCTGCAGCACTGACCTCTGAGGTGGAGGGCTGTTCCCAGGGGGGGATGGGGCTGGTGATGGTGAGGGTGAGGGTGTGCAGGCGCTGGAAACGTGGCAGGGCACGGCCCAGTCGCGCCCATGCGGCCATGGCCCCATGCTCCCGTGCGGCCATGAATCCATGCCCCCATGCGGCCATGGCATCGTTCTCCCATGCTGCCCTGCTGCCGGGCTGCTCTGGTAAGGGCAGCCCCAAATGGGCCTGCAAGCTCAGACAGCCCACCCCATCTAGAAGGTCCCTCATGCCGGTACATGTGGCCCTTAACGCGCCACGGGCCTGGGGTCCAAGGTGTCCAAGGCAACCATGCACCACATCGGGTGGGAGCTGGTGCAGGAGGCCCACCAGGTCGTGAGTGGGGTGTGAGATCTCGTGGGTGGGGTGTGAGATCGGATCCGTTACCGGATCTGTGACCTGAGGTGTGGCTGGATCTGTGACTGGCTGTGTGGCAGGATCTGGGACTGGCTGTGTGACCTGAGGTGTGACTAGATCTGGGACGGGATGTGTGACACGATCTGTGACTGGAACTGTGACCTGAGCTGCGACGGCATGTGTGACCTGACCTGTGACAGGATCCTCTGCACCTGGCATGCACCTGTCCCCGACCAAAGCTTCACGCCCTGCGTCTGCACCTGACTTTGCGCTTGCACCCACGCTTGCACCCGCGCTTGCACCCGCGCTTGCACCTGAGCGTGCACCTGCGCTTGCATCCGTGCTTGCACGGGCCGAGCCATCATGGGCGCTGTGCACGTTTAACGGCGATGGAGGAGCGGCTGCTGTGCTCGCCTGCCACACGTCTCTGTAGCATGGGCGACCTGCCCATGCGCCTCGCGTCAGTGCCTGATGCAGCCCCTCAGCCTGCTGCGCTGCCGAGCCTGCTGCAGCGTTTTGTGGCACCACGCTGGCGCAGCCCAGCTGCGCGTGGGCATGCGCGGGTGTATCAGCCTGCTGCGCTGCCAGGCCTGCTGCAGCATGCGGTGTTGGGCTGGCGCAACTCGGCTGGGCATGGGCATGCATAGGTGCCTCGGGCGCTGCGCTGTGCGTCATCGCCACCTGCACGCCTGGCCCTGCTCCTCACCATGCCCACGGGTGAGCTGTGGCCAACTGCGTGCATGCGTGTGCATACCAGGCGGTGCGCTGCGACTCATGCCTTTCCATTGTGGGTATCATGACATGGCGCTGCATGGTTGCATGGTGTCACAACAGTCCCCACGCCACGCCCCACGCGATCGTGAAACATCTTCATCTGGATCATACCTGAAAGGCTCCAGAACACGCACTGTGTGTGGGCCGTTCAGGTTCCGTCCATGTTGCGAAAGTTTAGCGCGTCATGCGCGATGCTTTATACTTTAACCAAACAATGACTTTAACAATACTTTAACCAAACCAAGATCCTATTATGATTTGTTTCTTCGGTCATATCAGCTCACACGCAGGTTTCGGTTCCACAGTCCTGCAGGTCAACTTTGCCTGATTATTTTCCCTGAGATATGTACCAGTTCTAGGCGATCATCTCTTCCACTGCGCTTGGTCGTATTTTGAAAGGACAGCTGAATCTCGCGTTGGCTGGACGACCTTAGGCACAAGCCATGAAAGCCAAGACGATTCAAATCGTTTGGCACACTAAGGAGCCTGTGTTCACGCTCGATTTTCACCCGACCAACACGAACCTGCTGGCTACGGGTGGTGCTGATAAAGATATCAAGGTTTGGCACGACGTCGTCCTTGTTGCATCAGTCTCTTTGGTGGTTGGCTGCTGTGGCAAAACCTAACCATCAGTCCTTTCCTTGCTGCGCACATCACCGATGGAGCTGCAGATCTGGGAGGTGCGTGCTGCTGGTTCGCGCTTCTCAGCTGTCGTTGTCATGCATGTGCTGCTTGCATGCAGCTTAGCATGCACAGGATGCACAGCATTCACAGGATGCACAGTTTGAAGGGCCGGGACACATTTGACACTGGCACAGGATGCACAGCGTGCACAGGATGAGGGTCGGGCGCACATTTGACACTGGCACAAAAAACATAAAATGCACAGGATGCAAAGCTGCAGCACATGGGCCACAGCGTGCATGCCATGGTCAATGCCATGCATCCCACACGTGCGCATGGGCATCTGGGCATTCCACGCATACGCACATTATGCAGGTCAAGCAGGAGGCAGATGGCAGCCCCAGCGTCAACTTCAAGTGTGGGCTGGGCAACCTGACCAACTCGGTCAACGTCCTGCGCTTCTCTCCTCTCGGTGGGGTGCTGTGTGCTCACTGATAGTCATCATCATCGTTGTTGTTGTTCTTGTTATTGTTCTTGTTATTGTTCTTGTTGTTGCTGTTGTTGCTGCTGTTGTTTTTGTTGTCGTCGTTGTTGTTGTTCTTCATCTTGGTGTTGTTATTGTTCTTCTTATTATCACCACCTTCTGCTTGTTCCTCAGGGGACATGATGGCATCTGGAGGGGATGGTGGGGAGCTGCTGCTGTGGCGCCCGGCTGAACCACATGAACAGCGTGTGGGCATGGGACAGGAGGGTGAGTGCTGGCATGCGTGCCTGTTGTGCGCCTGCTTGTCGTTCACCTGCATACACAGACTACACACATTTGTGGGCCTGCTTGTACTTGTGGGCCTGTGTATTGTGCACCTGCATTTTCACATTTGTGCGCCTGCTTGTTGTGCACCTGCACCCACTGGACTGATGATAAGTTGATAGCACAAACACCTTTTGTAAATCGTGCCCTGTGCGGGTTGAGCCGCGCACAGCTGTGGACAGATGATCACACATACCACGCCGTATTATGGTATACACAACCATCTAACAACTGTTATACAGCACTTCGTCCACTTGTGTCAATAATCGTTCACTCAGGTGAGGCCCCCACTTGGCGCACGATGGGCGGCCGCCTGTGTGGCCATGCGGGTGACATCTATGACCTGGCCTGGTCCCCTGATGGCTCTGCCCTAGCCACGGGCTCCATTGAGCACCTGGCTTTGCTGTGGGACGTAGCCGAACGCAAGAGTGTGGTGGGTGCACGACAGGCTGTGCCTGTGAGCGCTTAGATTGTGCATGCTGAGATCAGGATTAGATTATGATGCAGGGTGTCGCTGCTGCATGTGGGCTCAGGGTTGGGGGCTCAGGGTTGGGGGCTCAGGGTTGGGGGCTCAGGGTTGGGGTTCAGGGGTGGGGATTCAGCACTGTGGCCATCACGGTTTAGGCCAACCTGCAGTTGCATAGCAGTGGCATCAGGGGGCAAAGCAGCACACCACAGGCTGCCTGCCACCCACACCAACCTCCACCAAACGTCATTCATATCTAACTTTGAGACCTGTGGGCTGCTGGCGTTTTTCCTACGCGCAGCTGCGGCTGCAGAACCACCTGCACTTTGTCCAAGGTGTGACCTGGGACCCCCTGGGTCACACTATCGTCACACAGAGCGCTGACCGTACATGCAAGGTGGGCTGGCATGGAGGAAATGCACGGGAAGATGCATGGGTGTGGCTGGGTGGGCCTGGAACGGTGGGCATGCAGCCAAACCCTAAACCCTAAACCCTAAACCCTAAACCCTGAAGAGCACATGAACATGGCATCATGCACATGCACGTGAACTTGCATGGCTGAGCTGGCATGCTTGCCATGGCTGGGTATCTGGCATGCCACGACATGCCACGCTCGGGGCTAATGGCATGGCAGTCGGGGGGTAGGTGGATCTGCAGGACATGATGCACTCACTCCCACTGATGTGTGGCCATGTTTCTTTATTAGTTGAGGAGGGTCGACAGTAGCTAGGCAAGCGTCATCAACCAAACAACAGCACATGGGTCGGAACAATCGGGAACCATGCCCGGGCAGCACATGGCACCAACTTGATTGTTGCATGGCTTGCCGCAGGTGTATGGCAGCAAGCCTCCGGCGGCGGGGAAGCGTGGGGTGTCCCAACCCCCGGCGTCCTCAGCAGCCATGCTGCGCGACTTTGTGCCGCAGGCCACGATCAGCAAGCGCGCCATGGCTGGTGTGTGTGACATAAGTCACTCGTAGCGAATGTATGAGCATTGTAATATAGTAATGGCACGGCTTTTCGCCATGGCTGGTGTGTGTCTCGCATGCTCCACCACATGTGTACTCATTGTGTGCTTGATCATTGCATGCGTCATGGCATCCTTCAGCGCTGCGCTGTGAAACAGCCCAGCTGGGTGCACGCCGTTGTTGTTGTTGTCGTTGTTGTTGTTATTGTTGTTCTTGTTCTTGTTCTTGTTGTTGTTATTGTTACTATTATTATTCTTATTGTTATCATTTTCATTGATCTCTTGCTGCGTTGCAGACAACAACGACGTGGGCGCGGCCTGCGCTGGCGCGGCCGGGGCAGCCGCTGCTGCTGGCAGCGCGGCTGCCAGCAAGCATGCCCTGTTCGTGGATGAGAGCATGGTCACCTTCTTCAGACGGCTGGCATGGTCCCCTGATGGTATGTTACCGTATATTGTTGTTGCTGTTGCTGTTGTTGTTGTTATTATTACTAGGTGCCGTGTTATTATCACTATTTTTATGTCTCCCAATGGTGTGTGGATGAGAGCATGGTCACTTTCTTCAGACGCTTGGCCTTTCCAACATCAGCGCCCCGGCACTGCACGGCAGGCTCCTTCCTGGCTGTGCCTGCCGGCATGTTCAAGGCGGAGCCCTCCTCCCCCACCCTCAACACCACCTACCTGTTTGCCCGCAACGACTGGTCAGCACCCATCGCGCACCTGCCCACACTCACGCGCCCCTCGGCGGTGGTGCGGTTCTGCCCGCTCGCGTTCCGCGCGCGGCCGGTGGATGGATCTGGATCTGGATCTGGATGCGGATCTGGATCCGGATCCGGATCCGGCTGTGACACGCCCTTCGCGGCGCTGCCGTACCGCTTCGTGCTGGCGGTCGCGACCACGGACAGTGTTATTTTGTATGACACACAGGTGTGATGCGCTGGGGTGTTTAGGGGTGTTTAGGGCTGAGGGCTTGGGCATCGGGGCCTGCGGTTTAGGGCTGAGGGCCTGGGCTTTAGGGCCTAGGGTGTGCCTTAGTGGCTTTAGGGTTTAGGGCTTAGGGTCTTCACACGTCCATGCCACGCACTGCTCGGTTGGGAGTTGCCATCGCGTTGCACAGGCCCCTTTGTTTCTAGACAGCCGGTTGGGTGTCGCTGTTGCATCACGTTACACAGGTGTCCTTGTTTCTGCATCATCCACTTTGTTTCTGCACCATCCCCTCTATGTGCCCTTGCCACATCATCATGAGTTCACATCCGCTGTGACATATGACCTGACAAGCCTGGTCATCAATGGCAGCCCCTCAATATGCAACACATGTTACACTTCTCATGGCCCGACCTCTGAAAACTGGAAGGGATATGCCGCCAAGGAGCCCTTGACTGGCTTACAGTGCATTAACAACCACCGCCACCACCACCACCACCACCACCACAACAACAACAACAACCTCCCATTATAAAAACAATGTGGTTCCACAGAGCCTGGAGCCGCTGCTGCTTCTGGGCGGCCTGCACATGGCGCCCATCACAGACCTGGCATGGAGCGCAGACGGCAGGCTGCTGGCTGTGTCATCACAGGTGTGTGACGTGTGTACGTGGCATTTTATCAGCGTGGATATATGGCCATGTATGTGAGGTGTGTACTGTATATGGCCATGTAAGTGAGGTGTGCATGTGGCCATGTATATACCGTATACGAGTGTGTGTATGGGATATATATTATATGGCATGTATGCATATGGTGTGCATGTGGCCATGTATTAAAAGTGTGCATGTGGCATGTGGCATGTGTGCATCAGTGCTGTGGCCCACGTCGTGCTGCTGCGGCCCACCTTGTACTGCCGTACTGCCATGTACCGCCATACTGTCACATACTGCCACATACTGCCACGTATTGCCCGTACTGCCGTGTACTGCTGCGCAGGACGGGTACTGCTCCATCGCCACGTTTGGGGCGGGGGAGCTTGGGGAGGAGGTGCCTGTGGCAGAGCTGCCCCCAAACGTCGCCTCTGCCCTCACGCGCGCGCCCGCCCACCGCCACGCACAGCGGCTGGCCGCGCAGGTGTGCTTGTAATGAAAACACTTCACACTTTCACACTTCCCTTTCACTTTCACTTTCAAATTTGTTTCTTGAAGAGTGTGGACTACAGTGTGGCAAGGGTACAGGGCTCAGACCTACACCCTGAACCCCTAAATGGCTGAAACCCAAAAACTTTGAAGCCATTAAACCGTAATACCCTAAACCACTGAAATCCTGAAACTCTAAACTGCTAAAGTCTCAAAATCCTAAACAGCCAAAGTCCTAAAACCCTAAACTCTAAAATCTCCTGGCTCACTCGCGCGCCCACCCCACCTCCTGGCTGCTTGTGCCCTGCTCTTTGCTCAGGGCGTCAGCAGCTGTGTTCCATGCCCCTGGGTTTGGTGTATTGACTGCTTGTGCCGCGGTGCTGCATGCGCATGCTGCAAGCACATGCTGCACGCACATGCTCCATGCGAATGCTGTGCGCGAGTGAACGCTGCGTGCGCATGCTCCATGCGAATGCACCATGCGCACGCTCCATGCGCATGCTCCATGTTCCATGCTCCATGCAGGCGGCGACCAAGGCGGCCATGGGCCGGGCTGCAGCACAAGCAGCACAAGCACCAGCAGCACCAGCAGCTGCTGCCGGCCCTGAGGCAGCTGCTGCCACAGCACCTCAGGCAGCTGCTGCTCCCCAAGGTGGTGCCTCGGCTCCGGCACCCCGCCGAATCCAACCACAGGCGGCAAACAACAGCACCGCAGGCCCTGTACGACAGGCGATGGGCCCCGCCGCTGCTGGGTTTGCGCAACAGACCACACAGCTCGCAGCGGCACAGGCCATGCAGCCCCAGGCGCAGCCTCAGCCGGTTTCGGAGGCGGGTGCGGAAGCTGACAGGAAGCCAAAGCGCATCCAGCCGGTCGCTGTGGTGGCTGTGGCACCTGGGGCAGGCAGTGGTGCTACCGCCAGTGCGACCCCAGCCTCTGCTGCGGGGGCGGCGGCTGCGGCGGCAATGGGGACAGCGGTGGCAGTGGGGGCAGCGGGGGCGGTGGCGAGTGCACTGGGGCCTACTACTGCAGTGCCAGGGCAGGCTGAGCCTCAGCCGACCCAGCCTGGCGGTGCAATGGGTGGTGGGGCAGGGGGGGGTGGGGCTGGGGCTGTGGCACCGGCTGCAGTCAATGCCACGGCAGTAAATGGCACGTCAGTCAT
The DNA here is from genome assembly GCA_004335575.1 of Haematococcus sp. NG2. Classification (NCBI taxonomy): domain Eukaryota; kingdom Viridiplantae; phylum Chlorophyta; class Chlorophyceae; order Chlamydomonadales; family Haematococcaceae; genus Haematococcus; species Haematococcus sp. NG2. The sequence goes on along the minus strand of QAXD01000014.1, from coordinate 1,806,103 downwards.
TGCCACGGCAGTCAACGGCACAGCAGGTGCTGCTGCTTCGGCGCAAGCGGCTGCGGGTGCTGCAGAGCCTGCTGGTGCTGCTGCTGTGGCTGTGGCAGAGGAGGCGGCAACAAAAGTGGTGTCAGTGGCTGCGGGTGCTGCAGGTCCTGCGGCTGCAGCTGCGGAGGCGGCGGCAGAGGCGGCAGCAAAGGCGGTGGCAGCGAAAGTGGTGGCGGGCAGTGCGCGCCGCATCACTCCAGTGCCCGTGGGTGGGGCTGTGCCAGCGGGGCAGGCACCCCCTACAGCACGCATGGATCTGGCACCGGCCTCCAGTGGGGCTGGGCCTCTGCCTGAGGTGAGGCTGGTGGGGGAGGGTGCACCACAGGAGGTGCAAGGGGAGGGTGGCGGGGGCGGAGGGGGCCGTGCAGCCCAGGAGGCGGATCCAACCCACACTGGTTGCACCGAGCTCGCCCTGTGGGGGCAGCTCGGCCACAGCGGCGGGTGGGGAGGCGGGCGACGCAGCTCAGGCACAGACGGGGGCACCACAGGTGGCGGCAGCTGGTGCGACAAAGGGGCAGGGCAGCAGCAGCAGCGCGGCGCAGCTGGTCGGACCTGCGGCAGCTGCGGCGGTTGCTAGCAAGCAGGTGGCGACGTCTGGACGTCTGTCATTGGCCCAGCTGGCTGCACAGGCCGGCCGGGCAGCTGCCAAGCGTGCAGCAGATGGGGCAGACATGGACGTCAAGAAGCAGCGCACGGGCTGATGGCACGGGCTGCGTTTGATTTGAGGTTCTGCGTTCTGTTGGTGGAAGTTGGCGTACAGTGGAAGTAGCTGCCACGGTGCTGGTGGTCAAGAGGAGGTGCTGCAGGGACAGATGCAGCTTAGACAGGAGCTGCTGTGCACGGAATCTTCCAGCCGGCTGATTTCTTAAGTATCTTGAGTACAACCCAGTGGTTGTGGGTGTGGATCTTGAAAGTGACCCATGAAATTCACCTTGATGCTCGTGGCAGTTGTGTATTCCTAAAGCGGTGTAAGAGGCATGGCATGGGTTGTCCGCGCGCTTATGTCATTTCATGCGTACAGTGCCACTTCGAACTTTGAGGTCGTGGTTCGGCGTACTCCCAGATCTCAAGCCCTCGCGTGAAAAGGGGCTGCATACCATCATCCCAACGTATTTGACTGGCCAGTTCCACACAGTTGATTCCTTGTTCCAAGAGTGCCTGGATCCAAAATGTGTATCGTGAAGTGCTGTTCTCCAACATCCAATCACAGACATGCCACGAGCAGCTCGTGCAGCAGTTCCGTGAATAGGACAGCTTGACTCAGGGGGAGGGAGAAGTGGCTAGCCGGCTAAGTGCCATTTTTCAGACTTTGATTGATGTGTATCATCAAACAACGACATACTATTGTCATCACCATTTCCTTCTAGCATCACCTTCCTCCCCTCATCGCGACTGCTCGACTCAATTTCCAGAACTCGATGCGTTGAGTTTTCAGGCAGCATGCAGCACCGTCCTATCGTGTGCGTTGCGCTGGTCTTCGGGTGGCTTGCATGCAGCTCAGGGTCCAGGCTGCTGCAGCAAACGAAGGACATCAAGACGTTCGAAGGTGAACGTTGATTGCGGCTCTTCTTGGGGTGGCCTTGGAATAGATCGAGACCCACGTTGTTGACACCCAGCTGTTGGACGGCCTAACTCCAGGGTCCATCGCCGTCTTTCCTTCCGGAGATACGTGGCTGCAAGTTGGGGACAACAGCGCGCAGCTGGTGTTCGATGCGGGGGTCGCGAAGCCCGTCCTGACTGCAGGTATATTGTGTGCCACGCACCTGGCCTACAGCAGTAGCCTGAGTCATGCGGACTTGCAATGCCCCTGCCCTGCGTGCTGGGGCCCAACAGCTGCCCCAAGTGCACAGCCGGTTCCACATCAGGTCCCACAGCCCTGTAATAAGCCATCTGGACTGCCACTCGCTCCTTGCAGGCATGCGCGCCCGAGTGACTGGGTACCTTCAGGGCTTGTCCCTGCACGTCACAAAGCCGGTGCAGATCACATTCCAGGGCTCTTCCTTTGCGGAGGCGGAGGCCCAGGCTGTGGGGGGTGGGGCAGGCATCCAGCCTCAGACGGGGGAGTTCGGCACGCTAACGTTCGTGCTGAAGATGTGTGGCTATGGGCCAAACGTGGACCGAGGGGTGAGTGCCCCAAAGCAACCATTACAGACCCTTGTTGCACTTGCCTTATTATATCTACAATGGCAAGATACATGGCAAGATACAGACCCTTGTTGCACTTGCCTTATAATAAATATACCATGGCAATATACATGGCGAGATGCAAGGCCCAGGTGACACAGCAACACAGGGCCTTGTTGCTTCTGCATGCTGGAAGATGCAACAGTACTAATAATGGCACAGATGCAGCTGTGGCCGATGATAACGAACAATGATAACGCATGAAGGCATGATGATGATGATCACACCTTCAGCCAGTCACGGGCTGCTCGGCAGGCTGCGCGCCACCATGTCATCGTCATCATCATAATCATCATTGCATGGTTTCGCACGTTTGAATCCGCGGTACCGCCACATGTACCGCCATGCGCCAGATGTGTGTTGCTCTCACGCGCACGCAGCTGCTGGATGCCGGGCTGTTTGGGAGCTCAGACAACCCCCCGGCCTCGGAGTTCTCTGTGAAGAACTACATGCAGCAGTGCTCGTTCGGGCAGGTAAGGGGTGTTACACTTGAGAATGAATGAAGGTCGTTACGCTGGAGAGGGACAGGAAGGAGTGGGTACACTTGAGAGCGCGCGACAGGCACGACTCAGCAACTGCCCCACAGCAAGCCTGCAGAACAAAGCAGTCCCACCTCCGTGCGATGGGGCTGACCCATCACAAAAAAAAACAAAGCAAGCAAGACCAGACAAGGCAGACACTGGGCTAAAAAGCACAAGGCCGCCGCTCGCAGGTGCACATGAGCCGGGCCAGCAGCAGGGTCACGGCAGACATCCCCGTCAAAGGAGATGCGTGTTCGTTCAAGACGGACATGTGCAGCATCGCAGTGCTGGAGACCGCGGCAGATGAGGCAGTGGCGTACGCAAAGAACGTGAGTGTTTTTCAGGGTTTAGGGTTTTAGGGTTGGGTTCAGGGTTTAGGGCTTGGGGTTTAGGGTTTAGGGTTTGGGGGTTGGGGTTGAGGGGGTTTTTTGGGTTTAGTTGGCGGTTCAGGGTTTGGCGTTCAGGGTTTAGTTGGCGGTTGAGGGTTCAGGGTTTAGGGTTTAGTTGACGGGGGCTCAGGGCTCGGGGTTTAGGGTTTAGTTGGCGGGGGCTCAGGGTTCAGGGTTTAGTTGGAGGTTTAGGGTTTGGGGTTGAGGGTTTAGTTGACGGGGGCTCAGGGTTCAAGGTTTAGTTGGCGGGGGCTCAGGGTTCAGGGTTCAGGGTTTAGTTGACGGGGGCTCAGGGTTTGGGGTTTAGGGTTTAGTTGGCGGGGGCTCAGGGTTTGGGGTTTAGGGTTTAATTGGCGGGGGCGAGGCACGCCGTGGCTGCGGCTGGCTGCTGCGTGCCTTGTGGCTCTCAATGTTCTCACACACAGCGGCTGCGGCTGGGAGCTGCCCCACTACTGCACCCATGTTCAGGGGTAGAGGGTAGAGGGCTTACCCATGTTGGGTGCACCCATGTTCAGGGGTAGAGGGTAGAGGGCTTACCCATGTTGGGTGCACCCATGTTCAGGGGAGGTGTCCTATGCTGCGGCCCCACGATTCTCACTATGCTGTGGCCCCACGATCCCTGCAGGTGCTGAAAATCAACCCAGCGGACTACGCGCACCACATCTTCCTGGTCCCGGCAGATGTGCCGGGATGCGGCCTCAACGGCATCGCAGACTTGGGGTGCATCGGCGCCACGTGCCGCGTGTTCCTGAAGACAGGGAAGACCCTCCCCACGCGGCTGCTTGTGCACGAGCTGGGCCACTTGCTGGGGTTGGGCCATTCCAGCATGGTGGGTAACCCTAAACCCTGAACACCTAAACCCTAAAACCCTGAACACCCTAGACCCTAAACCCTGAACACCCTAAACCCTGAAACCCTAAAACTCTACATCCTGAACTGCTGGTGCTGCTGCTCTGTGCCCCCTATCATGTCCCCTATCATGTGCCTTTTGTAAACCTGAACCCTAAAACCCTGAATATCCTAAACCCTAAACACTCTAAGCACCCTAACCCTAAACACCCGAAACCCGAAACCCTAAACACCCTGAAACCCTAAAACCCTGAACCTGAAACACCCTAAACCCTGAACTGCTGGTGCTGCCGCTCCATGTCCCCCACCACATGCCTTTGTTGGCCCCTTGTTCTTGGCCTGGTTGTTCTTGGCCTGGTTGGTCTTGGCCTGCTTGTTGTTATTGCCCTGCGGGTTCTTGCCCTGCTTGTTCTGGGCCTGGTTGGTCTTGGCCTGGATGTTGTTCTTGCCCTGATTGTTGTTCTTGCATGGCTTGTTCTTGGCCTGGTTGTTCTTTTGGCCTGCTTGTTGTTATTGCCCTGCTTGTTGCTCTTGGCCTGCTTGTTCTTTTGGCCTGGTTCTGGTTGTTCTTTTGGCCTGGTGTGCTGCACCGTGGCTGTTGCATCCTGCTGCAGGCCTGCAATCGCTTGCGCTTTGAGTGCTTGAATGGCAAAGGCGAGGACCTCAAGCCCCCACACTCCACACACACAGCACTGTGTTATCATAAACCCACTACGGCTCTACCGCACTGATATCATCATATCAACCAACCAGCCAACCAACACTGTCCTCGACAACGGTTTCCACCCGCCCCTGCTGCTCCACTCATACTAATAACAACACTCATGATGCGGTGACACCAATGATAACACCAGGAATATTGCGAATAGTTATGATGCAGTAATGATGTGATAATGATGATGCTCCATTGTTGTCGGTTGCTGCAGAACGGGCAAGAGTATGGAGACACGTCGTGCCCCATGGGCACGGGCTCGGCCTGCTACAACGCGTACCATGCATCGCTGCTGGGTTGGTCCTCGGCTGTTGCAGAGGTCACAGACAGCGCACTGACTGCTGGTGGGTGGACCTTATGTGTAACACGCGCTTCCATCCTGGTGCTAAATATGCTAGTCCTATCTAGCCCCATCCCATCTGGCCACCCCTTTTCCGCCCTTAGGGGCTACATTTGGTATCGCAGCTAGGTGCTACATGATGTGGTTGCTGTTGTTGTTGTTCCACTGACTGCTGGTGGGTGGACCTTGTGTGATTGCTGTCGTTGTTGTTGTTGTTTGTTGTTGTTGATGTTGTTGCTGCTGCTGCTGTTGTTGTTGTTGTTGTTGTTGTCACTTTCTTTCGTTGTTGTTGTTGGTGGTGGTGGTGGTGGTGCTGCTGCTGCTACACCTCTAAACCCTAAACTCTACAAACCCCAGTTATTCCAGGCAAGGGCCCAAGGGTGGGCGTGCTGATGCCGCTGCTGCTGTTGCTGCTGATCCTTATGCCGCTGCCACGGCTGGTGCCGTGTGGCCTGCCGATGCCGCTGCTAATTCTGCTGCTGCTTATTTTGTTGCCGCTGCTGATGCTGCTGATTTCCATGCCGCTGCTAATTCTGCTGCTGCTGCTTATTTTGTTGCCGCTGCTGATGCTGCTGATTTCCATGCCGCTGCTAACTCTGCTGCTGCTGCTGCTAACCCTGCTGCTGCCGCCGTGTGGCTGCAGATGCGTGGCAGGCCTACACGCTGCCTGCCAAGGCCTCCAACTCAACCAACTTTTTGAAGGTCACCCACCCCAGCAACACAGTCTACCTGACCTTCTCTGCCCCCACGGGCATCGAGACCAGCATGCCCAACACACTGAAGAACAAGCTGCTGATTCACGCGCGGGACCCCAGCAACTACAGCAAGTCAGTGCTGCTGGCGATCCTGGCAGCGGGGCAGACGTGGTCGCTGGCCGGAGGGGGCACCTTCCCCACGATCTACGTGCAGTTCAAGGCGGCGCCGGGGCAGCAGGCCCTGGTCTCCATCTGCAAGGCCACCAATGCACGGCAGTGCAAGTCGGACCCGTGGACGAACAGCCTGGTTTTGGACCCCGCCACTCCGCCTAAGGGGAAGGTGCCGCCCCCAGCACCTGACACACCGGGGGTGGATAATACCACGAGCACGGATGACAGCAGCGGCGTTGACGTGACGATCAGTGGGGACCTGGGTGACATCCAGAGCTCTTCGTCTGACTGGGGAACCTCCCCGTCTGACGCAGGAGCCGTCCCGTCTGCCGGCGCGACATGCAGCACCAAGGCAGTCTGCGGCGACAAAAAGTGCGACGCGTGGGCGGGGGAGAACTGTGTGTCGTGCCCGTCTGACTGCAACAGGCAGAGTGTGTCAGGGCAGTCGTTCTGCTGCGGCGTGGGGGATGGTGGGGGCGGGTGCGGCTCAGGAGCGAGTGCTGCGGTGTGCGCTCAGGGGAGGAAGGAGTGCAGGACCGTGTGCCCCGCGTGAGAAAAAAGAGCCGCGCGTGGGTTGCATCGTTGCTGCGTCGTTGCTGCGTCGTTGCTGCGTCGCTGCTGCGTTGGCTGCGCGCTGCGTCGGTGCTGCATCATTGCTGCGTTGGCTGCGTGCTGCATCGGTGCTGCGTTGGATGCGTGCTGCGTCGGTGCTGCGTCGTTGCTGCGGCGGATGCGTGCTGCATCGTTGCTGCATTGGTGCTGCATTGGATGCGTGCTGCATCGGTGCTGCGTTGGATGCATGCTGCGTCGTGGCTGCGGCGGTGCTGCATCGTTGCTGCATTGGATGCGTGCCGCGTCGTTGCTGCGGCGGTGCTGCGTTGGCTGCGTGCTGCGTCATTGCTGCGTCGTTGCTGCGTCGTTGCTGCATTGGATGCGTGCTGCATCGGTGCTGCATCGGTCGGTGCTGCGTTGGATGCGTGCTGCGTTGGATGCGTGCTGCATCGGTGCTGCGTTGGATGCGTGCTGCGTTGGATGCGTGCTGCATCGTTGCTGCGTCGTTGCTGCGTCGGTGCAGCGTTGCGTGTGGGTTGCATCGTTGCTGCATCGGTGCTGCGTGGAAGCGTGCTGCGGCGGTGCTGCATCATTGCTGCGGTGCGCGTGGTTTGCATCGTGGTTTGCACGTGGCCGCCCACCCCTGGCATACAAAGCGCCAGGGGGAGCGTAGGAACAAGGTAGGGCCGCCCGGCCCCCCTGGCATGCAACAGCGTCGGAGCGTAGAAACTAGGTAGGAGGCTGCGCGTTTGAGAGGCTGCTACCGCCATTCATCTCATGACAGATTCATTGCCCATGGGCTGATTGCTGCAGAAGTAACTGACCATGCCTGGCACACAAGCAGGGGTTTGGGTGTATCGCGTGTCTCTGTACATACATACCCAGATTTATGACTTTTGTACTGTTTGCTCATGTTCGCTGCCGAGTTGTGCGGGTGGGTGTTCATCCGGGTTTAGTTATGCTGTTCACAGTTTTGCATGAGCGTCACAAGGGGCTTTCCCATGCATTGCAATGAGCCAAAGATCTGATCCCACTTCGTTTCCCGTGATGCGGCTGATATGTGGTGTGATGTGCCGCCGAGCACCTGCCCCAACCGCGGGTCGCATGCCTGGCAAGGTTGCTCGCATTCGTTGCTCATTGCTTACGTGGTATGCTATACTGTACTACAAGTGCGGTTGTTCTTGGCCTGCCAGCATTGTTGGGACATTGTTCATGATCCACTCCATTGCTCATCCCTGGGCTGCAACCACGGCCTGTTTCTTTTGCAGTGCTTCTCTTTTGCTTCCTGTTTGTTCGTTATTGGCCGCTCCTTTGCAACCACCTTCATTGTAAGTTCGTACAAGTCAGGCTGAGCTTGGTTCGCACGCATGTCAGGTGATCTGGACGTGACAGCCCCTGTCTTCTGTAAGCCGATGCTTATGCCAGCTCATGAACATAAGCTTAACATGAACATGAACATGCCAGCTCTTGAACATTAACATTATGCCAGCTCAGACGGCATAGGAGCAGCATGGGCACAGCTGTGGGCTGATCGCTCTGTCATATCACACAACATTATCGCAGCATCATAGTGAGGTACCAGCATGGCTTTCAGCTGCTTGCCAATCGCACCGACGATGTCATTGACATGAACACAATGCTGATGCTGCCAGGCAGATCCTTGATGATATGATGCACCAACATGATGCCAACGACAGGTGCGATTACATGTGTTTCCCTGATCACAGTTGTGCAGCGACAAAAAGCGCAACAAAGGTCCTACCAGTCTGACAGCCAAGGCTCATCTTGGCAGCGGCCCCCACATTCTGTCCCTTGCATTCATGGATGCTCGTGCAATGTCGTGCGGTGCGGTGCAGTCTTATGTACAACAGCGAGAAAAGAATGAGCGGCAAATGGCAGCAACAAAATCGGACGTATCCCACGTGCAGCAACATCCCACGTGCAGCATCTGGAAGCCCACCAACGAAAATGCGCAGGCAGCCGTACACCCACAAGCACCGCCACAGAGTGTTTATTATTACGCCAGCTATCATGCACTGGCACAGCAGGTTGAGTTTTGACCTGGCCTTGCAGCCAGAGTGCTCAATCACACAAGTGCCTGTCCTTCACAGGACAGGCACCCCATAAATGGCATGAAGCATCCAGTTAGTGTTGTTGGACCCCCCGTGTCCCCTGCGTGGTGTGTCTACCATGTGTGCTAGTGTACTGCTTAAGTGTGGTCACGCTTCAAAGCTCACTCAAAGATCACAGATCAGGGGCCACCATTCAGAGCTTGAAACCCCCACAGACCTCAGAATTGAGAGGCCAGATATCACAGATCAGATATCACCGCCCTGAGCTTGGACTCCTTCAACCACAAGCTCTGAGACCATCTGGTATGACCACCTATTCTTGCGGTCACTTTTGGTGACAGACCATGAGTTCCTTTCAGACCACAGGACTCAGAGGCCCTAGACTCTTCCAACTAACAGCTGTGAGATCATCAGCTGTGAGACCTTCAGGTGTGAGATCATCAGGTGTGAGACCATCAGGTGTGAGATCAACAGCCGTGAGACCATCAGGTGTGAGATCGCCTGTGGTGGGCATCTGGGGTCTCACAACCTGAACCTGCGCCCTGTAGCAGGCGGTGCGCAGTAGCTGTTGCATTGGAATCCCAGCCGCCAGCAGCGCTTGTCAGCGCATGCCGGTGCATCCCGGCCACAGCAGAAGGGGTCTTGCCCAAGGTACACGCTCGACTTTTCACTGGCGCAGTCCTGGGGGCAGTTCTGGCAGTCCTCGCCCGCCCATGCGTCGCAGACGCGGTCCCCACAGCGCGTGCTGTTCTTAGGGCAGCAGTCCATGGGGCAGATCTTGATGCTCTCGGTGACTGCAGGCACCACGTGGGGGGTGCATTGCACAGTCCAACATAAGTCACACCGTGACACTGTAAGGGCTGAAGCACATAACTGTTAGGAATGAAGTACATAACCGTAAGGACTGAAGTTCATAGCCGTAAGGACTGAGGTACATAACAATATAAGTGTAAGGACTGACGTACATAACACCTGTGCCCTTGAACATAACAGAGTAGCGGCGTGTCACAGCTTTCAGCTGCTTGCCGGAGATGAATAAGGGAGCCAACTACGGGCTCACAATCACGATCAGTGCGTAACTAGCCACAGCTGCACGGGTGACCTGAATCCAAAGCCTCATCAAACCCTGAACTGGGAAGGAGGTGCTTGAGACTGGCAGGTGTGCACCTTGAAAGGGTGAGCAGGCAGCAGGCAGCACATGGGCAATCCCTGATCATTTGTTCACAGGAGGGTGACAGGCTGTTTCGCACCTGAGTTGCACTTGTCATCGCCACAGTTGGGGCAGTCCAGCGCGCAGTTGATCCCCGTCTCATTGCGGGCGGCATCGCAGAAACCGTCCCCGCACACCGCAGGACAGTCCTGGGGGCACGTTTTGGCGGTTTCTCCGCGCGGGTCGCAGTAGCCGTCCCCGCAGCGCGCCCAGCAGTCAGACGGGCATGACTGGGCCGTCTCACCGCGCTTGTACTCACACACTTTGTCCCCGCACAGGGGGCAGTCCTTGAAGCAGTTGACCCCGGTCTCGTTGCGGCCCGCGTCACAGAACCCGTCCCCGCAAACCGCGCGGCAGTCGGCGGGACACGTCGCCGCACTCTCACCCCGCCGGGAGTCACAGACCCCGTCCCCGCATGCGGCCGGGCAGTCTGAGGGGCAGCTGGCAGCTGTCTCCCCGCCAGTGCACTGACCGTCTCCACATCGGCTGACAGCTGCACCACAATCCTTGCTGCAGGTCGTAGAAGATTCCCCACGGCTGGCATCACAGAACCCATCGCCGCACACAGCTGGGCAGTCTTTGCTGCAGCTCTGGGCTGACTCGCCGCGTGCTGAATCGCAGAAGCCGTCCCCACACACTGCTGGGCAGTCCTTGCTGCACGTTTTGGCAGTTTCATTGCGTGTAGCATCACAGAACCCGTCCCCACAAACCGCTGGGCAGTCCTTGGCGCAGGTGCGTGCTGACTCCCGGCTGGTGTCACAAAAGCCATCTCCACATGTTCCAGGGCAGTCCTTGGCACACGTGCGAACCGTTTCGCCGCGGCTAGCATCACAGAAGCCATCGCCGCAGACGGGGGGGCAGTCCTTGGCACAGGTCTGCGCCGATTCACGTATCACATCGCAATACCCGTCGCCACACACCCCTGGACAGTCCTTGGCGCACGTGCATACAGCTTCCCCTCGGCCCGTATCACAGAACCCATCGCCGCACACAGCTGGGCAGTCCTGGCTGCAGCTCTGAGCTGATTCACCCCGCGCCGAATCACAGAACCCGTCCCCGCAGACCCCAGGGCAGTCCTTGCTGCACGTTTTGACGCTCTCAGTGCGTGTTGAATCGCAGTAGCCGTCGCCACACACAGCTGGGCAGTCCTTACTGCATGTCTTGGCGCTCTCATTGCGTGCTGAATCGCAGAAGCCGTCGCCACACACAGCTGGGCAGTCCTTACTGCATGTTTTGGCGCTCTCATTCCGCGTGGAATCACAGAACCCGTCCCCGCACACAGCTGGGCAGTCCTTGCTGCATGTCTTGGCGCTCTCATTCCGCGTGGAATCACAGAACCCGTCCCCACAGACCGCAGGGCAGTCCTTACTGCATGTTTTGGCGCTCTCATTCCGCGTGGAATCACAGAACCCGTCCCCACAGACCGCAGGGCAGTCCTTGCTGCATGCCTTGGCGCTCTCGCCCCGTGCTGAATCGCAGAAGCCGTCCCCACAGACCGCAGGGCAGTCAGCAGAGCAGGTCTTAGCTGTTTCGCCGCGTGTGGTATCGCAGTAGCTGTCCCCACACTTGGCAGGGCAGTCCTTGGAGCAGCTCTTGGCTGTCTCTCCCTTGCTGCCGTCACACACCCCATCCCCACAGACGGCTGAGGTCAGGGGACAGTCTTGTGCACAGGACGTGGAGGTCTCCCCTCGCGTGGAATCACAGAACCCATCCCCACAAACCGCTGGGCAATCCTTGGCGCATGTGCGTGCCGACTCGCTGCGCTTTGCATCACAGTAGCCGTCACCGCAGACGGCTGGGCAGTCCTGAGGGCATGAGCTGGCGGTCTCGGTTGCCTGGCAGGCGCCATCGCCGCAGGTTGATGGCAGGCCCCCAGTGCTGCGAGCAGGTGTTCAGGGTTCAAGGTCAGGGTTTAGGGTTTGGGGTTGTAGGGTAGGT
>QAXD01000014.1:1776937-1794042 GCA_004335575.1 Haematococcus sp. NG2 | reverse complement strand
TTGTAGGGTAGGTAGGGTAAGTTGTGGGTAAGCTGCCGGTACTGCGAGCAGGTGTTTAGGGTTCAAGGCTGCAAGCTTTAGGGTTTTAGGGTTTAGGGTTCTTCACGCAGCAGCTTTCTGGCAGCAGGAACAACCAAGGGTCACAGAGGCCAGGTTGGGGGACTGGGTTGGATGAGGGTGCCTGGAGGGCACCAATAAGTCTGGGGTGGTAGACGCACCAAGGTGTGCAATGAGTGTGCAATGCTCATGTCTCTTGTGATATTGCCATTTCTTAGGGCATGGCGGATTAGGGTTTACGTGAGCCCTGAACATTGGAATGTACGGCAGGAGGAAACTACTGGTTGGAGGTTGACCCCTGCCCAGACCCCACCACCAGCCCAGATCCCTCCACCACCAGCCTTTGAAAGAATGGTTCTTTGAAAGAGGGCTGGAACAAAAGTGGGATCACTTGCAGGAGGGCTCATACAAAGCTGAGCCCATACAACAGGGTGCTCGTACAAAAGAGGGCTCGTACAAAACTGCGATCATACAAAAGAGGGCTGGAACAAAAAGGCTGCTCACTTGCAGGAGGGCTCCTCAGCGTCAGTCAGCCCATCGCAGTCATTGTCCAGCCCATCGTTGCACATTGCAACCCCGCTCTCCTGCTGGACCGTGAACCTGAGGATGAAAATAAGAATGACGCAGCGATTCACAGATGAGGTTGATGAAGCTGAGGATGTGCAGAGAGGTTATTGGTTTCAGTTGCAAGCAACTAAAGAACAGGGTCAGGTGTCGAATGTCTCAGGTGTGAACACCAGGATAAACTCCAGGTATGAACACAACACACACGGGGAAAGCGCCACACACAAAATTGCCCCACCCACCCCACCTGTCTCTTATACACCCACCCAAACACCTGCATAGCCCAACTCTGGCGGATGTCTTGTCAGCGGCCCGGGAGTAGTACTTCACACGGAAGCCGTAGCCCCTGCCGTGCGCACAAACAGACCAGGCAGGCGGTTGCTGCGTCAGCATCAGTGCTTCACCCACACCAGCCCGCACTGACAGGCGCTGCATCTGGGTTTGACCCTGACATTGCGCAAGCCCTCAGTCCTGACATTGTCTAACCCTGGCAGTGCTTAAACCCTAACCCTGACGTTGCCTCACCCTGACATTGCCCAAGCCCTAAACCCTGACGTTGCCCAAGCCCCAAAACCCGATATTCTAAGCCCTAAGCCCCGATATCCTAAACCCTAACCAGCCGCTCACCAAGGTTCGGTCCAGAGCACGCCAGATTTGATCCAGCCAGTGAGGTACGGCTGGAACGCCAGCATCCCAGGCCCCTGGGAGTAGTTGTACGTGTTCACAAAGACCTGCGGTACATGCAGTACAGGCGGTACAGGTGACAGGCGGTACAGGCGGTATGGTTGACAGGCGGTACAGACAGTACACGTGAGCCAGACCAGCAGCTGAGCGGCGTCTGCCTCAGCATGAGCTGCACTCAGGCACACACGCTGTCACAGGTGTCGCTTACGTCATGCGCTCATGCAGTGCCAAGTGTGCATGCCAGCGCAGACGCTGCTACGTTACTGCTGCAACTGTACATTGAAGCTGCAAATGTGAAGGGTGCAGCCCCCTGTCTCCCCCAAACGTACGTCTGCGTCATATGATGCGCTCAGAGCCGCGTCGAAACCGATGGCTGCCTTGTAGCTGATGAAGAAGCGAGGGATGTCGGTGCCCCATTTCCAACGGGGCTCCATCTGCCAAGTGACATGAGGCAGCATGTGCGCTTATGCATGTATGTGGGTGAAACGATGGTCAGCGCAGTCACCTGGGGTGGGCTGCATTATGGGGGTGACTTTCAGATGGATGCATTTTGGTGCAGATCAACTGTACGGCGTAAACGTCATACCAGCCCTGGCACACAGATCAGCTGGATTGAAGCAGATTCAGACCAGCCCTAGCATGCGGATCAGCTGGATTGCAGCAGATAGCACAACCAGACCAGCTCTACAGCATGAGATAGATGCTGCAGCGGAACAGCTCTGTGGCATGAGATGCCGCAGCCTCAGAGGCTGCGTCACGCACCAGCACAAAGCTGGTCGGCTGAAGGGTGAGCTCCGGCAGGGTGAAGTCAAACCAGCGGCCCGGCGTGAAGGTTGACTCGGTCAACGTGGTGATGGGGGAGGACCACCCCAGTTGCCATTGCTGGGGTGCGTTGTAGCAGCCCCAGGACAGGGCGCCCATGGGGCTCGTCACGTCAGCGTACTCCTTTCCAGGCTCGCTGGCGTGCGCGAGGCCAAAGTTGTGTCCGATCTCGTGGGAGTATGCACGCAGCGTGAGCGCGGAGCGGCCCTGTGGAACAAACACAAGCACAGGCACAGAGGCAGTCAAAGGATAATAGCAAGAATGACATGGCGTTTCACAGGGGCACTCAAGTCATCTGTGGGACAGACACCAGCAAAGGCGCAGAGGCACCCAAATGATTGGTGGGACAGATAAGTTCCAGGCACAGAGGCACTCTAGTGATCGGTAGGTAACATCGTAACAATGACAACAACATCAACAACAACAACACCACACCACCAACACCAACAACCACAACCACAAGCCCATGCAGGTGTCACGCACGTTCATCCACATGCGGCAGTTCATCCCATTGATGCACGACTGCTCTCCCTGTGCGCTCCACCCGCAGTTGAGGCCGGTCGGCAGGGAGTAGATGCGGAAGAAGTACTTAGACATGTCCATCTTGAGCGTGGTCTGCAAGAAGTGGAAGGTTAAAAGTAACATGGCGTTTCACAGATGCTTCTGCATGCCGGAGCCTGACAGTCATTAGCCAAGCACCTAGATGCCCAGAAAACTAGCCTGAATACTGGAAGCCGCCCCTTACAGCACCTAGCACCCTGTGAGAAGCACGCACTGCAGCGGGCAACAAGTGGAGGGTTGAGGTGTAAGGGCTCCGCCGTTGGGGGTTAAGGGCTAGCCGTAGGGTTACGGGGGTTTGGTTGTTGAGGTGTAGCGGGTTGAGGGGCTAGGGTTAGGGGGTTTTGGGTGTTGAGGGGTTTAGTTGGGGGTTTAGTTGGTGGGCGCTGCATGCACGGCTTGCACGGCTTGCACGCATGTCTGACATAGGGGCCTTGCCTTGTCTGTCTGTCTGACTCACCGTGATGTAATTGTCGGCGTACTGGATCCAGGCATACACGTCATAGGTGGAGCATGTGGCGCCGGTGATGGGAGATCCCAAGTAGTCACGTGCCCCACAAGGGATGTTGACGTTCACAAAGTTGTTGTTGTCGGCCTTGGAGTACGACACCTGCAGCCGAGCGAAGGCGCAATCCATGTAAACCCTAGAACCGAAAACCCTCCTGACCTGCCCCGCTGACTGATGGGAACCAGCTCAATTGTCCCGTCACCCGTGTGTGCTCATAGCAGGAGCGTCCAATGCCAATGTGCCTGGTGCCGGGATGGGTAGAACACATGCCCCCAGACAGCGCTGATGCTGCAGGCCACGACTGCCGTGTCTGTCTGGGTGCGGGCCGTGCATCTGGCTGTCTGACACAGCTGCTGGCTGTCTGACACAGCTGCCGAGCATGTCTCAGCCCACCTTGCCAAACGAGCACTTGTTCCAGTGGTTCATGAGTGAAGGAGTCGTGGGCGTGGTCGTGTCAAAGTAGATGTTGGAGATTTGCTGCCAGGGCACAAGGGCACAGGCAGGTGTGTGTTCAGCGGTGCACATAGAGCCAGCTGTGCCCAACATGGCAACATGAAACAACATGACAGCTGTGCCTAGTCGCTCGGTATTCGGGACTGTGCGGAATTTTTGTGGGAGTGGCAGGGGATTGGTGGGGAGTGTGCGTGCGGTGACAACGGGTGGTTGATTGCAGTGCTGTGATGGGGGCTGACAGTGTTGCACAGCCACACAGCCAAGGGTGCTCCCTGTGGTCAGCCCATTGTTATCCATGCAGCCAAAAATACGTTAATAATAACATGAACGTGTGTGTCACCTGATGATAATAACAAACCGCGTGTGTAACCTCAGTGCGCACAATGTCCTCAGCCCCATAGCCCCACTCACATCCACTGTAGCGGCAGCGGGCTTGCCGCACATACTGAGGATGATCGTTATGGATGTGAACTGGACCACGCCAGCCGGGTTTGTGGGTGGTTGCATCTCAAGGACCTGTGGCAGTACAGTGAGACAGGCAAGGCAGTACAGTGAGGTAAACCAGGCAGTACAGTGAGATGGACCAGGTGACTAGGTGTGATGCACACACAGCGGTCGTTGTACGTCAGACAGCTCATGCGACCTGTGCCCTCTGTGTCAGGCTCTGGCCTCTGGCATGCAGCTGGAAGCTGTGATTCGCCACTGTTGTGTTGTGTGAGGATGCGGCCAGCGCGCGGCGGCTGAGTGTGCTGGGTGTCACCAGTCAGACAAACGTGGTCAGACAGGAAGGTGGCTGGTGTGAGGTGGGGCAGCACCACTGATGCCCGAGCTCGTCAAAGCGGTCAGAACTGGACAAAAACCAAGCTCATGAACACAACACCTCAAGCGGTCTTGAGGTGCACCACGCACCTCGTAGCACTCCACCACCACCTGCTGCCCAGGCCTTCGCTCACTGATGTACACGGTCATGGCAGCCCCAGTCATGAGTGTGCTGGTGTCCTGCTGGGTTGCGTTGCTGAAGATGAGCTCTGCAAAGCCGTTGCCGAGCAGCAGCAGATACTGCAAGCTGTCCCCGGTGTCATTCCCGTACTCGTCTTGGAGGCTTGTCACAATGACAGACAGATCGCCTGGGGTGGTGACATGGTGGCAGTACTCATGTCAGGTGTCATATGAAGGGTCAGCGTCAGGCAAGGCATCCGCCGTGCCACCCTTCGGACATGCGCACCATCCAAGCGCTCGAGGCTGGTGTAGGCGGAGCAATCGGCGTCAACGGTGGCAGCAGCAAGCAGTAACGTGAGAGCCAAACAACTCAGCCATTGCTTGACCATTGCTGAGTTACTGCTATGCGGCACCCAACCCTGGAGCAGCAGCAGCCGAAGACAAATCGTCGCAGGGTGCGGCAGTGAGCCACAGAATGGTGTTATTTCAGGCTTGTAAGCTACAGCTGCACATCATTATGAGCTGGGTTCGGCAGGGGGTTGATGGGTCACGTCGTCGTCACTGTACTGGGTACCCAGGATGGACTTTGACTGCAAACTTTGTTAATGAGATATTTCAAAGGTCTGAGGCCGTGTCTAGGTACTGTGATGTTACTGCGGCCATTCCCAAATTATGTATGAGGACCACTCATGTTTTTGCGTTGCTCGGAAGGCTGACCAGTTGTCCGACATTATATGCAGGCTGCAGGATGGCTGGGCCTGAGGCAGTGAAGCAGGCCCTGTGGGATGCGGTTGCAAGGGGGCGAACGCGGATGTCCAGGCCCGTGGTACGCTGGTCAACGCTGATCTTATGACGGACGCGACTTGATCTGCGCAGATGGGGACTTAGAATTGTGCTGTGCATGCTGCCTGCATGGTGATGACAGGTGAACCCTGTGGTGGATCGCAACCGGTCACCCATCCAGCCAGGCCTCCTAGTGCAGGTGTGCCCTGTGTTGCCATCCATGTACACAGCTGGTTGCATGGCCGCAGCGGACCTGCACAATCTCAGATGCCTGGCCCTAGGTGCACCTTCATCCAGCTGCTCGCCATCTTGTTTGACGGTGCACGACCTAATAACAACAATAACACGGCGTTGCATGACCTGTTTGCGCACAATGTGCCCTTTTACCAACCACGCGCTGTGTGCACACCGTGGCACCTCAGGATTTGGAGCTGTGCACGGAGCCAGACAGTGCCCAAGGCTGGGTCCCATTGCGGCTGGTGTGGAAGGACCCTGGCTCTGCTGGGACAGCAGATGAGCAGCATGCACATGAGCAGCACGCAGATGTGCAGCATGCACACTATGCACATGGGGAGCATGCACATGGGGGCACAACAGCACCCAGCCAGCACCATGCAGAGGTGCAGCAAGCACATGGTGATGCAACAGCTGAGCCCGCAGGCTCCCAGCATGCCCAGCCCTGCACGCAGCCGGACGACGCCGCGGCAGCCAGCAGCACACAGGGGGGCCCCACCACTCATGCAGTGCTCACATGCACCACAGGCTCGGCCCTCCCAAGCACAGCCACCAGCCCGGGTCCTGCCCAGATGCCTGCGGTCATCTTCCTGCATGCCACAGGCACGTGATGCCCTGCCCACAAGGCACAGATCAGACAAGCAGTTGTGCAGGCCAGGGGTTGGCGCAGGGGAAGGCTGCAGAGTGTGCGCTGCAGCGCTGTTTAAGGTTCTAGGGTTTAAGGTTGAGGGTTGTAGGGTTTCAGGGTTTGAGTTTAGGGGCAGGAGACACTCTCAAACATCTGCCTTTGCTGTGCGCTGCATGCTCCAAATTTTCTGTGCCTGGTCTCAATTCTGCAATGGTGCAAACGCTGACGCACCGCGTGCATGCATGCATGCATGCATGCATGCATGCATGCATGCCATGCTTGGGCGTGCAGGTGCAAACATGGACGCCATGCGGCAGTCACAAGAGGAATATGCGTGGGCTGGGCACTTCACAGGCAGGTGGTGTGATGACGTCTTTCTATTTTTTAGGGTTTTGTATGGTCTTCTGTGTATGATGTCTTCAAAGTGCCGTTTTATAGGGTTACGTATGGTCTTGCATGGGTGAGCATAGCATGTGTGCTTGTGGGCGGCATGTGCTTTGGTTACAGTATTTGCGTGACTGGCCTTGAACATGTTACAGGAAGGCCTGGGCATCCAAACACGCACCGTATCCTGCTGCCCAGACAACAGATATTGTCCGGCAACGCATGAACCCTAAACCTTGGGGCCGGAACCCTCGCGCCCAAACCCTAAACCCCCAGGCCTGAAGCCTCGCGCCTAAACCCTAGCCCTGCCTACACATGCTGCAGCTGCGATTGACTGCCGCTACCATGGGGAGCGAGTGGGACCTCTGGCCCCAGACCAATCTGCACGTGAGGTGTACCAAGATGCACTTGTGAGGTGTGGCTGCTTCTGACCAGGCAGAAGAAAGAAGTACAAAAGTACTGACGTGATGTGCGCATGAAGTACAGTCGTACTGTTGTCGCGGTGTACGCATGAGGGCGTCGCAAATGGCGCCACCCACTGCAACATGTCTACATGTGGGCAGTTGCACATAGGGTACCAATATTCATTGTAACCTGGTCACAGGGCTTGGCGTGAGGGCCCCGAGCGTCCATTCCTGCTTGACAATGTGTGGGACATTCTGCATGTCATGGACTACCTGGCCACCAGGCCAGAGGTTGACAGTGCGCGCATCGGTATCACAGGTGGGCGGGTGACGGGATGCCCATACCATGTGGGATGCTCGTTCTGCCCCTCCTCCAGAGCCTGGCTGCCAGCAGTGCAGGCGAATCCCAAGCCCTGGATGCAGCTTGTTTTGCATGCGGCAAATGCGGCACACAAACATGCCGCGTGTTATATTACTCGGCATACGCTTACGCTTATGCTGAAGCACGGTGCATGCTTACCCAGCTACCCACAACACGCCACATGCGTACTCACAACACGCCACATGCATTCGGCTGCACGCGGCACATGCTTATGAGGGTTTAGGGTTTAGGGTGTACTGTGTCTGCATGCGCAGGCATGAGCTTGGGCTTAGGGTCTACTGTGTCTGCATGCGCAGGCATCAGCTTGGGGGGCACATGCACCTGTCCGCATGCGCAGGCATCAGCTTGGGGGGCATGCACTCCTGGCTGGCTGCGGTGCTGGACGAGCGCATTGCTGTGGCAGCGCCTGTGATCGGCGTGCAAGGCTTCAAGTGGGCCGTGGACCACAAGCAGTTCCAGGGCCGGGTGGACAGTATACCAAAGGTAAGACACTTCACACTTCTAAGCATATGTAAGCATAGACCAGAGGTAAGACAGTTGTGAGCATACCAGGAGTAAGACAGTTGTACGCATACCAAAGGTTAGGTACCTGTAGGGCTTTCTCACATGTAGTGCTTCCTCACATGTAGGGCTTCACCACATATACAGCTCCTCAATCAACCTGGCATGTGCAAGGATGCCATGGGATGTTTGTGCATGCCTCCTCCCGGCATGTTGATGTCTGATCTATTGTCACTGCAGCGTGACGTACCTCCCTCTATACATAGAAGCCACACACCATTCTTTAGAAGCCACACACGCGCCTGCTTCATTCTTGAGCGGAGGGGTTCCCCTCTTCATGGCTGTATTGGGGTGGTCATCCGATGTATGCGCCTGATGCTTGCAGGTGTTTGCTGCAGCTGCACAGGACCTGGGGAAAGGGAGTGTGGATGCCCAAGTGGTGCAAGCCGTGTGGGACAAGCTCCTGCCGGGTGTGTGCTCTTGCCTAAACCCTAAAACCCTAAACCCTGAACAACACTTGCCCATGGGCGTGCGCGGCCACTGCGTGTGGCCCTCCAGAACGCCGATGCTGCCACAGAAGCTGCTCCAACAACGGACCAACTGAATCAGGGTTGCTATGGCATGTGGACACAGGGCTGCTGACCACCTATGACGCGCCCCTGTCCCTCCCCACGCTGTCACACCAAGTCACCCTGAAACCTTAAACCCTAAACAACTCGTGCCCATGATCATATGCGCGGCCACAGGGCTGCTGGCCAGCTATGACGCGCCCCTGTCCCTCCCAACGCTCGCCCCCCGGCCCTTCCTGGTGGCCAACGGCGAGGTGGACCCACGCTGCCCTGTACCAGGTGGGCAGCTTCCTTTTAAGCTTTAGGGTCTGGTGGTTTAGGGCTTAGGGTTTGAGGGCTTAGGGTTTGAGGGGTTTAGGGTTCAGGGTTTTAGGTTAAGCCCATGCTCCGCTGCCAGTCTGACACCAGTGCTGATCAGCCGAGTCCGAGACTGGCTCAGGGCTCGTGTGACATGAACATGTATGACCATAAGACCAGCATTGCTTGCGTGCCACGTTGTCAGGGTCACTGCAGCACTGTAGCACTGAGGCAGCCAGGAAGGCTTGGGCTCTGCCCCAGGTGCAGACACAACTGGCAGCGGCAGGCTTGGGATGAACAGCCACACGAAGGGTGATGGCACGCGTGTGTCAGCCCCGTGCCACAGGAGCCGTCCGCATATACCGCTTCCTGCATGTGTGCCGCCTACATTCGCGTGCAGGCGTGAAGGAAGCCATGGCTGCAGCTCGCGCAGCATACCTGGAGTTCTACCTGCCGCCCCCCTCCCTGACCCCAGAGGACTCACACGTCCTGGGCCAAGATGCTCCCAGCCATGCAGAGGCAGATGCAGGCGTGCATGCAGGAGCACAGGGTTCCAGTTCGCAGCCAGCAGCAGCTACAGGCAGCACAACAGCAGCTGGCAACGCTGCTGCAGTGGCAGGACCCTCATGGGGTGGTGCCTCACTGCAGCCGGTGTTGGATCTAGGGACCCGTTTGCTGGAGGCAGTTGCATCAGGGAGTGCTGCTGCAGGAGGGAAAGCTGTGGGTGAGCATGCACCTGAAGGCACAGCAAGTGAGGGGCCAGAAGCAGCGCCCACCAGTGCGCTGCTGCAATCAGATGGTGAGAAAAATCAGCAGGTGCTGGAGCCACTGAGCCCCGAGGCTGCGATTGCAGTGGATGCTCGTGCTGCCAAGGATGCAGCTGAAGCAGCTCAGGAGGCTGCCGAGGCAGCAAGCAAATCAGCCAGCACAGCAAGCACCTCGGCACAAGAGGCGCAAGCCATCACCACAGCTGCGGGGGCCACTCAAGCAGCAGTGGCAGCAGCTGCTTCGGCTGCAGCGCAGGCGGCACTTGCGCAGGAGGCTTCACAGGCTGCTGCGGCAGCTGTTGAGGTGGCGCAGCCTGCATTGGCTGCGCTCCAAAGTGCCCAAGAGGCACAGGCAGCAGCGACAGCCGCGGTGCAAGCAGCCGTTGGAGCGGACCTCACAGCGCAAGCCAAGGCCTCGTTGGCTGCAGACAGAGCATCCGCGGCGATGCCTGCAGCCATCACAGCTGCAGCTGCTGCAGCAGCCACAGCCAAGGCGGCCGCTGTGCAGGCACAGGCCACAGCAGTTGCTGCAGCACAAGCAGCAGCGGCTGCAGCTGCGGAGGCTGTGGCGGCGGCTGTGATGGTGGCAGAGGCGGGGAAGCTTGTGGATGAAACGCTGGTCCTGTACATAGAGCCAGGGGTGGGGCACAAGGAAACGGTGGGCATGCACAGAGCGGTGCGCGCGTTCTTCGACATGCATTTGCGCAAGGTGTCAAACGGGTTCATGGCGACCACGGTGCAGCGCCACGTCCAGCGTGGGGCTTGAGCCGAGTCTGTACCTGAGGCAGTGCTGACGGTACTGTGGAGTAAGAGTGTAGCAGTGTGTTCAGCAGGAGTGAAACATGGAGTGAGGCATGGCCGGCGCATGGAGTGAGATATGTGAGAATGAGAGCCCGAGAAGGTGCGGACAAACGCACTGTAGAGGGGCATTACAGAGATCGCATTGCTTCAGATTGCTGCACCCGGCTGATGCACAGCAGCTGCGCAGGTGCAGCTTAGCACAACAGAAGAGCGTCAAAGATGTATATATGTAGGTCATGCAGCAGCAATGCTGTGACCAGTGAGCCAGGCTGCTGCTCTGGGCAGACTGCAACAACCGCAGGGTCCGGAGCTTCATTGGAAAAAAGGCGAATAACGAAATGAAACAGGACAACAAAGCAGCTGCTGCCTGCAGGCTCCCCCCTGGCTCAGGCTGGTGGCTCATGTGGTTCCATGTGTTGTGTAGCTCATGTTGTTCCATGTGTTAGAGGTCTGTGGTTGTTTATGTGGCTCATGCAGAGCCGTACGCGATGCTGGTGCCACAGCACTGGTCGCGGTTGGTTGCCGAGAAGTAGGCGTACTGCGCGCCAGTGAAGCCGGCACCCGTGTTGAACAGCTTTGCGAAATCGCATCTACGTGCAAGAGGAGGACACCAGGGTACATACAGTCAGTCGTGCTGTTCCTGTGTCAGGCTGTGGTTTGCCTGCCAAACTCGCCACAGCTGTGTATGTGATTACCAGCCCTGCACTGTGCATACTGAGTCCCTTTCCTTGCACCCAGATGCCCAAGCCAACCCCTGCTTTTCCACAGCTTCACACACAACGCTGAACCCCCGCGGCCCAAACCCTGAAAAGAGGCCCAGCACTCACAAGCCAGCCTTCAGGGAGAAGCTGATGAGGATGCCATTGACCTCATCCACTGAGTACTCATTGGGGAAGATCACACGGTAGGTCATACCGGCCTTCTTGCTCACGGGGTACTTCTCCCTGCACGTGAAATGCAACGAGAATAGGAGATGCAATGAGATGCGATGAGAATAGGTGCAATGAGACGGCGCGCATCACAGCTTCCAGCTGCCGATGGAACCTGGCGTACCGCCCTGGACATTAGTGCATGCCGAAGACATTGAACAGAACCCTAAACCTGCGTGAGAGCCCCATCCTGACTGCTAGGACCCACAGTGCGCCATTATAAACTCCATTACGCTGCATACATGACAAGCTTGCGCTGCCCTGGACTCACGTGCTGTAGTTGGGGGAGCGGGCATACCAGCCCTTGGAGTCCTTGATGTACAGCTTGTCCACTGAGCCACGGCATGTGGGGTTGATGGCTGCAGGCATCATGAGAAGCAACAACTGCTGCTGTGGGTGAACAACTCACGGTGAACAGTCTGAATACGGATCGGATCATTCATTTTGGAAAGCAGGTCGAGGACAGGTTTTGACAGGACATGTCTGATGCTGGTCCTCTCTGGGGGTTCAAGGTTCAGGGGTTGGAGGGCTCAGGGATTTGATGGGTTAAGGAGCCTAATGCTGAGCAGACAAGCAGCTGGAAGCAGACAGGCACAGTTCGTGTTGAAGAGTTCATGTTGAGCAGGGATGACCACAGCACACTCAGCGGCTTGGTTGCATCCTGCGCTATGCCAGCTGCCACTCACCAAACTTCACGTCCTTGAGGCCCATGGTCCTGTGTTCAGCAAGCAGGCAGTGCTCAGAGTGTCACTGCTGAGCCCAGCAGCAATGTTGTGGATCAGCACTTGAGGATCAGTGCTTTTTGAGCAGTACTATTTGAGCAGTACTCGTGGCCCAGTACTTTTGATGCAGTACACATCAGGTGTGCACCGCCCCGCGCATGCAGTGCTGTCAAGCATATGTTAGAGTGCATTTGATTGCAGTGTTTGGACTGCAAATGTATGGCTCATCTACTTACGCGCACTGAGCGTAGCCGGCACACGACTTGTCGACTGTCTTAGAGGTCACAATGTACGTGAAGTTGTTGCCGGCAATGCTCTGTAGCTCCACCTAAAACACAAAATCATGAGCCAGGTGAAAGGTCTGCTGCGGATGAATAGGCACTTTTGCATATAACACTAGTACACTACGTACAGTCCCTCGAGACAGGGTAAGTGGCGCGGTTGGGAGACCGCTGCATCGGGCTCCGTATGCAACAAGTGAGAGGGAAGCTGCTGTTACAGCCAACATGCACTTCAAGACAGACGCATGCTCTGTGTGGTAGTGGCGGTGCAGGGTGGTACAGGCATGCAAGTTCAGCAGGCATGGGGCTTTGAATAAGGGCTTGAACTGTTTAATATGCCATGCCTGAGCATTGGACGCACCAGGCCAGTGCTGTTCTGTGCCCTGCATAGACTCACCTTGTAAGGGGTGCAGTCAATGCCAGCATTGATGCCGTCAGGGCGGATGTTACCTGTGTGTTTGGATGCAGTTTGTGCGGTTCAGATAGGGCTGTTGTAACACCTGGCTGCATGGTAGCACCTGAGCTGTCATGCAAGCATGGAACATGCTGAGATGAGATGCACACACGCTGCAGCGTTCAGGTGGCACCTGGCTTGCAGAAGTGAGGGAACTCGTAGCTGCGTGCAGGAGGGCCTGGACATAGCATGGGAGCGAGGCAGTCATGTTGAGCGATGGCAGGAGAAATTGGTGGACCAGTGCACCCCTGCTGTGTAAGTAACCTGTCAGACATCATGTCATCGCTGCAACAGCTCAAACCTCGAGCTGCGGGCGCTGTTTAACCTACTGGGAAAAGGAGGTGGAGGCGGCCTGCACGCAGATCGGGAGGTGGCCAAGGTGTTATTGACTGGAGCACAAACATACCGCATGCAGTGCATGCATGTCAGCGTTGCGCGATCGCTGCCTCCTTAGCTGCAGCAGTGCAAAATGCGTGCCTTGGTGGGGGCGGGGAGGGCGATGGAGGGCTCTGCTTGCGTGGAGGTGGTCTACGACCCCAAGCGACCCCAGAGCACGCCAACACGCAAAACAGCAGAACGATGCCCTTGCACTTCATGCTTGACATTGATCGACAGGTAGAAGAACAATTGACCAGTCTTTGATGATGCGCAGATTCAGTCGCAAACTCAGAAGCAACGTCCACTGCCGACGAGAACGAAAATCCTCTCCATCGATCTCATTCTCAGGAACATCTGAGGTGGGCGCAGTACGCATTCGAGATGACTGCAAAAGCATGAGAGCCGCTAGGAGCAGAGCATCCAGTTGCATTGTAATTGCTGTTGCGCACCCGCAACGGCTCGCATTTCCCCATCTGCCAACGGACCAAATCTTCGCTGCAATCTTCGTTCACATGGGGCAGATGCCGTTCCGGAACCGCAAATATGCCAAGTCCATACCCCCGCACGATCAGTTCAGATGATTGCTGTTGCCGCTGTTGTTTGGGTTCTGACTTCGGGCTTGCATGGTGCAAGCACATGCACACAGCACATGCATGCACCACATGCACTGGTACAGCATGCAAAGTGCAGCTGCGCACACAGTACAGCCCCCTCTTGTGCCAAGTCAGATTGTGACATGGACTGTAAGACGAAACAATGTTGATGTTCTGGAAGGCGCCATCAGTGCAGGACAGCAGTGGTAGGTAACATGCAACGGCATGCAGGTGCCGTGTCCAAACGGCATGCACAAGATGCTTGCCACATGACATCCTACATCAAGGCGAGCCTGTTGCTCAAAGCTGGATGGCAGCATGCCTTCCAACTGTCAGAAACAAGCACTTGTGGAGCGCAGTAACAAACTAATGCAATGTTGATGCAAGATGGCATGCCAGACCCCTGCAAGCCGCCATGCCAGCATAATTGCACGTTGAGGACGATGCTGCATCGCATGGCCATTGCAGTCACATGGAGCATGTGGCACGTGAGGCATGGTGGCACATAGATAAGCCACAGTCATGGACAAGCAAGCATCACAACAGGCGCCATGACAAGACGGTGATTGGATGTACAGCTAGGCTGACCGCGCAGGATTCAGCGCATGATTGTCCTGCATGATTGCCCTGCAGCCATGTGCTACATCTTGTCATGCCAAGGCAGCGTTTGCAATCGAATGTGTGTGACAGCCCAGCCATAAGTTACGTGTTCTGGCAGCTGGACTGCGCACAGAGGTGGAGTCTGCTTGCGCTGCTCAAGGGCTGCCTGTGCACAGCTGCTGAATGCAGCACAGAGGTACACTGGTACAGGTAACGACAGCTGAGCACGATGCCTGCAGCGTGCTGCCTTCCCATCTCTGTTCAACTCCGCTGAGTACAGCGCATTGCAATTCATGTGCGCCAGATGCTTGACTGGCTGCTGGGCGGCTCCTGGTTCTTGCATGGGCAGGGTGCAGCAAGGGTTGCAGCACAGGATGTGCGGCAGCCACTCATTTGATGGCCAACTGCTGTCTGCCCATCATCAAGATCCAAATGACAAGCGCTTGCGGGCGCCTTCAAGCGCTGCAGCAAATCGTGGCCGAGGGCACCGGCCTGGGAGGTGTTTGCGTCCGGCTGTCGTGTTCCCGGTCATGGCTGGCATGCCCGGTCATGGCTGGCATGCCCGCCGGGCATGGACATTCTGCTCGGCCTCCAGATCGACCGGCATTCCTGGGTTTGAAAGCATGGACTAGTTGTTGCGCTCTCAGCCGGGTGTGGCACGTGGCGCGGCAGCGGGCGCCCACACGGTTTATTTTTCAAAATGGACAGAGTGACCTAGTGAGAAGTGATGAGCAGTCATTGTCCCCAGGCACCGCCACAGGCAGCCAGAAGTGCCCCGCCTGCTCAAGGGCTTTAGGTTGTGCTGATCTGCAAGCTCGGGGGTCTCTCGTTTCCATCCACGGCGAGTACATTTGGGTAGTTTGGCCGACCTCCAGGAGAGGGCGCAGCGATGCATGAACGGTGTTAGTGATGCATCACAGCAGCGTGCAAAGGCGATCGCTGCGTCGCCCACCTTGATGTCACATGCTGAATGTCACTGCCTGGATTAAAAAATTCACTCTCCCCTCATCGCCATACTGCCCCGCGCCTGGCTGCAGGAGACAGTAGCCTGCGCTGCCGCACAATCGGAGCAGCTTAGCAGCGCTGCCAACGGGTTTCGTCACAGCGCAGCAGGTGCACCGGGTCTCAGTCCAGGAAGACTCGGCAGGACTTAGCCTGAGTTAAGCGCAGCGCAGCTGATCACCACAGCTGCAGCGGCGGGGTTCTTGCGCGTGGAGAGGCTCTGAGCAGGTGAGATCCTGAGCCCACCACCATGGTGGGCCGGCACTGTCACAGCAGGAGCACACGGGCTAGCTGATCAGCGCAGCGGGTATCAATCTGGCCCCATGGATGGGTCAGGCGGCGTGATCAGCGCGTCCCGGGGGGGGCTGCTTGGGGGCTGGAGGAGCCATGTGGATGTCACAGGGGGCTTGCACAGCGGTTCTTGGGCAGTGCGTTGATGCGTTTCGTAGCGATGTCGTCCGCTGCGGGATGCATCGAACGGGCTTGCACAGTTTCACGCGACCCAGCCGTTGGTTTGGATGTCAGGCCCGGCGCTCACGCTGTCACGCAGCTGGAGGCTGTGCTGTGGGGTTGCAGCGTACATGCTCATGCGGAACCGATGTGCGTTCCTTGAGGGTTTGTACACGGCTGATTCAACATTTTGGGAACCTCGCCTGTTTTCGCAGTCCTACAGCTGGACTCGCTCTGAAGCCAGGCGCAATATGAGGCTAGCAGTGTGCCTGCTGGCCGTCCTGGCGGTTCTCGCCACTGCTTCAGCTAAGGAATACGAAGGTCCGAGTTTGTTGAGATCTCAAATGCATCATGCGCATGTGCATGCATGTGTCGCACAAAGTTGTGGCGAGCAGCCGCATTGTGAAGGCACAGATGGAGCAGACACAGCCCTTGCACACGCACCCAATGTTGTGTGCACTGCTGCTGGATGTGCCTATGCAGGTGTTGTGATCAGCAATGGGCAACGTGAGCTGCTGCAGCTTGTGCAGCCAGCCAAGTTCCCTTTCTGCCGCTGCAAGGATTACAGCACCCCTAGCCAGCCCTACTACCTAACAGGCCCATCCACCAATGTGCCTGGCACCAACCTTGTGGACTTCACGTTTGTGATCAACTATCGCAACTGGTCCATGACCCCTGGTCACCTGCCCAATGCTACCAAGAATGCCTGCTTTGAGAAGCTGGAGCAGGGTATCTACAAGATCATCTTCAATGTTGGTGAGTGATGCTGCAGCAACAGCAGCATAACTGCTGCATGCAAGTGGGTGGACAGCCGGCTCATGGCTTGCACCATGTGGGGTGCATACATGTTGATTGCATGCATGCACCATGCTGCATGCTCGCACGCCTGCTTGAACACGCACAGTGTGCATGCAGCAGTGCTGATTGCGCGGCATGGTGCGTGCTGTTGCCCGCAGATGCTGCTTGCAAGCAGGCATGGGAGGCCTCTGGCAAGTACATTGCCATTGATGGCAAGAGGCGCACCTCGGGTGTGTTTTTTGACATTCACGGGGGCTTTGGCGCGTCCCTGCGTGTGGTCAACGTGGGCCTGAACGCGGGCAACGTGTCCTCTTCGCAGCACTTTGTGACCGTCCGCGTGTCCGCGGCAGGCAACGGGTACTGCGCAGACCCTACCAAGTTCTTCGTGGGCACTATCACGCCCACTGGCTTCTATTCAGTGGACCACACGTTCACTGAGGCCTCAGCGAACAACTGCTGCGGCAAGCCCTGCATCCAGGGCGGCACCTGCATGGAGATTGGCAATGACGCGCCCTTGCCGCCTCCTCCTCCTCCCCCTCCTCCCCCGCCTCCTCCTCCTCCTC
>QAXD01000014.1:1752214-1775479 GCA_004335575.1 Haematococcus sp. NG2 | reverse complement strand
CCCTGCCCCACCCCCTCCCCCCGACGCCGACACTGCCCACAAGTGCTTCCCCGGCAACCCAGTGTCCCTGGGCGGTGCTGGCGCCGGAACATCCGGCACTCGCTACACGGCAGGCAACCTGGCATACAAGGGTGCCACCAGCGACCGCAACCTGTACTGCTTCACAGTCACCCTCAAGTCATCCTGCAACAACCAGTGGGGCTGCTGCAACCCGGCCAATGTGCTGTCCAAGGTTGAGCTGGAAATTCCTGAGGACTCATGGGACTCCACATGCCGCGCAGTCATTTCCAAGGCGGACTACTATGTGGGTGGCAAGGTGTTCAAGGCAGGCGTGTCTCCTTCCTTCCAGAAGGTCTGCAACTACCTCAACACCACGGCGTGCGACTACGTGGTCAAGGTGAGGTTGGGATCATGGTTGGACCAGTTGACATGGTTAGATCGGTTAGTTTGGGCTGGGTGCCTGGGGCTGCATGCACGCATAGGGCTTGCGATGGCGTGTGGCGCATGGTTGTTGGATGCATGCTCTGTTACTGGCGTGTATGGGTCGTTGCTCTGCATTGGAAGTGCTGGATCTGGAAGGTTCTGAGCATGGGTCTGTGGCCCCCCAGTGCCCTGACCCTGTGCTCCCCTTCATAACCCTGAACCCTAAACCCCTAACAGCTCAACCCCTAAACCCTGAACCCTAAACCCCTCAACCCTAAAGCCCTAACCCTGAACCTCTCAACCCTAACCCTAAACCCTGCAGTTCAACCAGCTGGATGGCGCCATCGCCACCAACGCCGCTCCTGGGGCGTCGGTCGACATTTGCTTCGGCATCCTGACCAACCCGCCCTTCCCCACCAACAAGAAGTGCAACGACATTAAGTACGTGTTCGGCGGTGCCAAGAACCTGCCCCCTCAGTATGCGTACTACGAGAAGAACACCCAGGGCTCGGCCTATGAGTGCTGCGGCATTGACAAGCTGGCCTACCCCTCGGTGACCACCCGGTCAGCCACCACACTCATCAATGCGCGCTCCACCGGCGGCAGCTTGACTCGCAAGCTCCGGCGGTAAGCATCCCACCCCCCCGCATGCAACGCGCGTCGGCCGTTGCGTGCTGGGTGCCGCAGCCATCTCCCCGGCCGTGTCACAGCACAGCATGAGGCGAGCTGGCAGTAGCAGCAGCCGCAGCGGCAGTAGCGGCAGTAGCGGCACCGCCCGAGGTGTCCCCCCTTCCAGATTCTGGCTGTGTCATGGCGGGGGGAGCCAAAGGCATGGCAGCCGCGGGCATGCGGGCAAGAGATGCAGCCGTGTGTTGTTTGCTTCGAACCAGGCGGCCTGACGGGCCCCTGCCCCCCGTTGAGTTTTGGATCCGCATTCTGCCACCCCGCATTCAGCGATTGCGGCGGCAGGAAACAAAACGTGGGACCAAGATCTGCACTAGGCTTGGCGTTTTGGGAGCCACAGAGCAGTGGCGGGGAGTGTGAGGGTCAGCCTTAGCTGCCGGGGGGCCATCTGTGTGTGGGTCTTGAGGCGTGTGTGCCGGGAGCTTGTCTGTTGTTCGTGTGGCGTGCCATGCACTGTGCCGTGACGTCCCCCAGTGGCATCACCTCGCAATGAGTTCAATGTGTGCGCGATGGAATCAATCCCTTTCTGATGGGGCGGGGGCGAAGGGACGTGCACCCGCTGTGCCTCAGAACCTTCTGGGGCGCAGTGGTCACGTCCTCTGAGCTTGTGTGCCGGTTGCATCAGGAATGGCTTGTTCATAATGGCTCAAACTGGTGTTGTGAGTGCGGTGGTTTGTGTCCGCGTGCATGCTCCTCCGCCCAATCCCACAGCAGGCCTCCCTCTGTTCAAACTTTACCATGCTGCCCAGTCCCTGTTGTCAAAACAAGGACCGTGCGGTGCCGGTCTTGGTCAACAAACCGCCAGCCGCCGCCCGGTTTTTGATTCGTTTGTTCACATCTAAAGGCATTTGTTGTTTTTTTAGCCGGCCTGTGTGAGTGGCTATGTCCCGGGCCATGTGGCTGGGATTACCCTGGCCCTGTAGGCATTGGGGGCACATGAGGAAGGGGGTCGTTGAGCTGCGAGGCTCGTCTCTCACCCTGCTATGAGCCAGCCACGTGTATGAGCCCTGCCCTTGGCTCTTGGGAGTGCCTCAGGGGCCGGGGTGTGTGCACACAACATGCATGCATGGGGAAGAAACAGGGGCCCGGTGGTTAGATGTGCTGGAAGCAGTGCAGCGGTGGAGGTGTGTGTGTCAGTGGGTAGTATCAGGCAGGTCTCGTGCCTTCAAGGGGCGCGTGCTAGTGTGTGCAATGAAGACGCAGGTTGATTTCTAGCAGGCAGGATGAGGACACCATGTAGAGATTGGCCAAGTGGCCATGGCCAGGGGTCTAGGTGTGAGAGGGGTGTGCGCTTGTCCTGGTGTTGCGGCTGCATGCGAGATTGATTTTGCCCATGCAGTTGTGGCTGCCGGGGGAGGGGCCCCTCTGCCCTGCCAGGTGAAACACAAGAGATCAATGCCATACTTTGCCTAGCTGTGGCCCCCCATGGATGGCAAGTGGTGCAAGACCAAGTGGGGGTAGAGCCTCACGTCATTCGTGGCAAGACCTCGTGTCAGTACAATGCCAGATTCGGCAGTATGCCGGACCTGAGAAGCACAGAGACTGTTCAGCTCCGTTGACTGTGAATAGATGACATTGTAATGAACTCGTAAGTGTGATCTGGTCTCATCCCTGTGCCAATCCTAGGTTAGGCTGGCATCACAGCGCTTCCCTGTCCAGACTTGACACAGCAGTACCTGCTCCGGCTCGATGCTCAGCACAAGCAGCTGATCATGGAGTGCGTTTGCCATAGGACCTAATGAGTGCCCTCATGGCGCCTGCTGTCCCAGCACATCTGAATGGAACGGCCCATGTGTGGAAGGCAACAGCCCATGCGCTGCGCTGACGCCTGCGCAAGTTCCTGTGTGCGTGCTGAGCTTGCACGTGCTTCTGGAACACAACAACTGTTCGATCAGCCTGATTCAATAAGTGGGAGGCTGTCGGTGCATGTCATATCCTCCTACACGTTCCGGGCAGCTTCCTCATGCTCCTGCCCTCTTGCAAGCGCCTGGCTGCTGCTCTGCCGCTGCCAAAGCTGCCAAAAACTGCCTTACCCCCGTGACTGGTGCGAAGGCTGGCAGATGACACGCAAGCAGCACGTTATCATAAGGGGAACATGATGCTGGCGGTGCTGCAAAATATGGACATCTTGCACGGCTGCTTATTGGTGCAGCACCAGGCGGAAGGGGAGTTGCATGGGGACCTCTCGCAGCTGTGATACTTACTGAGGATGCTTACAGAGCACCGTAATATAAATCACCCCAACAGCCTGGGCCCACAGCACTTGGGCTGCGTCTGCTCATGCCCTACAACCCTGGGTGCTGCTGGCTGCACCCCTAACCCCCCAGCTGCCACGCAGCTGCCTCCTTCCCCACAACTGCGCACCCCATAACAGCGGCGTACCACTGGCGTGCTGGAGCCTGACAGAGCAGGCGGCAGCGCTGCGCCTGAGTTGAAATCATACCACTGTGCACTAGGTTGAAGGATTCCCTGGCCCCTCTGCCTGCTGTGCTGCCGCCTGCTGTGCTGCTTGTCCCTGGGTCAGCCCCCCTGCACGTGCTCTCAAGGCAGCGCCCGAGCGCAGCACTTCAGCCACTTGGCCCACAGTTGGGCCGGCAGTGCTGCTGGCCGCCCCCCGTAGCCCGCTACGACCTGCCCATGACGGGGGTGGCACCTGCTCCCCAGCTTCCCCACCAGCCCCGTCAGATGCCACACCCTCCGCCTGCCCCATCCCACCCGCAGCAGACGAGGCCGGCCCTGCACCCTGCCCGCCGTCTGACTGGCTGCCATACCCTACGTCTTGCTGGCCGTCATACCGCGTGTCTGACTGGCCGCCGTACCCCATGTCTGACTGGCGCACGCCGTGCATGCCCGTGAAGCGGCCGATGCCCGCGGCGGGCTCTGTCCTGCGGGACCGTACCGCCTGTACCTCCAACTGCCGGAGGATCAGCAGATCCTGGAGGTTGGTCTCCTCGTCGAACTGGTCGCCGCGCCCCGCCAGCCGTTCCTTCTGCCGCGCCAGCAGCCGCTCGGCCTCGAGCCGGGGGCCCAGCCAGCGCTCCCAGACCACGGCGGCAACGCTGCAATGGGGGGATGGGCGGATGGGGTGATTGGGGGACGTCCAGGGCAGCGGTGCAATGAGTGCACACGGTGCATCCAAGCCAGTGAGTGCACACGGTGCATGCAAGCCAGTGAGTGCACACGGTGCATGCCAGTGAACGCATGCAGTGCATCCAAGCCAGCAGTGCAATGTGAGTTGGCACCGCTAATCTCAGATGTATGGATCCACTCAACAAACTAAAACAAAGGGCCCCGCTCACCTCAGGGTTGCAATGGCGCCCCAAAAGATGGCCTTGCCAGGGGTCCAGTAGGGCGTCCGGACCCCAGCCCAAGCTGAAGGTGCAGCCCCGACAGCCGCCACTTGTGCTGAGCTGCCGCTGCTGCTGCTGCTGCTTGCTGCACTTGTGGTCTTTGAAGTGTTTTGAGAGAGCGCTCTGGCGGCGACAGCCTCTGTGCTAGGTTCAGGAGATGTGGAAGATACCTCCCTTGTCAGTGTGCTCATGACGTGCGCAGCCGCCTCTGAGCCAGCTGCTGAGCTGGCAGCTGCATCCACACCAGACTGTGCCTGCTCCTGACCATGTGGGGGGCTGCTCACCTCAGCTCTCTTACCTTTCTTTCTTTCGCCCTGCAACGCCTGCCTCCCGCCATGCGCCCCTTGCTGCCCTGTCCCCTGCCCCTGCCCCTGCCCCTGCTCCTGCCCCTGCTCCTGCCCTTGCCCCGTTCCTCCCCTGCCCGATGAGCGCTGGGACTGGGGTGATGCGGAGACCTGTGCTGGGCCTGAGCCTACCGGTGAGTCCCCAGCTGGGGCAGGTGCTTGCTGGGGCAGCTGAGGGTCCGGCACGCCAAGGAGCACCATGCTGGGCCACTTTGGGGTGATGGTGCGGTGGATGCGGTTGATGGAGCTCAGCAGCGCCTCGGCAGTGATGTGGCTCCCTGAAAAATGATGTGAGACGTGAGAAAAAGACGTGGATCCAGGCATGACGTGTGAGGCAGCTGAACATCAGCGCCAAACGCCAACTAAAGACCAGCCGAACACCAGCCAAACATCGGCCCAACGTCAGTCAAGCACCAGCCGAACATCGGCCAAACATCAGCCAAACAAAAGACAAACACCAGCCAAACATCACCCGAACTTCAGCCACACACCAGCCAAACACCAACCAAACAGCAGCCGAACATCAGCCAAACATCAAGTGTGTGGGTAGCCACCATCCAGAGTGTGAGCACACACCTCCACAGCCATGGATGACTCATCCATCTGTCCCTTGCACCCCACGGATCACAGAACACAGCCCCCTTCTCAGGTTGAGAGAAAAGAAGAAAAAGAGAACAAGAAAGGAAGAGAAGATAAAAAGAGAAAAGAAGAAAAGGGAAGAGAAAAGAAGAAAAAAGAAGAGGAGAAGAAGAAAGCTTCATGCAGGGGGCACCTTACCTTGGTAACGCATCACCCCGGGTGTGCCGATAGGATACATGAGCACAGTTGGCAGCTGGTTGACCTGCGCACACACAGGAGGCCAGCAAGTTGTTGTTTAGGGTTTAGGGTTTAACCCCTAAAACCCTAAACCCTAAGCTCTACGCCCCTAACCCTGAACCAACGTACCCCGAGTGCGCCTGCTGCAAACATGGCCTCGGGCGAGGCCTGGCTGCCTTGTGAACGCCCCACGTTGAACTTGGCAACCAGCACAGTAGGTTCGTGGGACAAGCCAGAGGCCAGGCGCTCAACCTGCAGGGGGATCAAGTTCAAGGCGCCAGGTACAATTCTAAACCCTAAGCCCTAAACCCAAACCCTAAACCCTAAAGGTAAAGTGCAGCGGGATCAAGTGCACGTTCAAGGTGCAAGGCACATGTTGCATGGCCCGGGCGTTGCACAGGGGGCCAGTCACCTTGTCAGTCACCTTGCCAGTCAGCAGATCAGGAGAGCAAACAAAGCACGCCTGAGGCACCGGTCCTCTTACCTCAAACTCAGCTTCTTGGCAGCTGGGGTGGGCTGGGTCATACACAACCACCATAACCGTCTTCCGGTTGCGATGCCCGTAAGACATGCGGTGCTGGAACTTGAGTGTTTCCAGGTTCATCTCTTGCATCCGGGAGCCCTCATAGTCTACGACCATAGTGTCAGGCATGGCACTGCTTCAGCTTACAGGTGCAGCATATGAGCCCCATGGGCTGCATGGGGGCATGGTGCAGCACAGGTGATGCCAGCGTGCATGGGTTGATGATGTTGACCAGGCGCATCTCATCGCACCCCAAAGATCACGCCCCCGAGCTGCTGTCCGCAGCGCGCCTCGGCTGTGCGGCGTCCGTGGAAGCCGGCTACCCAGGTGCACATGCGCCTTGCGCGGACAGACGTGCGCTATCGCGCGATAGGGTTGCAGCAACATGGCAATCAGCTGTGCTGGTTGGTTTATTGTCCCAGGTCAAGGATTCATCATCGCTATCAATTAAGAGCTAATATTGTATGTGCCATAAACGATAACCCAATCGATGCTTTCTGTGCCTTTTTGTGCTGACTACACTTGTACTGCGAGCTTGTACTGCCAGTCCACACAGGGGGAAGCGATCACATTAGGGAGCAATTTGTTCAACCTGCAGAGGTGTATGATGCCTGCACACGTTTTCCCAGGGCCTTTACACTGATGGAGTGAGTTCCTCGCCATTGTGTGTGAAACCGTTGCAAGCCAACGTCCGACAACAGACCAACCAAAAAGGTACAGGTGTCCATGAATGAGGGTGTGGAATAGCAAGACGGTGTGCGATGTACGGGTGTGATGATGATACGTAAGAATCTGAGGAACATGAGTGCCAGTGCCAGCAACACAGATCACGACACACCACAACTGATCCACCAGCAGCTACAGCTGGATGGCCAAAGCTCATCCAGCAAGGCCATAGACAGCCTCAGCAACAGCATTCTGAAGCCACGCAGCACGCCGTCAACAAGTGATGATGGGAAAAGCCAGCCGGTCAGCGCACTGCTCATATGAGCTGCTGCTTTCCAGGGTCCCGTCTGGCTTAGCCCGGCCAACCACAGCGCTGCATGGAGACTGTCTTTGCAGGGGCCAAGTATCTGGCAGAGGAATAGCAAGATTAGCAACAGGCTGCACGCCTGCCGCTGGCGATGAAGTTTCGTTGATGGTGGGACAGGTTGCAATGTGATGTCAAGTCGCATGCCCCCCCAAGCCGTGTCCCCCTGTCAGGTCATCCCAGTCTGGCTCAGTCATCCCAGGCCAGCTCAGCAGGCCTGAGTCGTTCTAGGCTGCTCATATGCGCAGCGATTCCAGGCTGGCTGAGTCTTCCCAGGCTGTTCACGTGCGCAGTCATCCCAGGCTGGCTCAGTCATCCCAGGCAGCTGTGCGGGCCGCCCGCTCTGCTTGCCGCTGCTCCTTCGCAGCCTTCCGCTGCGCTGCCAGCTCCTGCTCCGCCTTCTTGTCCCGCAGCTGTGTGTTGCCCAGCGCGTGACTGAGCAGCCGCCTGGCCACAGCCGTCGTTGTCTTGGGCCGTGCTTTCGGGGGCAGCAGCTCTGCACGGTGCAGGGTTCAGGGTGTGAGGTTTTTAAGTTTTTGAGCTCAGGTTTAGACCAGGTTTACTGTAAGGTTTAGGGGGGCAGCAGCTCTGCGCGGTGCAGGGTTCAGGGTGTGAGGTTTAAGGTTCAGGGTTCAGGGTTCAGGGTTCAGGGTTCAGGGTTCAGGGGTTCAGGGTGTGAAGTTTAAAGTTTCAAGTTTCAGGTTTGGAGTTTAGGGCTCAGGTTAAGGTCAGCTGTAGGGTAAGGTCTAGGGTGTGCGGGGGTGGGACATGTGTGGTAAAATTGCTTGCACAGTGCACATCCATCACACACATCCATCACACACACATCCATTCCATTCCCCTTGAGTGATAAGGCTGTTACAGTGGCAAGGCTGTTGCACTGGTGAGGGTGTTGCAGTGATCTGCACAGCCCCATCAGCCCTGACCCCCCCAAGGCCCCAGTATCGTTTGGGTTCTCCCCCAAGAACACTCACGTGAAACGGGCAGCTGCCTTGATGCCTGGGATGCTTCCGCCCACGAGCGCAGCTGCAAACCTGCAGCAGCTGCTTGCTCCACCAACAGGCTGGCTGACGGCAGCAAAGGCATCCACGTGCCACGATTAGGTGTGAAAAGAGTGAAAATAACACACGCAGCCAGCAGCGTGTACACACAGTCACGCTCGTGACATGTGTGATACATATGATGCTCATGTGTATGCCAGGCGACCTGTGGCAGGCCTCAGGTTGAAGGCACATGCAGCATGCTGTGTGGTGCACAGCGACCCAACACAACGCAGCACCCCACATGTCAAGCAGTACATGCAGGCAGTACCATAGCCAGCAAACCCATGCAGCAGCCACGCACCTGTTGCCACACTGTCGCACACAAAGACTGCGTGGTTGTCATCGGACCATTTGATGCGGGGCTGCAGTTTGACGCCAGGCAGAACAATGTCCAGGAATTCCTGCAGATCGGCTGTCGTGACCTCTGCTGTCAGGCCGTACACCTCAACACAGTGCTCGAACCCGCCCTCCCAGCTGGGACCAGCATCAGAGGCTGCAAGTGGCATTCAGGTGTCCGAGCATAGCGGGTGCATAACAGGTGCCCGTGCATAGCAGGTGCCCGTGCACAGCAGGTGGGAGCAGTGCGTGGGTGCAGTGTGCGAGTGTGCGGATCATGTGGTGCTCGTGCCTTGAAGCCACAAAGCACACCATCAGCGAGGATCGTTGCCAGCAGACCATCACAATGCACTGTCCACTACATGAGTGCCAGGACAGTTGCAGCAGGGACAGGATGCAGATGCAGCCACAGCTGACGTCTATCAGGACAGGGGGAGGTTTGTCTGGTGATGCAGGTGCAGATGCATCTTGACAATCTCCTGTGCCCCGACGAAATGCATGCATACGTATGCCGAACCAAGGGGATTTCAGACACAGTTCCCAGTACAGTCACGAGCGCAAGCATGCGCTAGCATGCGCTACATGTGAGTGCACCATCTCCTTCTGGCTCTGGTGTTCCTCAGGTGTCCTAAACCCCTAAACCCCAAACCCTAAACCCTAAATCCTAAACCCTAAAGTGAGCGTACCACTGTCTTCATCTGGCTCTGGTGTGGCAGCCCCTCGCAACCGGCTTGCACCACGTGATGAGGATGCACCAGTGTCGCTGGTGTTCCGAGCTGCTGTTGGCTTGCCGCCTCCTGCAGGCCCCTGTCCTGCACCTGCTTCTATCTCATCCCACACGCTTGCTTTCCCGTGTCCGGCTGCTTTGCTTTGTGCGCCAATACCGCTGCTCCTGGCTGGTTGTTGGGCTGAGGATGTCGCGGAGGGGTTGCTGCTCTGACAATTGTCTGTTGCTGGTGCTGACTCCCAGTTTGTCTCCCAGTCATCGTCGCCAGCCCCAGCAGGAGTAGCTTCCTGTGCTGTGCCTGGGACAGAACCGGCAGCAGCTGCAGCAGCACTTGCAAGCTGTACCTTCTGCTGCTGTGCAATTTTGCTGAACAGCTCCTTAGCACC
Source organism: Haematococcus sp. NG2 (assembly GCA_004335575.1). Classification (NCBI taxonomy): domain Eukaryota; kingdom Viridiplantae; phylum Chlorophyta; class Chlorophyceae; order Chlamydomonadales; family Haematococcaceae; genus Haematococcus; species Haematococcus sp. NG2. Next base: position 1,765,817 of record QAXD01000014.1, on the reverse strand, counting down.
GCTCACATCGCCCTGCATGCATGCAGCACAGCCGTGCTCAGCCATGCAAAAGCAACCAGCAGGCACCAAGGACAGATGCACATGTCTACTGCAAGCATGTGATGCATGGCATGGTCATGCGACATACTGTTATGGCTGGTCAAGCCCACACCTCCTGGAGTTTGAGATTCGCCAAGTCATTCAGCACTGCTATGTCGTCCTCTCCCTCCTCGCCTGACGGCATCTCGGGCTTGGAGCCAGGCTCAAGCTCAGCTGGGGAGACACCGCAAGCGCATAATGTTAATGCTTTGCACGTATCTGCTTGCTACTTTGGCCAGATTAAACCTGTTCTCTCACCCATAGTGCACTCTCTGAATCCACTCTGAATCCAAGTTTCAAGGGTTTGATCAGTCTGGCACTGTGTTTTATAAACGCAAGAATGGACGATGAAAATCCTTCCTGCCCGCCAAAATGATGCCGCGCCATCATGACTTCTTGTTGGTTCCTTGATTGAGCAGAAGATGGGAACAACAGTTACGCTGGTTCTGGGCAGTCAGCGATTCAAGATTGCAACTATTGCCGGACGCATACATCTTCCCAGTGTTCGAGCAATCACCAAGCTCCGAGATGTCACCATCGATGGCATCATGCACCCGGAGGATAGCCAGGGTGAGATGGGCGTGCGGTTAAATGACATTTGCTTCAACATAGTACCATGTGTTCCATGCAAGCATGGATTTTGTTGCAGGACAAGACGCATGTGCCTGATCAGTACTGTCTAGGGGCTGCATGATAGCAAAGCAGCGCCCAGCCACCTCCAGCGCATGCATGAGGTGCCATGCAGAACAGCCAAGCTAGCTGACAACACGTGCAGCTGTCCCTGCACAGCCATGCCCTGCTGCACATGCACTTGCCATGCCATATGATGATGTCTGTCCTTCTGCGTGACTGCTGGTGCGCAGGGTTCACGTTCACCTTGTTCGAGGATGGTGCAGAGCATCACGTTGCGGGAGAGCCTGCAGAACCAAGCAGTGAGTGTGCTGGCTGCGTGCTGAGAGCTCAGGAGCAGACTGCCACTGCACACCCTGCCAGCCCCTTGCCACTGCACACCAGCTGTTTGCATGGCCACATCGATGCCCATTATCTGGACCACAATATTCCATACATGATACATCTCATACCTATCTCACACGGCTGCTGCACACTGCCACCCGCTGCAGGCCAACCTGTAGGTGGCTCACCTGAACCACCCCCTCCAGCCGTGCGCCTGGTGCTGTACAAGGTGTGCAGACTGTGCACTAGGTCAAGGGTCAAGGGCTAATAGCTTATCTCAGCTGCCCATTGGCAGCCTGGGTGCACCTGCATGTGCTGTGGCCGACGCGTTTCACACCCGCACGACCATTTCAGCGTTGATGGATCTGATGGATCAGCGTGGATGGATCTGGAGGCGCTGGCCTGAGCGCGTGGTAGTTGATGATGTGCGCGGATGAGTTGGGAGACTGCCAGCGAACACTACAGCATCCACCAGAAAATGAAGCGGCCCATGCACCCATCCTCACACCACCTGCACCTGCCAGAGTGTGGCAAACACGCTGGCTGGCGGTGCCAACATGTCATGCCAGATGCGTGTCGCATATCTGCCTCCTAACCCCTGAACCCTAAACCCTAAACCCCTCCTGCATGCCCAGCGGCAGGTGGTATAACCCTAAACCCTCCACCCCAAACCCCTACTGCATGCCCAGGTGGTACAAACCTAAACCTTAAACCCCCTTCCTGCATGCCCAGGTGGTACAACCCTAAACCCTAAACCCCAAACCGCTCCTGCATGCCCAGGTGGTAGAGGGCTTCCAGGAGGACGTGCCGGGCAGCGGGAAACGGCGCAAGGTGGTGCTGCAAGAGGAGCCCATGGGCGTCTGGCTGGTGCCGCCTCGCCATGAGTGGCAGGGCGGCCGGTTCACCGTGGCGGAGCTGCGTGAGCGAGTGAGGGAGTACTTCCAGGCAAGTACTGGACCCTGAACTCTGAACTCTGAACCCTGAACCCTGAACCCTGAACCCTGAACATGCCCGGAACCTGCGTGAGCGCGTGAGGGAGTACTTCCAGGCAAGTACTGGACCCTGAACTCTGAACTCTGAACCCTGAACCCTGAACATAGCCTGAACATACTCTGAACCCTGAACCCTGAACATACCCTGAACATACCCTGAATGTACCCTGAACAACATGCCTGGAACAACATGCCTGGAACAACATGCCTGGAACATACTCTGAACCCTGAACCCTGAACCCTGAACCCTGAACATAGCCTGAAAGTACCCTGAACACACCCTGAACCTTGAACATAACCTGAACAACATGCCTGGAGCATACCCTGAACATACCCTGAACGTACCCTGAACGTACCCTGAACCCTGAACCCTGAACCCTGAACACATCTGTCCCTCTCCAGGTGGAGCCAGGCCAGGCATCCAGCTGGGTGTTCAAGTACGCGTACGCGGATGACCTGATCCCACTGACGTCAGACGCGGCGCTGGCGGACACACTACAGCAGTTCCTCAGCATCACTGCGACCACCAAGGATGAGGCGGCGCTGGCCGCGCGCTGCAAGCTGTTCGTGTCAGACGGCGCCGCACCGCTCACACTCCAACACTCTAACCTGGCGTCCGTCTTTTCCGAGGAGAAGCCGCTGCTGCCCCCCACCTCTCTGGCAGCAGCTGCTGCCAACCTGGCGCGAGCAGCTGCAGCTGCCACAGCCAGTGTGTCCCCTCCCGGGCCAATGCCTCAGCCGCAGTTGTACACGCCCTTTGCCAATTTATCCACACCTGCGCCGGCAAGCCACAACCCCACCCCTGCACGCCTTTCCTCCCCTACGGGCAGCACCCCCATGGTTCGGACCGGCCAAATGGAGGGGAACAGTGGTGAAGGGGGCATGGGTTCCACTGCACGCAGAAGCAGCATGGAGGAAGGGCGCATCCCCCGCCAGCTGTCACACCACACGTTGCAGCAGCACCACCCGTCGCAGCCGCCGCAGCACCAGCCGCAGATGCCGGCCCCCATGGCCCAGCACGGCCTGGTGCACGTGCCCTCCCAGCAACAGCTGCAGCAGCTGCAGCACGGGCACTCGCAGGGTGGGGTGGGGCTGGTGGCGCCGCGCCCTAGCAGCCAGCCCAACTTTGGGGTTGGTGCGGGCTATGGGGGGCCGGAGATGTCTGTCTCAGTGCCTCCCATGTGCTCCTCTGCGCCACCCATCACCTCACCCTTTGGGCAAGTGCAGCTCAACACAGTCCTGAGTGCACGGCTGCCGGAGGGGGCGGGTCAGCCACCACGCACCTCCCGCTCGTCTAGTGGGGGTGGCGCAGCTGCTGGCCTACCTTGCCTGCCCGACCACCTGCATCCCCACCCATCGGCCAAGCCGCCCACCCCTACCACCATCCAGGACAAGCTGCTGATGTCAGCAGGCGCGGGCTCGGATGGTTTCGGAGCTGGGGGGTCAGGTGCAGGCCCTAGCGGGTTCAGCAGCGCACAGCACACACCACCACTGCCTCCGCCCTCTGGCTTAATGGACGGCGGCCAGGCAGCGATGCTGGCTCAGATGGCTGCAAACTACCAGCAGCAGCAGCAGCAGCAGAACTTGAGTGGGGGCTCGGATGGGGGAGGGATGCAACTGGGCGGCAAGCAGGAGACGAAGACGCGCTATGTGGATGGTGGGTACCTCTGCTGTCCTACACCCTTCAGTTGTCTCTTCCTTCAGTCCCGCTTCAGCTGAAACAACCAACCATGCCGTCGACTGCTGTCAACTGAAACAACCAACCACCGCCATGTGCACTGCTTGCATCACGGCCGGCAAGCTCCTTAGCTTCTTGGCAGTTGCTCCTGCTGCTGCTGCTGCTGCTCCTGTTGCGTGTGAAACGACCCTGGCACATGACTCGCCTGAATGTGCCGCTGTCATTGCTGACTTTTCGGATTGGGTCCCCTGGGAACCCCTTTTTGGAATGGTCCACCAACGCGCAGGCTCCGGCATGCAGAAACATCAGTGAAACGCCGAATTTTTATTGATTAACATGTATGACATATAATAACATACTAGTATGTTGTTATTATCATGAACCAACGCACAGGCCGGTTCAAGGACAACGACCACCACGCGCGCAAGCTGGAGGAGATGCAGCGCAAGTGCGACGCCATCTTTGATGGCCAGATCCAGGGGCTGCTAGAGGTTCAGGACCACAAAAAGATCACGTGCAAGGCGTGCCCCGACCGCGCAAACACGATCACCGCGTACACCGCGTACCACACCGACTGCGTGCGGAAGCACTTCCTGCGGCACCACGAGGCCCTGCTGCTGTCGCGGGGCGTGGACGTGAGCCGGTGGCGCAAAGAGTACGAGACGACACGCAAGCCACGGGTCCGCTCCCGGGACAACCTGGTCAACCTAGCGGACGTGGCAGTCCTGGCCGGCATGACCCTGCCGCCTGCGGCCGCTACCATGCTTGCCAAGGCCGCGGGAGCCAGCCGCAAGCGGCGTGCAACATCGCAGTCCCCGCCCGTGTTTCCCCTGCCCGTGCCGCAGCTGCTGCAGCCGTTCCAGGCCCCGCCTTCCAGCCAGCTGCTGCCGTCAGGTGCAGCTGCCGGGGCGGGCGGTCCGGCAGGGCTGCCGGGGCACCAGGCAGCAGGCCTGCCGGGCTCTGAACTCACCTTGGACGCCATGCGCGGGCTCGGCGCGCTGCATGCGCAGCAGCAGCAACAGCAGCAGCAGCAGCAGCAGCATGCGGCAGGCGGTGCAGGGGTGGTTGGGGCGGGTGGTGGGCCCGAGGGCTCAACCACCCAGATGCTCCCACTGCTGTCCGGAGAGCATGGGGGCACCAGTGTGAACATGGAGCGCGGCACACTCATGTCTCTCATGCAGAGCGCGATGAACGTGGGGAATGTGCAGGCCCCCAGCGGCATCGGCGGCTCTGTGGCACAAACACACTTGCTGCCGATGGCCCCCCCACTGCTGAACACCCAGGTGGGGGCGGGGCCCAGCGGCCGGCAAGCGACGAGCAGCAGGGACAAGGGGGAGGTGTCGTCGCGGGGCCCTGCCACAGACTCTGCTGCAGCAGCCGCAGCCCTGCGCCAGCTCCCCCACTTGTCCCAGCGCCAGCGCAGGGCCTCCGATGACAGCTCGTCAGATGACCCCCTGCAGAGCAGCCTGAACAGCAGCGGCCTCATGGCCTTCTCGCTGCACCAGCTGCTCACGCCGTTTGATACAGGGCAGCCTGACAAGGGCATGCACCTCCCACCACCAGGGGTCAATAACTTGAACGAGCCGGTGGTGACGCTGGACGCTGCGCCCCATGTGCCTGCTGCTGGTGCTCCGGCACCCGGTGCTGCGCATGCTATGGTGGTGAGCAGCGAACCACAGGCCGCTGGCATGCAGGGACCGGGGCAGGCAGAGGGTGCGGGCGGCAGCATGCCGCTTATGACGATCACGACCTCCATGCCTTGACCTTGTGCATCCAACACATGCGGCGCTGTACTTCATGATCAAGGCCATCCTTGCATACAACTACTTGTGCAATTTTGACAACCATTTTTGAACCGCTGTTTGTACATATGACACTCGGCTGGCTTGTCTCTGACATGATGCTTGAACCTGCACTTGCTGTTACGAGCCACACTGCAAACTGACAGGCTGACTGGGACTTGGATGAATTGTTTCCAGAATCTGTTCGTTCATGCGCATGCATGCCTGTAATGTTCACTCGAGCTTGGTGCAGCTTCAGCATGTTGCATGTCCGTGCCACTGGCGCCATGTGGGCTGCACCCATGTGGCATGCTGCCACAGCCACCAATGCTGCCCCATCGACGCTGCAATCTTGCTGAAAACATCGCAGCTGATGCAGGACTTAGAGGCTCCCATCCAGCAGGTGAGTGCATGGATCGCGGGCAGTAGGCAAATGCGTGCCCGCGAACATGGTCTGCGGCAACATCGACACAATCATCAGGATCATGTTCTTACACAAGCACATTCTCCTTGAAGAAAAAACTTCGTGAATCTCCTCCTCGAGCCCCCAGGGCGCCCAGCTGCACTGACTCCTCCACTGCTTCCTAGTGGCTGCAGCTGCGAAGCCGTCACATCTGAAGCCTGGAAGACTCATCATCCTCTGCTACGCCCCAGCATGGAGTCGAGGCATTCGTTCTGCGACGATGAGCAGCAATCACAACAACGAGATGTAACAACAGATTCGTCTTGATCTGACACTTCCAAGCAAATAGCGCAGTTCAATCCTCCTGCGGAGAAAACAACATGCTGCCATGCAACCCCATGCACCTCCATGCAGCTGCATGGCAATGAACATCCTTACCTGGGCCGCAGTCAGCACGCCGACAAGCGCGCTTACTTGGACCTCTGGCGCATCTGCAGGATAGCACAGCATGGACGTCGCCCAGCTCAGTTTATGGCTGCGTGCACACGAGTAGACCAACCCAGGAATGCAAAGCAGAGCACCGAGCACCCAAAACGCTGCCGCACCTTTCTGCGCTTGCGCTTCAGGCGGCGCATACGCTTCTTCCTCCACTGCAAGCAGGAACGGGAGCACAGCACCAGTTCAGTGGGCGGCTGCACAGGAAGCACCTTTGGCTCCAGCAATCGTGATCATCGACAACGCTGTTGGCAGCCCAGGCGCAATCAGGGGTACAGCCACCCAAACCATGGTGCAGCAGGCCGCCGAGTACAGAGCTAACCGCTGTCGCATAGCTGCTGCAAGCTAATGTGCTCACCTTGGCGCGCATTTTTTCACGGAGAGGGAGGATTGGTGGGGTCCCCGCACATTAGTTGCCAATCGTCGAGTGACCAGGCCTGTGACATTCCGCAACTTGAAGACAGGTGCTTGCGCACAGACAGGGCTTTAATCATGTCCCAATTTACACCGCGCACGTCGTGCCACAGGTTGGAGCAGCAGGCCCTTGTGATCATGATCGGTACTAGTGCCCAGCAGAACGTGACATCCTCATCTCTGTGCTGGTGATCGGGCATGGAATCTGCGTCTCTGGGCCCTGACTAGCAAGAGTTACTTACACAATTTCATATGATACAGCATCAGCGGCGCCAGTGCGCAAACTCCCTGCTCAATCCCCTCCCATTTGTCTGTGACTCCTCTGCCTTTCGAGCTGGTGGCAAGGAGGAGCACAGCACAAGGGGGCCGTCCTTGGCTGCCGGGGATCTAATGTATCTTGCTGCGCACCATGGGCCACCACACCTGCTCGATGGCTGCATCCATGTCAGGAAACAGCTTCCGGTACTCGGCCAACGCCTGCTGCCAATACAGCAACCGTGACTTGGGACAGCAGTACCTGTGCCGCAAGCGTGGCAAGCATGGCAAATGGTTCCGCATCATGTGCGATCATGTTGAGACCACCGCAGCTGGTTAGGCATCACGAAGATGGCAGTTCAATCCAGCAAGTGAACTGCCATCCAGCAATTTCATCCAGCAGTCGTACTGCATACAGCTGCACTGCATACAATGTGTTGGTGAGCTGCACTGCATGTGCAGGGGAGCAGCAGCTGCCATGTGGGGCAGCATGCTGCAGCATGACAAGGGAAAACCCCAACCCATGCAAGCACGGTACACAGTCACCTTATGTCAACCAAGGCATCTCGGTAACCAGGCAAACTGTGATTATTTGTGGGGTCAAAATGATTGTAAGGCACCTTAAGGTTAGGGTGGGAGCACATTCCGCACACCTATCACACCTACCTGGCTGAGAAGGCATTGGCATTTCCCACGATGCTCTTGAGCTCCGCCTCACGTTCTGGCTTTTGGTACTCCCGGATCACATCCAAGATGTCAGTATCATTGAACCTGTGGGCAGCATGAACAACAGCGGCAACAGGTTGACCAGCCGTGATGTATGATGCGCTGCAGTTGCCGCATGCAGAAACAAGGATTGCGCAATGTATGCAGAAACAAGGATTGAAGGCAGGACCCGGCACGACAAGCCTGCATGCCATACATGGGGTCAATCAGTCACTTAGTATGGAAGAATGGAACGCTGCAATACGTTGCCACATGCAAAAACAGGCACAAGGGGCGATGCTTCAGGGCACAACAACCAGGCATGGCACATGCAACAACAGCACAGACAGGTGCAGGCACAACAACAGCCACATGCTCGCTGCTTCGTGTGCATTCTGAACAGCTGATCCAAAACAAAACAGCTGCGGCGTGCAGCATGCCACTCCAGCAGCGTCTGGCACGTTGCCACAGAGGCCAGCCGGACCCTTAGGATGCACCTTCATCACAGCTGCAGCTGAAAGCTGTGATAAGCCACTGCTATGTCATGGTATCCACACGTCAGGTGGTGCTCAGCCTTCAGTTAAGTACGTTCACATGCCGCAGCGCTCACTTGAAGATGGGGATGTAGTGCTTGTACTCCTTGAGGGACCTGTAGAAGTACTCCCCTTTGGAGCTTTCCTCCTTCAGCACTGCACTGTTCATGAGCAGCAGCTTGGCGAAGCGGTACGCTGCAAGTGGTTGCATCAGGTTGTCAGTCGCAGCTGCGCTCATACACTCATGCTACAGGGCTGCACACTGTGCACTGCAATGCCTAGCAGGCTGGATCAGCAAGCACAGTCGCAGCTGGAACCAACACTCATGTCGTCATGTGTTTGCCCAATAATTGCAACTGGGCGTGGAGTTTTGGGCACGGAAGGGCTGTGGCAGGCACAGGATAGGCACACACAGCACGCGCCGCAAGAACAGCACGCACAGCAGCTGTTTGAGCGCCGCACGCACAGCTGACAGGCGACTGCGAGGACACCGCGCCTCACCTGCTGTGTAGCCATCAAGATTCAGCAGAAACTTGAACCTGTCATGTGTCCAGCCAATAGTAGTAGCGTGCGGAATGATGTACTGCACACCATATGAGGTGCGCTCTCTGCCCAGGTGAACAGCCAGGTGAGATTGCTACAGCTGACAATAATAATACTTGTTTTGATATTTTCACAGTGGATTCACATGCAGCGTACCTGGCAAAGTCGCGTGCTTTCACTGGGGGTGATATGGGTGTGACGCCCGGAATCCCTTGTGTGTACCCAAAGTCAAGCAGGTCGTTGGCTTCTGGGTACTTGCTCATCAGATCTCTGATGTGGTACCGTGCGCAGTGCACATGCCAGACCTTTGAGTTGTCCTGGCTGTGGTCACACCTCCAAGACCCTGGTCACACATAGGACGGGGCAAAAGGAATCCACTCCAAGTCACAACAGGCGCCCTGTGGCTGGCGCATGGGTGTGGTCCGCTTGAACACAGCAAGCATTGAAACGCCGTGTTTTTACTATCATGCTGATGGTCGTGTGGGTGAATCAGCATGCGTGCACCCCAAGCAGCCGGAGCACACTTCACCCTGTCCCCAAAGCTCAGCATGAGCGTGCATTGGTCTTTAACCATCTTGTAACCTGGTTCTATCGTGTGAGCCCACCGCGCCAGAATGCTTTGGCAGACTTGTGCTCCCAGGGAAAGACTGTGAACTTTGCGCGTGGCTTCCTCGGCAGCTTGGGGATAAGGATGTCAGGAGATGTGGGGAACTTGGTCGCATCAGGGTGGTTGAGCTGCAGCAGGGTGTGTGATCAGCGGTGGGTAGGCAGTTGCAAGCGAGCCTGAGTGCTGGCCGTTGCACGATTAAATGAACAAAAGAATGTGCACACCACGTGTTGCCCCATGGTACCACTGAGTGAATACGCAGCTGAGTGAAACGTGCCGAGCATGATGCAATGATGGAGTTGTGGGTCACGTGCACAAGGTAACAGCATGAGGTATTTGGGTGGCCCAGAAACAGGAAGCCGTGTTATTATTATTATGAGAAACAGGAAACAGACGGTCCAGCAGCACAGACTGGGCTGGCCTCTTCTTTGCAGAAACCTGGGCCCCTGGCAGGGCAAACCAGCCAGCCCAACCCACCACTTTTGCGATAGAGAAGACGGGGGCTGGGCATTTGGGGCCCATGCTGTTGCACTGCTGGTTGTCGTGCACGTTGAGGAGGATGAGAGCGTTGGGCATGGGGACCTGCAGGGTGAAACGCGTGTTATTATTACTATTACTATTGTGTTATTACTACTATTATTACCTGCAGAGTGTTCAGGGTTCAGAGCTCAGGGTTCAAGGTTTAGGGCAGCCTACATAGTCCCATGCTCGTGCATGTGTGCATCACTCGAGCGCAGGCATGCGACACAGGTCTAGTGATGGTGTTTGGCTAATGACTGTCAGGCTACGGCATGCAGAAACGTCTGTGAAACACCGCGTTGTTATTAAGCGATACAAGTCACACATGCTGAATCTGCTGATCCATGTGTGAGGCATGCCCGCATGGGCCTGGTGAGCTTGCAATGGGTGCATTGTTTTGTGACGGGTGCATGACACCGCTGTAGGATCCAGCAGGGCACAGAGCAGCAGTGGCAGAGGCTGCGGCCCACACGCGGTACCGTTGCATTCCAGCGCCTGAAAGCAGCAAGCGCCTCTTGCATCAGGCCGTTACAAGGGCGCCTGCAGACGCGCGGATCTGGCTCCAAAGGCAGGAACACCTGCGGTGCATAACCAAGGTTACATAACTAACATACGCAAGGTGTGCCAGCCAGAGTTAAACTGGCAGGCTGGTGGGTGCAGCGGTCCGCAAACGACTTTTTTGGCAGGTGAAGTTGTCATGAACCTGTCATGAGGCCCCGGAATGCAGAAGCATCTGTGACAGGCCGTGATACTAGTATCATGAACAAGACGCCCACAGACGCCCACATGCGGCAGAAGCACCCACCGCATGCATTACAAGAAGCTGCACTGCTTGTGCCGCTACACAAATGTAGGAGTTGCCAACAGTAATAATAATAATAATAACACGGCTTATCACAGATGTTCCCAAGAGTTGCTGCCTTACTGCAACTTGGCATTCCAAGCCGCTGCGACGTTAGGGACATCACCTGGTTGCCATAGAACAGCACCAGCCGCCGGGTGTCGCGCTCTGGATACTGCTGCAAGAGTGCCTTGAATTTGGCCATGTCCAGCCCCTGGTTCCTCCACACCGCCACATCAGGCTCCAAGTTATCCCTGATATGTCCAAAGGAAGCGGAACACATTATGATAAACTCAGCAATTGTTCAGTGCTTGCATCAGCATTACGCTCATCATGAAAGTGTCTTGATGCCACTGGAGGTGCCAGGTGTGCATGCAAAGGCAGTCATGAGCTGGCGGATGCATGCTGCTTGCATGCTGCTAAGTGCATGGCGCAGGCTGGACGCATTTGGTAAGTACCACCGCCTCCAGAGCATATGTTATGTAAGAGCTGTCACATGACTACTAAAAGAAGTGGGAGGGCATGCGCCCACCTGAACAGCTCCTCCAGATCTGCTAGGGTTGTGTTACATGGTACTCGTCGCTGAGTGACTTTCAAATGTGGAGCAGGCAAAGTGTAGTTTTGATTGACGGCGTTGCTGTGAACCACTAGCGCGTTTAGCGTGAGCGCCAGCAGCAATGCGAGAGGCATGAGAGGACTGCAATGTAAGCGACATCGGAGAGCGGAACAATGTACAAGCCTACATCCCCATACTGCGCGTCTCCCAAGCGCCGATCACCCCAAGATCACGTGTCTACAGTACATACAGTACTGCTGGCCCAAACACCTACCGACGAAGCACGTGACGGTGTTGCCGTGATTTTCTAAGCTCGCACTACTGTTGGCGCAGGCTATCTATTTCACCTCGTCTTCACTGATGCACTGTGTCAAGGGCCCATGGTACTGCTTCTGGGCTAGATGCCACCTAGAAACCCTTGACTGGCTTACAGTGTAACAACAACAACAACTAGATGCCACACAGCAAGGTCCCCATAGCTCCATGTGCGCACATATATAATTCTTCCTTGTCCAAGTACAAAGATACCAGCATTCGTCTCACACGCAGTTCAGCATACTGCAGAGTGCGTTGTGCCACTGCGGGAGCAGTACATACCATGTGTGCTGTGTTGGCTCATCATGTATGCGCGTGTCTGCCCCCCATTCAAACATCAGAATATCATCATCAAAAGAGCACAACCTAAGCCGAGCAAAGAACATCATCCTCAGCTGAAAAAATAATTGTATATAGACTATATACGCGAGGGCAGTGGGAGCTGTCTTCAATCTGTAGCCTTGATCCCACCACCGACCCTCTGACTCCTCCTTCGCATCCTCAGACTCGCAGTGGCATTGAAAGCAGCCATGGCTTTAGCGTGCGCAGCCGCTGCGCGCTTCGAGATCCGGGGATCGATGCTGCCCGGCTCAAACGCGGGCACCTCCCTGGCAACCTTTGCCGCGGCCTGTGCCATATCAGGAAACATCTTGACGTACTCCTGCAGCGCGCGGCGCCAATACAGGCGACGGGCAGCGGAGGTGGTGTAGCGGAGAGCAAAGATCTGGCCGCGGCGGGCTACGTCTTGGAGGTACCGTGGCTTCGATTGGAGGAAGCGTAGGATGGGCAGAAGGTCCTTGCGGTGCGACTCCCTGCGGGTTTGAATCAACGCGGAAGTGAGCTCAGGGCTTTGGGTTTATGTTTAGGGTTTAGGGTTTAGGGTTTTAGGGTTTAGGGTTCAGGGTTCTAGGGGTTAGGATTGGGGAACGTGTGAGTGAGATGTGGGTGAGCGGACGAGTGAGCACCTCGTGCCAGTAAGCAATGCGGCAACAGCCAGCAGTAGGGCGGCAGCAGAGGCCATGCAGGGTTCAGGTTTTAGGGTTTAAATCCTAAACCCTCAAAAAGCAAGCAGAGTAGGCCAGCACCAGAAAGCACGCAGCCTGTGCCACTTTGCTGATCAGCCCGTGACTGGCTGAAGGCTTGTGTAACATGAACATGAACATGAACATGTGCCACGCACCAGAAGGATATGTAGTGTGTGCCTTCTACCAAGCTGCGATGGTACCACTCGATCCAGGGGCTGTGTTGCTTGAACACAGGGGAGTTGGTGCGGAGCAGCTTGGAGAGCCGGCCCGAGGCAGTGATGCCGTCCAAGTGCAGCAAGTACCTGCCATATGTGCGCAAAAGGAAGCATCCATTCCATTAGAACGGCGCCATTGTTGCGCACGCATGTACTGCCATGTACTGCCATGTAGCACCATGTTCTGCCATGCAATGCCATGTACCGCCATGCGCCACATGTCAGGCCTGTCTTTCCTAGACGAAAGGTTTCATCATGAAAAACGGCAAACCAGTGCAAAACAGTGCTTCCATAGCACATGGGTATTGCACTCACTTGAAGCGCGCATGGTCCGCGAGGGGCACGAAGCCGCGCCCCTTAATCCCATCCCCGCCCATGCCTCCGCCTGCCCGCTCCCCCGCCCCGCCCGCTGTCGCTGCACCTGCGCGGGGCCTCCCCCGCACCCGCGTCCCCCCACCCTGATCCTCTGGCTGAATCGCCTTGCTCCTCCCGCTCCTCCCGTTCCGTCTGCGTCCGGCACCGTTTGCACCGCCTTCTTGCGCGGCCAGGGAGCGGTTGCGGGCTTGCGCCGGCACCCAGCCCTGCCATGCAGCAGCACCACCACCCGCACGTGAGCATGATGCGTACCATGGTATGGGATGCCATGGTATGGGATGCCATGGTATGGGATGCCATGGTATGGGATGCCATGGTA
>QAXD01000014.1:1706882-1752017 GCA_004335575.1 Haematococcus sp. NG2 | reverse complement strand
GGATGCCATGGTATGGGATGCCATGGTATGGGATGCCATGGTATGGGATGCCATGGTATGGGATGCCATGAGATGCCATAGCGGAAGGATGTCGTTCGCTGCTTGCACCATCGAGTCCAGGTTCCAGTGGACCAAGACCACAGCACACACCCTCTTGGCAGGGCACAGACCAACAGGAAGCACATGCAAAGCACTGCGGCAGGGACGGGGAAAGTGCACTTCAGGCTTTTGCGCTTCGGGTTTGTAACTTTGTATATACGCCCCACATAGGTGTTGTTAATATTCTTTTTGTATAGGCCCCACGCACCCCTGGGGTGTAATCCTCCAAGAGGCCCACTTCCAGGAGCTCTGTGGGGTTGAGAGGATCATTGGGTGACGCACCCTGGCAGTGCAAGAAACAAACAGGCGGGGGCAGCGGCTGAAGTTATGCAGTCCATAAAACACATCTCGTGCAGATGCAAGCGGGAGGCCCATTGACTCCGCTGGCAAACTCTGGAAGTTGTAACTCCAGAGGCTCTGCTGCTGCCTAAAGGTGATGGCTACATTTGGAGGCTGAGCTGCCATGAAGCAGCTTCCAGTAAGCAGCAGGCATCAAGCAAGTGCCAGGGTGCAGCAGGTGTCAAGCAGCAGGCATTAAGCAAGTGCCAGCGTGGAGTAGCTATTAAGCAGATGCCAGTGTGCAGCAGCCAGACATCTGCGCCAAATGGATGGCGCAACATGACGCAAGGGGATGCAGCCCACCTCTGAGAGGCGGGTGAGATAGATGCGTGCGCAGCTGTCTTTGGCGAATGCGAAGGACCGTGAGGGACAGTAGCCAGTGCCCCTGAAAGGCACCAGACACAGGGCACAAGATAGCTCAAGGTTGATGTAGAAATGTATAGAACATGTAGGGGGTTTAGCGATGCCAGACGTAAACCCTCAATTCTAGACCTGTAAACCCTAAACCCTATAAATGTAACCCTAAAAACCTAAACAGCAGTTCGCTGAGCTCACAGCCGTGCAGCCCAGAGACGATGTTGAAGCAGTAATGCCTGGTGGAACGTGCTGCCCTGGCAGTACATTGTGTTTGATCCCACAAGGTGTGGAACCAAGCACCTGTCTGACTTTCAGGCAGCAGCAAGCACACAGAGCAGCAAGCAGAGACCCCGTTGCAGTTGCTATGTAGCTTCTCACCTCCAGAATGCGCGACCGATCTTCTCCGCCCATGGGAATTGGTACAGGGGATGATCTGCGTCCTGTGTGAGAGGCACTAGGATGTCTTCATCTCGCTCACTGTCCCAAACCTTGTAGAACGCAAACATGGGGACCCTGCACGGATTTGCGCAGGCATGGTGCAGATTCAGGTTCAAAGGTTTGAGGCACAGGCCCCCAGACAGGTTGGGCAGCACAAGTCAAGGCGAGGCAGCACACAGCAGGCTGTGTTCAAAGCTACACCAGCCGCAGGTCCCTACCTGCTTGCCTGACCCCAGACTGTTAGCGCAGCCCCGCCCACGCACCCATCATGCATGCGTCCCATGCATGCGCCCATGCATGCATGAGTCCATGCGTCCATGCGTGCATGCAAGCGCACCCACCGGCACAGCCTCGGCTTGCATGTGTTGACATCGCCTGTGTTGATGTAGAAAACGGTATCAGGAAAGTCACCACCCGCCACCCAGACTGCCAGTGTCTCAACCAGATCTTCCAACAAGGGATCACATGGCCGCGCGCATGCCTCGCCCTCCTTGCGTGGCCACACCACGTACAGCTTGCCCTGATGGATTGCCAGCACACGCGCTGTGGATCTGGGTTTCATGGCCACCGCTGCATCCATCAGGTCAGCTGTTCTGAAGGGTGCTCTGTGCTTCCACTGGGCCAAGTCCACTTCCAGATTCTCTGTAAAACCACGTGCACACAATTGGCAGTATATATTCAAGTGTTTCACAGGTTTGCAGTGGGTCGCGCGTTTGATGCTGCGGTTGTGAAAGTGGTGTGTGTGGTGATGAGGCTGCTTGGCGCTGGCATGCCTTCCTTCTGTGTGCACTGCCCTTCAGCCCTTCCAATCGCACTGCCCAAGGGCTGTGCCCATGCATGCTTGCATGCAACCCATCATGTGAGGTGCGTGTCTACACATGTGTGCCTTGTAGCACACATCTTTTTGCAGGAAGAGCAGCATTCCTGCGTGCCCAGGCTGTGCTGTTGTTGCTAGGCAGGCAGGTTCTATGTCACAGCTGCATGCACTGGACGTACGTTCCCATCAGCCTGACCTCGCACCTGCGTAGATGTTCATCTGGTCGTCATCTGTAAGGGTAATACCCTGCAGCAGATCGTCTGCTGCATCCCCGGCGTCTTCAGGCCAGAACTCCCGGACGGGCTTATGCCATGGGTGGTCCTTGTATATCTTTTGCAGCTCGGGAATGCCACTTGGGAAGGGGTTATCGTTATCTCTTGCCAACTGCGAGCTCGCGGGCTCTAGCCTACCCAGCAGCGCTGCTACTAGAAGCAGCAGCGGCTGCAGCCCGCGCATTATTAGACAGCGTCTGTTGCGCCCGAGCAACCACTGAGCGAGCTTCCCGGCATGCTCATCACTGTATTTTTTGAACTGCGTGCTGGTGGGCTGTGAGATAGAGATGCACGCGACCGGGAATCAATAGGATAACGTGGACTATTTGCGCGCCAATGCTCCGCAGCTTGGTCCAGCATAACTGTTCTGCGGGCATGCATTCAGAGGGAAGAATCCCCACACGCCAGCGTCTGCTACAACGCACACTCCATCGGATTAAAGCAGCTGCGATTAGCCAAATTCAAGTGCAACGCACCTAGCGTACCATGGCCGGTCAGTCAGCGACAGCTCGGCCAACTGCATGCTGCTGCTCATCATCATGTATACCCATGCACGCACAGGGCCAAGCACTGGCTTTGGGGCTGGCGCCGCTGAGCTGATGTGCTGCTATGCTCCTTCAACGCATGGGGCTTCCATCCGTTAGCACAGAGACTAGTGCTGAGCTTGTGCATCGTTGAGTCGCACGCAACGGAAGCGCATGGAGGCAATAATGCAAACTGGTCCATCCACACCTGCAGCACTACAGTTGGCCGATGTGCCTGGGCCGCTAGCTGCAGCCGATGCTGGTGACATAAGTAGTAGTCCGTGCCACATGGCGTGCACGCTGCCTGCCGACGCACATTATGCATGGGGCGGGCGCCTGGCTAGGGACCCCATGGGTTCAGCTGTTGTTGGCTGAGGCCCTGCAGGATTGATGTGATGTGTCACTACAGATGCCTTTTTATCTGTTTCACTGCACCAAAAGATCACACGAGCAGAAGCCAGTACAGCTGAGGTACAGGCTGTCACATTGAGAGGTAGCCATCTAATGATTTTAATTAAACATCGCTGGTTGATGCGCCTGTGATCGGTACTCCTGGCTTGAACACATTCTTGGTTTGTGCTGGTTGTACTCCTGGAGCCTTGAATTTCTCATAATAAGGCATGGCAAAGTTCGGTGAGGGAGACGCCAGATGGATCGTGGAGCATCGCGAGGACGGCAAGAACGTAAATGGATGGCACTGGTACGTAGAGAGATCGGGCGTTGTTTTATGATATCAATTGAGCTGGCTTGTTGACGTTTTTCAGTTTAGGGTATTGGGCACAAGGAGGTCCAGAACCATCCATGCATGCTCTCAGGGTCATGCACAGCGCATGTTTGGTTGGTTGTTGTGGGCTGGCTTCCAGGGCTTGCATGCTGCTTGCAACAGGGATTTGCACTCAAAGCACATGGCATGTGCACAAGGGCATGTGAAGGCACACACACGCATGCTGCATACATGCATGATGTTTGCACACAGGGAGGAGAAGTCAATTTTAGCGCAGGTGCGCCACAGCCTGAATGGCTTTATAGCCTGGATGAGTGTCCGGGTTGTGGGCATATGATATTGTGCATCGGCTGTTGCAGCTGCTGGGTGCTGTTGCATGTACTTCCGGGTGGCATGTACTTTGTGTTTTGTGCGCTGCCAACACCACTCCCCCCCTGCTGCAGGTCAAAGCACGCATGTCTGATGTATTCAACAACCTGCAACTAAACATGGGCGGGAAAGAGGGAGAAATAATGATCACGTCATGCTCCGGGTTATCAGGCGAGGTGTGTGAACATCACACTTTCCAAACCAGATATCACATGTCGACACGTGCCTGAATCAGCCGCAGGGTCGTAATGCCATGAATGCATCCACCCGGGTTATGTCTGTCCATCTGGCTGCATGAACAGTGCAGGCTGCCGCCACACGTCATGGAAGGGTCCGTGTATATTGGCGGTGTTCTGAGTACCAGTCGGGATGTGGGGCAGGACAGCTGCAGTTGAGCCTAGAAAGCAGCACTTCGCGCAATGCTCGCTGCCACGCAGGCCGCGTTGAACACACGCAAGGCTGGGAAGAAGCTAGTCATCTATGATCTGACAGTGACTCTGGACTACACAGCAAAGCTAGCAGGGTCTGATGCAGAGGTGTGGTTCATGCAGGCTGTGTTGCTGTGCTCTATGAATCTTCATGCGTGTGAGCTCAAGGCTTCATTCAGACATGCAGAGCACCACGTGCTGCGTCCTTTGACCCACAAACTGTGCCTACCACAGCATCGACATGCTGCAAACTGCACCATGGCTGCATGAAACCCGAACCACATGATGCATTTGTCGTCTGCAACTGCCTGCTGCAGGCCAAGGGGACAGTCAAGGTTTCGGAATACGCAACTGGCAGCGACGCAGAAGACTACATCTGGGAGTTCACTGGCTCGGTGCGTGAAGCCATCAGTTGTTGGCCACATTAATCTGCTCACTGCAAGCAGACTGCCAGCCTGTGCCAGACTGCCAGACTACCACTGCCAACCTGCAAAGAACATGTTCTTCTGTTTCACATGTGTATGGAGCTGCTCAACGTCTTTGGAGCTCACACTTGCTGATTGTGTTCCACGATGACTGCAGGATGAGGCTCAGAAGGTGGTGGAGCAGATTGGCAAGCCTCAGATCCTAGCAAAGCTTGAGGAGTTAGCCAAGGAAATGGCAGATCTGGCATGATGATTCATGGGTACAGCCATTTGTAACACAGTTCCTACGTCAGCATGGACCTCACACAGCAGGGTGGATGTTTCAGTTTCTTGTTCCTTGCGCAGTTACATGGATACATGACGTTCTGCAGCCGCTAACATGGCATTAGACCCTCTAAGCCAGCAAACTAGTGCATGTGTGCATGATACGGCACCTGCAGTGCAAGATGCTATGGCACCTGCAGTGCAACATGCACACATGCAACATTTTGCATGTTGAACTGCAGCTGCCGTATCATGCACACATGCACTAGTTTGCTCAAACACAGCATGAGCCCACAGGTTGCAATGCCAACACCAAGTCGCAGGAACGCTAGTGTACATCATGGCTTGTGTGACTGTGGTGGCCCACAAGGGTCTCATTGCAAGCTGTTTTTGCAGAACACCAATGTGTCACCCTGGCTGTTCTCCATGATCCGTAGTGTTGGTGTGCAGTAGCAGGCTTCAGTCCAGCCACCCCCTCTCATGATGGCATCTAAGCTGATGCGCAGCCCGAGCAGGGTTAGTGTGAGACTGTCAAACTTGTACTCAATCCTGCACAGTGGCAGGCCAAAGACAGTATGCCTGTCAAGCTCCATGCACGTTATGTGCTTATGTCACATCAGCATGTGCAGTAGCGTTCGTACTATCATATACATATGATACACAGTTGAGAGGACAGTGATCAGAAGACGATGCACGCAAGAGCCAGCAGCGGGCATCAGCACTGCATTTGCGCACGCAGCACAGCTGCATCAGCCGCACACCCCAGTTCTTTACTGTTCCCGGTCACCTGTTGTTGGACGCTGCCTTCATAGGTGCTGATGCCTGCAGGGAGGTGCTGTCTGAGAACTGGATGCGGTTTGTCACTCTCTGCTGCGAGATGTCAATCGTCTGCGTGATCCTCTGCACACCCAGCTTCACAATGCTGTGCACATTCTTCTCAGTCGTGTACTGCAAGGTGTGGCAAGGCGCAGTACAAGACGTCACTCGTGAATGTCGTATGACTCATACGTCATATCACAGTCCGAATGCCTCACAGAGCTTCACAGAGCCATAACATGCTTACCATTGCTATGCACAAAATGTCAGTGCACGATACAATTGTTGTAGCACATTGACCTCGCTTCTCGTGTTCAAGGTGCGGAGCACATGGCAGGCGGGCTGTGCAGCTGCACGTATTGCTGTACTGCCAGTGCATACTGCCAACTCTGTGGCTCCTGCACACCTGAAGCTCCCACTCGCCATCCAGCTTTGACACCGGTGAAGATGCCATGGGGTTCAATGGCTTGAGCTCCTGTACGATTTCCAGGATGGCTCGTGCGGCATCTGATGTAACCTGAGCGCCCAACTTTGTGTTTGGCAGCAGGGCTTCCAGCTCTCTTTCAAGCTCAGATGCCCTGCACATGAGTTGAATGGTGCGCAGACACCATGGTGCTCGGTTTAAGCTTCCAGGTGTGCTACCAGTGAAGGCTGGGCATGGCATGTGCCTCAGGATCAGGGGCGAGTGCAAGGTGTACCGCCCCGACGCATGCGGGCCAGTGTATCTTCAATGCCTACAACTTGCTGCACAAACCTGCTCTGTTTCGTTCCAGGTGCTGTCCAAGGGATCTTGATGCCAAACGGCAGCGCCTGCGCAAGGATGGTGCGGTGGGCCAAGTGGGATCTTGCACACCTTCCTCCTTGCGCGCGGGTGCACTTCAGATTTTTGCTGGCATGCATATTTTCCACCAAGAAGCAGGCAATGGCTTGCAAACTGTGTGGCGATTCCAAGTGCATGTCATTGATCACTGCCCTGTAATGTAATGCGCCAATCGGGCCAGCGTCGACACTGGTATGTTCATCTTGGTAGCCAGTCCAGTGTGGGGGGATGAACTAACATGATGGAGCTACGGTTGACCTTGGCAAAACGCGCATGGGGGCCTTGAAGTGACGAGATCAACATAATGCGGCAATGATCATACAATCATGAACAATTTGAAACTAAAACTACAAAGTTCAGACCCCAGCAAGGTCACCGTTCTCGATTTTGAGCTGAAACGTTTGGAAAATGATGATGTTCCGAAGCTCAGACTGCATGTGAAGGTCGCCGCAGAGAAGAAGCACGACAGTGAGCTTCAGGGATGGGTTGACGCGAATTCATTGCGCCCCGACAATTTGCTGGACTGCATATGGAATGATGCGCAGCTGTGGAACAGCTTCTGGGCCGATTGCAGACAGGTCAAGCCGGACACTTACGCAAAGCTGGAGCGATTCACCAAGACGGGAGTCAGGAAGGGCGCCAAGAGCGCCGGGTCCTTTGTGGTGTACCAGCTCATGGACTTCCAGGTGTACAAGGGGGAGCCATGGTTCACCATCTGTTGGCAGGATTACCCCGATTCAGACAATACACAGGAGCCGCTGGCATGCCTGCCACAGATGCTGCATACCTACTCGTGGGCCAACAACGCAGCATGGCAGCGCTGCTGCGACTTTTACACCAAGTGCAAGCCCAAGCTGGCTGCCAATCCTACCAGCGAGCACGCTTCTGGCCGGACGGAGGCTGCGCCTGTGCGTGGGGCTCTGGACGCGCCTGCAGCAGCTGCACCCAAGGTTGCTGCAGCAGGAGCGACAGGGAACCGTGATGCTGCAGCACCCTCCAATGCCCCAGTGGCTGCCACCAAGGAAGCCCCCACAGCCAAATCAGCCAGGGGCGCTGCCAAAGGTGCAACAGCCGGTGCTGAGGCCGATGCAGCCGCCGCCGCCGCTGCCGCAGCAGCAGCAGCAGCAAAACCAGGAGGCAGCAAACCTGAGAGGAAGCGTGCTGCCGAGCAGCCTGCACAGGCAGCACCTGCTGCAAAACGGCACGCCAAGCAGACGGACGCAGCACCCATTGAGCCTGGTGCCAAGAAGCGCTCGACAGCAGGGGTGCAGGCCGCAGTTGCCCACCAAGCAGAGAAGGCTGCACCAACAGCCGATGCCCCATCATCCAAGGCAAAGGTGCCAGCTGCTGCTGGGGTCACGCAAGCCACAAGAACAGCTGCTGGGAATCCTTCAGGCGAGGGTGCGGCAGGACGGACCAAAGCAGCCACTGCCACCGCCCCTCAGCCCATACAGGCATCTGCTGACTCAGCAGGACCTTGCAGTGAGCCATTGACAAAAGCTCCAGGTGCATCAGCAGCTGCGGCACAAGGTCCGGCTGCGATTGGACCTGTGGTAGCTCAGGCCAAGGCAAGAAGTGGGGTTGCTGCTAAGGTACGCTGTGCGCATTACCTTTGCATGATGCACCTGCTGATTGGCACTTATGTGTGGCCATGGCTCTGAGCTGCTACAGTATGTCGCTGTGATGTGCAGGGCAAGGAGGGAGTGCCTGCGGCGGGTGTGCGCAAGACACGTGCAGCGTTGCATCGAGAGGCAGCACACGCAACAGCACCCGCACCTGCCAAGCCAGCCTCAACACAGCCTGCATCTGCACCATCTCTGCCTGCAGCTGCCACAGCTTGCACAGTGCAGGCAGCTGCTGACACGCAGCCACACAGCGCAGTTGGCACAGCCTGTGCTGCACCTACAGCTGCAGCGGTTGCGCCTGTTGTGCGTGGAGGCAACAATAAGCATCACAGCCGTAATTTGGACCAGGTGTGGCTCCTTGTTGCTTGCTGGGAGAGTGTGCGTGTTTGCCAATTGGTTTTGCGCAGGTCGACTTGCTGGCGTTGCTGTGACGCCCAAGCCGTCAGTGCACAACTGCGCCATTATTTGCGTGCTTGCCGCAGCTCTGAACAGCTTGCCTTGCTGTGGTGCGCAAAACTCACCGTCTCAATTCGTCACTTCGTCGCTTGTGTGGTTGCCTCAGGGCCGGGAGGCAGGGCTGTCTGGTGATGTGCCTTCTGGGGACACAGCATGCCCCACAGCTCAAGAAGCTGAGGCTGGTGGGCCAGCTGCAACAGGACACACACAGCAAGGGGCACCAGGCCCAGCCTCAGGCTCTCAGTCAGCAAGGAATGCAGGATCACAGCGTGAGCCATCCCAAATGCATGAGCAGGCAGGCACCACTGCCAACGCCCACCATTCCATTGGCTCTCCAGCCTTGCCGCCGCTGGCGCGAGGGGCACTCCCCGATTTGCCAGCACCAGCCAGATCGCATCCTCCATCAGAAGGTGCATTGCCCGGCACAGCACCTGCGTCGCCAGGAGCTGTGCCAGGGGCTAGGACAGGGGATGCGGCCACACACAATCCAGCTGGTCCTGCTGCAGAACACAGGGCATCCGCAGGTGCTGCTGATGCCATGGATGCTGAGCCAGCAGCTGAACCACGCCCCCCGTCCCAAGCACCTGCACCAGCACAACGTGTTTTGAGGTGAGCTTACGCATGGCGTTGCGCGCGGCTCGCATGCGCCTGCTGAGCTTCTGCATGTTGTGTTGGCGTTGTGCCCCATCCCTCGGTTGCGCCTCAGCCCTCTGTTGCTTGATGTCTGTACGGTGGATTTGACCTCAGGACCTCAGCCCTCTGTTGCTTGATGTCTGTACGGTGGATGTGACCTCAGGAGCTCCAAGCTCATTCAAGCAGCAGCAGAGGCTGGGCAAGCAGCAACAACAGGCATGGCAGACAAGCGGGCGGCTGCAGGTAATGCACATATCCCGGCAGCTGCAGGTACATCCCGGGCAGCAGCAGAGGGTGCGCCCGAGCCTGGGACACAGGCAGCAGCACCTGTTGAGCTAGCAGGTATGGAGCCTGGGTTAGGGCCCAAGGCAAAGCGGCCGCAGAAGCGGCATCGGAAGCTGGGGGCAGGCAATGGTACAGAGAGCGACTCGGGGTTGGCGTCGGCCAAAGAAGGCAGCGTCTCGAACCAGTCGTCCAGATCAGGGCAGGGAGGAGGCAGCCATGGCGTGGGTGAGGTGCAGCGTGGCGGGCAGGCGCAGCAGGATGAGCATAGCAGTGACGTGGCAGATCTGGAACTCGTACGCTCGCACGACCTCGAGCCTGGGCCGCATATAACTTCTGAGGAGCTGACAGTCCGGGCTGGAAGCGCTGAGGACGGCAGCCATGGTGTGGGTGAGCCTCACGATCAGGGTCTCAACATGGCTGCAGACGCTTACGGCAGCCTCATGACCGGCAGCCCCACCGACCTGGTCACCCTACACGTGCAACTGGCGTGCGTGTTCTTTTCCAAGTACTTCCGAGAGCGGTTCCCCGCCTGCCGCAAGGACGGTATCTACCTCTTCTACCGCAAGCAGGTGCATATTGGATTGGATTGGCTACTATTACATTGGATAGGCTAAGCTGCTGCATGAGCTGGCACCTGTGCGGTGGGGTATGCAGTGTCATGCTGTGGGGTTTGCGACGGTTGCGCTGGGCGTGCGCAGATGCCTAGATGCATGCACCGTGCAGGGAAGCAACACACTGCCGATGGCTGCTGCAAAGGGCCAGCCTGATTCAGCAACAGGACCTGTGCATCATGTCGCAGCCACACTGTTGGTGCCCACGCACAACACACACTGCACATACAACACACGCTGCACATACAACAAGCACTGTACGAGCAACCTACGACATGCGGCATGCTTCCATACATTGTGAGGAAGGAACCAGTGGAGTATCTGAAATATCTGAAATCTGAAATACTATCTGAACTTGGAACCTGCTTCAAACATGAGTCCATGCAGGTGGTGCGCAAGGGCCAGATTGAGACGGCAGATGTGGTGGACCGTGCCCCTCCCAGGTTACACTTCCAGCTCTCACAGGACCCAGACGAGACGCATGCAGGTGAGATATCTGCTGCAAAGTGTGGTTACTGGTGTGAGGAATTTGCTATGATGTGCGGTTACTGGTGTGAGCATGCTATGACATGTGGTTAATGATTGTGAGGTTGCTATGAGATGTGGTTACTGATTGTGAGATTGCTATGAGTTATGGTTACTGGTGTGAGAATGTATAAGGTGTGGGCTTTCTTGTGAGAAATTTGCTTTGAGGTATGGTTATGCATATCATTCGTTTGTGCATGACCACGTCGTGCACAAACCTCTGTGCTGGTAGAGGTGCCGCTCACCTCCCTGCTTGAGGCATGTCACAGCATGTTGGTGCTGAAGCAGTAAGGATGCAGGGCGGCACTGTTGTGGCTGATCGCCATTCCGGTGCCATGCCATGGTGCTAGCTGTCAAGCGATCATCATCACACCGCTTAGCCCCGTTCAGCCCGTGATGCTGCGGTTTGGCACGTTGTCAAGCGTTGCTTCCATCGTGGTCGCAGCTGTGGAGGTATTCGTCCTGGACGACCCCTGCGACCCGTGCTACAACAACCCGTATGTGCGTGGCGACATGACGTGCCTGCAAAAGGGCGTCCGCGCGCGCAAGTCATTTGCCAAAGGGGACCTGGTGGGCCTGTACCAAGGGCGGCTCATCACTAAGGTGAGGCAGAGATGCAGGTACTCTTGGGGGCTAGGGTTTAGGGTGTAGCGTTGAGGGGATGCATGCGCTGATCTGGAGGCACCCCCCAATGTTGAGATGCATGTGCTGATCTGGAGGCACCCCCCAAGGCATGCACCACATTGCATGGGTGATAGTGTGTACTGCTCAGAGGCAGCGGTGCCTGCCGCTAGCCACAAGCTTTCTACATGGCCAAGCCCACACCTTTCAGGCATGATGCAACACTTCACTAGCCTGCCTTGCACCCCTGCCACCTACCCTTCCATGCCCTGATCAACAGTCAGGAATTTTTCAATCTATCAATGGCTCTTACAGTGCTTATGGTCATGCTGATGCTGATGCTGATGCTAATGCTCATGCTAATGCTAATGCTCATGCTCATGCTCATGCTCATGCTCATGCTCATGCTTATGATTCACCTCCCAGGCGGACCACAACATGTACACTCCCCGGGATGATTGGGATCTGGATACGCCCGAGCATGCATACACCATGATGGTGCGTGGCCTGAACCCTGAACCCTAGATCCTTAGATCCTGCTCACTTGCTGTGTTGTGCCTCTGATTCATGCTTGCACGCATGGCAGGTACGGCCAGCCTTAGTGCAGCACCTGCTCTGTTGCGCTGTTGTGTGCTCGTGTGCCTGGGCGCATGCGCCGGCCGCAGTGGACTCCCAACAATAGCACATCGAGTGACCATTATTTGTTGATTGAGTATCTTATAATGATAATGATAACGCATGGTGATATTTGACTGCATGCATGCGGAGTTGGTTGGACCATGGGTCCCCGGGAAAATTGGGAAATGCATGCACCCGAGAGGTGTACAGCTCCACAACCCGGCCCCCACCCACATGCAAACCGCTGCTTCCCTCAGTGTATTCCCTTCTGTTGCTGCCGGCTGTCTCCCCTTGCACGAACAAGAGTGGCACACCATGATGCTCCTTCACGGCAGGTGTCTTGGAGTGATGCAGGCAACTGCCCAGAGCACGAGCTCCTGTGGGAGGGAAACCCCCAGGGCAACTGCCCCACTGTGTTTGTGAACCATGAGGCGTACTGGGGAGAATGCCGGCGCGGCAGCGAGGGGCTGTCCTGCAGCTGCAACCTGTGAGTTGCTGCGGTTGCTGCTGCTGGTTTGGTGGGGCCGGAAGGAAGGGCCAATGCTGTTGTTGTGCTGCTGGTTTTCGTTTGGATGGGACCATACTCTGTGGCGTGGTAGTATTACTATACTCTGTGGCATATGAGCACGCCCAACCCTGCTGGGGCACAGAGCAGCGGGCTGCTTGCATTGCTTGATGAAGATGACGATAACACCTTCAGCCAGTCACGGGCTGCTCGGTGGTTTCAAAACCTCACCAGGCACATTGCTAGTCGTCCTGGCTTGTCCTGTCAGGCGCACAGGTCCCCTGCATGTGAACCACCCACCCATCCGTGCCCTGGTAGCCCTTTACTGTGCTTAGATGCTGCTCAGATGATGCTGTGCTCAGATGATGCTGTGCTCAAATGGTGCTGTGCTTAAATGGTGCTGTGCTTAAATGGTGCTGTGCTTAAATGGTGCTGTGCTTAAATGGTGCTGTGCTTAGATGATGTTGGCTGTGCTTAGATGCTGCTGATGGGGCTTCACCCTGCCTGGGCTGGCTGCAGCTACAAGGATCGCAAGGCGAACCTAGAGGTCCAGCACGGGTTCCGGATGCAGGGTGGCATTCTCACACCCCTCACGTGGATGGCAGCTGTGCGTGACATCCAGAAGGGCGAGGTGCGTGATCTGGGGCTGGCGTTGTTCCGTGCGTAGCTTGTGAATGAATGGAGGTCGTTACACTGGGGGAGAAAGGGAGGAGCGCAGCTGGTGAGCGGCCTGTACTGGCACTGCCTGCCTGTAGTAAAACTGTGATGTGTGAACAGGCGACGTGTAGCACTGTGGCAATGTGTTGTGATGTAGACGGACATGTAGAGGGTTCCGTGGTATTGGTGTGTGCTGGGGACGCGTGCACCGCGCATCCTACCCTGCTGCCTCCCTGCTGGAGTGCTGCTCCCACCTGGGGTGCTGCTCTGCGTGTTGCTCACTCGATGGTGTGACATGCCGTGGTCTGGCATGGAGGGACATATGTCAAACCGCAGCATCGCGGGTTTAACCGCACAAAACCCATGATCACACATGATAGCGCATGGTGATGATTCCGTGGTCTATGCAGGTGCTCCTGACTGAGTGGTCACTCGATGGTGTGACATTCCGTGGTCCATTCAGGTGCTCCTGACTGGGTGCTCACTCGATGGTGTGACATTCCGTGATCTGTGCAGGTGCTCCTGACTGAGTGGGACATCGCGCACTTGCACGAGATGGGGAATGCGTACGTGCGACAGAAGCTGTTCCAGCACATACACGCGTGCTGCGAGAAGCTGTCTGCTGTCAGGTGGGGCACTAAGCTAACCTCTAACCTAAGCCTTGAGTTCCACCACCTGCCTGATCTGCACGCAACAGAGCTGGATGCGTGGCTTTGCAGCTGAGATTCGCGCCTGGCGCTGCAGCCCTTGCGGTCGCCTGACCCATTGCTGATATGGGAGTGCGAACCTGTGTGTGTGTGGGGGGGGGGGGGGGAGGGGAGGGCGGATGGAATGCAGTTATGAGCCAAGGCTACCATGCCCTCTTTGACGCCCCTTCACGTGTGCGACTGCACCCACCTACCGCTGCATTTCGCACGTCCGTATTGACACTCTGCCTGTTGCCGCGTGCCTCTTGTGGCTGTGCTGTGGCTGCAGGCGCAAGCTTGAGGAGGAGGGGATTGACCCTGAGCAGCGCTGGGGGCTGGACCTCTCCGTGTCCCCCCTGGTCCCTGAGAACACGACCACAATCACCAGCACCGGAGGAGATGGTGGTGTGCTCGCAGCGGGGGGCGTGGTGCAGCCGGTAGGGGCTGCGCACACCCCGTCGCATCCGCGTGCACTGCCATCAGCTGTCATGGGGCACGCGCCAGGCGAGCAAGGCGGCAACACAGCAGGCGGTACAGCAGGCGGTGCAATCGGCGGTGCAATTGGCGGTACAGTGGGCGGTGCAATTGGCGGTACAACGGACAATGCTGAGGGCCGCGGTGCGCCTGCCGAGCCGCGCACGTTCGCCCTGGCAGGTGCCATCGATGACGCAGCAGGGGGCGTAGCAGCTGCCGCTCCACCCAGCAAGCGTGTGCGGCTGGCCAACCCACTAGGAGGTGCACTGGGGCCGGCTGCAGGTGGTCTAGGGCATGGCAGCCATCACATGGGGTCCTACGCTGGGGAGGGATCCTACCAGCCATCAAGGGGCCTCATGCACCCCTGCATGCCACGTACAGGGGGGTTACTGCCTCTTGCGTGTGAGGTGCAAGGCTTTGGGGCCCTGCCCGGTCCCAGCCAGCAAGATGGGCTGCTGGGTGGGGTGCAGCTGCAAGGCTACCAAGCCTGCTTCGCAGCGCCTCCCCTGGGGCTGCACCCCAGCCCTGGTGCTGTGCTGCGGCAGCTGCAGGCAGGTGTGCATGTGTCACAACAGGTGCCGCAGCACACAGCCCCCGCAGCAGCGGCTCAACCAGACGGCGTGCTGCAGCCGAGCATCGTAGCTACTGGAGGAGCAGGCACACACGGCCAGCAGCAGCTGCTCTGGCCCTCCAGTCATGGGGGCTACCAGCCCGGTGTGCCTGCAGAGGCAGGAGCAGGGCCCAGCAGTGTGCATCCTCAGGCCCATGTGGCGCGTATGTCGCTCCGTGTCATCGGTGACATCCGGAACAACATCAGCATGGACCACAGCCTCACTAAGTCAGAGAAGGACCGGCGCTGCAAGGTGTGCGCTGCGTACGATGCTGGTGACGGCAGACTCAGCGCCATACGCAGTGGCATTGCAACCTCTTGATCAGTGTGCTTAGGGTTTACGATTTGGGCTCAGGCCTCAAGGCCCTCAACCCCCATGTCCATGTGTGCTGGTTGCTGCAGTGCTTGCAAGAGCTGGAGGCCAAGCTACGAGACAGGGACAGGGCCCGTGGGGATCCGGTGCGCCTGCCAGATACTTGTGCATGCTCATGGTGTCAAGCTCGGGTATGCTCGGCCATCCCATGCACAGCCTGTGCAGTCTCATGTTGCAGCTTCTTGCTGGCACCTTAAATGGTCTGCTTCCTGTATCACAGGTCTGCCAATGCCCTGATCTGCTGCCTTCAGCAGCTGAAAGCGGGGTTACAGCGCTGTTTGCTTTTCCCTTATGATGCCTGCAGAAGTTGTATGCTGTCCTGTCTAGGGAGGTGGATGAAGCAGAGAGAAGGTAGGCCTGCATCCCAGATCTGGTTCCCACGACTAGATCTGACATGCTTGACGGCGAACATGCTCACAGACCGCTGGTAGACTCGAGGCTCAGATCTGCATCAGCCAGCAATGTGGCCACCATGGTGATGTCCGTGTGCAGCTGAGCTGTGATTGCATGGTACATGCGTCCACGGATATGCACATCTGCCCATGACGTACAGATAAGAGCGTAAGCAGTGCAGCAGGTTTGACGCATGGGTGCCCACACCCTGCTGCTCAGGTTTTTGGCGCTGATCAAGCGCCAGGATAACAAGTACAACAAGGTAGCACAGAAGGCTGCTGCACTGCAGCGTCATGAGCCAGGGGTGCCTGTGGCACTGCCATCTGTTGGACGTCGAGAACCGCCCAGGTCATCACGGCGACTGCAGCCCCAGCAGCCAGCGTCAGGCAGCATGCCCCCCAACAGCAACACCAGGAAGCGGGGGGTGATGGATGGCGCTGACAACTGAGGCTTGCTTGTTTCTGGCTTATCGTCGGTACTGCCGATATAGATGGGGATGCACACACTACTATGCTGATGAGTGCTCGTGTCCGGGACAGACAAGTTGCATGGAGAGGTGGAAGCAATTCAGGAAGTCACCTTCCACTCCTGCGCACATGTGTGCTAGGCGTGGGCTGTCATACTTCCATACTGCTGAGCACTGCCACATGCAGATTAATCGTGCTTCAATGCAATTGGACAACTGCTCCGATGTGCAGCACCCAAACAAACATCAGCAGCAGCGTCACCAATATGCACGTACGTCTACTGATGGTTTCTGTTGCAGCGTTTTACGGGACTGAGAACTTCGTTGCGGTGCCTTGCAGACATAAGTTCATCAGCCTTAACGGTGCTGTTAGCGCTGTCATGTGCTTCTCGGAACGCGGAGCACTTTATACCCCAAAAAGAACACAGAGGGTGAGAGGGTGAATGAAGATGCTCTGCGCTGGGCCGTGTATCGGCTTAAATGTACCTTTGAATTGGGTCTGCTATGAAATCCTGGCGCTCGTAGTTGCAGCTGGCAAATGACAGGTTTGCATGAATTGCGGCCTATGGGATGTCTGCGGATTTTATATTTATTTGCTTGGCCTTGCGACTGATCCTCTGGCTAGCGCCAATCTGGCTTATTGCCCCAGGGAACACTGAAAGAGCAGCAGATCCTGTAAGGAATATGGATTTCAATGCCCAATTGTGTTTTGCTTGCCACGACATGGCAACCTCAGGAACAGCAAAAGCCAATAGGAGCAGGCCGGACCATGGCCACGAGGGCGTCATGAAGCGTAGGGTGTTATGGAGCCCGGAAGGTCAGTCGCGTGTAGTTGTGCGTCTGTAGGTGCCACCCTAGCTATGATGCCAGGGTGCAGCAGGGCCTCCCAGCGGGTGCGCCTAAAGGTTAACACCCACATTCATGTGGCACAATGCGACGGCGGTGCTCAATTCTCGTCCGCTGGGTCCGCTGATTCTTCATGCACCTTTCTTACCTGCCTGGCACTGCAGAGGATGCTCTAATGCGCGCGTATGTGGCTGAGCACGGCGCGAGGGACTGGAACCAGCTGGCAAAAGTGAGCGATCAGCACAAGCTGGCCTTTTTCCACGTCTCCCTCTTACAAATGTGCATTCCTTGTGCGCTGCTGCTGCAGATGATACATGAAAAGCTATCGATCCCAAGGACTGCAAAATCCTGCAGGCTCAGGTACGGGTGTCCCTGCAACAGAGGGCGGGGCTGAACGACACCAGCACTGATGCCCACAGGGACGACCACTGCCCGCAGGTGGTTCAACGAGCTCAGCCCTGCTATCAACCGTGCGCCGTTCAGCGAAGAGGAGGTGGGTTTGGTTGTCACGTGCCTGACAATGAACTTTTGGATTGGTATGCAGCACAGGGCTGCAACACGTACATCATAACAAAAGCTGCTGGTGCGTGCCAACAAATGCGGACTACAACACATGGCTGTTGCTCGCTTGCAGGAGGCTTTCATTTGCGCCCACGTCGACGCTCGAGGCACCAAGTGGTCGGACATCGCCAAAAGCATGGAGGCAGCGGGCTTCCACGGCCGGACGGTGGGCAGGGGCTGGTGTTCGGAGTGCTGACTTGCATGGGCCAGAAGTGTGTGCGTCTGCCAGGTCAACCCCTTCTCACCAGGTTGACGCCCTTGCTTGCCGCGCATGCTGTGTGCGCAGGACAATGCGATCAAGGTGTGCCTGCACCCTCGGGCCCCTTCCATGGTTGGGTGGTGTGTGCACAGGCTGCACCCCACCTCCAGGCAGTAGCAGGTTGTACCTGCGCTGTGCAGGCTGTGCCATGTGCTCTGCTCTGCCCTGCCCTGCCCTGGCCTGTCCTAAACCCCAACCCCAAACGCTAAACCTCTGCCTCACGTACCGTCCTGCCTCTTGGACCCATGCCTCACTAAGTGGCGGTCAAGTGGACCAAGCGCCACTGGGCACTCCACCTGTGTTTGCCTGCAGAACTTATGGAATGTGCGGCTCAAGAAGTTGCATGCCACTCGCAACATCAATGCAACAGTTGTGGGGATGGAGGGACCCTTCCAGGCACCGAATGTTGTTGGCGGCTCGCGCGGCCCTGAGAGTATGACATGTGGCGATGGCCAGTCAGACCCAGGTGAGGCTTTGGGGAGTGCACGGTGCTGGGGTGCTCGGGTGTGCAGTGTAGTGCCAGGAGTTAAGTTGAGCGCAGCCTGCAATCCTGCGTGTGTGGCGTTGGCGTGTGGCCGTGTGCGGTGTGGGGTAGCACATGATCTGGTAGTTGAAATGGGTTTCACAAGAATCTGTACAGCAGGCTGCCTGGTGCAGTCCTGTTGTGCCTGCATGCGTGCATGCCGTGCATGAGGTCTGCATGGCCTGCATGAGGTCTGCATGGGCATGCATGGGGTGCATGTGCTCATGCAGACGTCCTGCTCTCATGGTGTCATGCTGACGCAGCGGAGGCTGCGCTTCTGGCACTTGAGAGTGACGAGGATGAGATGGAGCATGATGAGGACGCGGGAGATGGTGGGGCTGTGAGTGCACAAGGCGCTGCCCCATCAGGCCCCCCCCTCTTGGCTGAGTCCGGCCGCTCAGAGATCTGCATGGTGAGCGGCAGCAGCCAGGGCGGTGGCGATGCGGGCATGCAAGGCTCGGGCGCAGGTGCCTCAGACACAGCTGATAAGCCTGCTGCAAGCGGCAGGAGCACAGGGGCAGCTGCAAATGGGGTGCACATGGCTGATGGTGGGGAGGCCCTGGATCAGCTTGTGGAACAGGCCGGCAGTGATGGCAGCGGCAAGCAGCAACTGGCCGGCCTGCACCGGCACGTGGCGCGCCAGGTTGCAACCTGTGTGCCTGACTACCTGCGCCGCTGCTCGTCCTCCAACTCCATCTCTGCCCTGCAAGGCCAGCCCCCCACGCCCAGTGCCGGCTGCTCGCCCACGAAGCTCAATGCTGCTGCTGCCGGTGCCGCCGCCGCTGCTGCTGCCGCTGCCGCTGCTGCCGCTGCTCCTGCTGCCGCTCCTGCCGCTGCTGCTCCTGCTGCTGCTGCTCAGCTGCAGCTCAAGCGCCCGTGGACCTCAGGGTACATGGAGGCCGTGCCACCTGCTGCAGCTGGACTGGGGCCGGCAGTGCCAGCCTCAACAGCCCTGCCACTGCGGCACTCACTGCCATTTGAGGCATGTGTGCGCGGCATGTGGTCTGCGGCCCCGGCCATGTACATGGCACGGCCCCATGAGGCGCCCATGCCACATGAGGTGCCCATGCAACCCATGTTGACCGTCCTGGGTCCATGCATGCAGCAGCCACAGCTGCAGCAGCCCCTCGCTACCCTGCCGGGCAGTGCGCCAGCAATGTGCATGGTGGGCGCCATGCAGCTAGACAGCTCTGGAGGTCTGGAGTTCCCGCTCCTCGCTGCATATGCGACCGGGCCCAACAGCTTCCACAGCTGCGTCTCTGGCAGCAACTTCATGCCAGAGGCTGCGGGCACCAGCCCACCCGTGGCACCTGCAGGCTACGGGCAGCAGTCCAGCAGCTTGGGCAGCCAGCTGCGTGTGACGGCCATGGATCCTGCAGCCCCTGGGGCCTGCTCCTCTTGGCCTGGCCGCGGCCAGGGGCCCTGTGCTATGCTGAATGGCCACAGTGGCGCAGCCTTCAGCGCAGGCAGGGGCATGAGCTTCTTGGCCGGGGCCCCCTGGGGCTGTGGGAGTGGCGAGGCGGGAGGCAGCTGCGCACGGCCTGTGCCTGGAATGGTGGATGCGGGCCTGCACATGCCCACCCAGGACGACGCCCTGGAAGCTTGCATTGAAGAGGCTCAGGACGTCGCGGACATGGATGCCCTTGTCCTGCCTGTTCCTGTGGCTGGCCCGGAGGCAGCGGCTTGCGGGGTGGAGCTCATGGCGGAGGGTGCTCTGACCTCGATGCTGCCTGGGCGTGGCTGCGCAGAGGTAGCAGGCATGCCCCACCTCCACCGGGGGCCTGAGCTACAGCCATACATGTACAACCAGGTTTTGCCTCCGCGCGCTTCCAGGGCCTGCTCCCTGCCCATCCCCAGCCACACCTACGGCCAGGGCCAGGACTCCTTCATGAGCCCCATGCAGCATGCTTGGAGCATAGGCTGTGATGCACCGCCCTTCCTGATGCCTCCTGGCACAAACCACATGGCCTCCATGTGCAGGCGCAGCTCCACTACTGAACCTGCCACTGTGGGCACAAGCAGCCCCCCTGGCATGGCCCACCCATACATGCTCGGAGGGCCAGCCCATGCAAGGGTGCCACTGCAGCTGAGTGCTGGTTTTGTGCCCGGTGGTTGTGGCGGCCTTGATGCTGGTGCTGTTGCCAGTGCTGCAACTGGGGCTGGGGCCTATGCTGGTGCCGGTGCTGGTGGCAGGCCGCGGCTCAGCTCTGGCACCATCTTCAGTGCCTCAGCATCCATGAACAACCTGACAGCGTTGGCCACAGGGGCAGCACCCTTTGGTGGCAGCAACATGGTTGGTCGCGCAGGCCACCTGCAAACCCAACACTCTTTTGTAGCCGATCCTCCGCAGCACCTGCTGATGGGAAACGGTTATGGCTCAAAAGGGGGTGAGGTTGGGCGTGGTGAGATTGCCAGCATCTGCCAGGTGGCTGCCACACCCGCAGCTGGGTACGCCCCCGTGCGGCAGCTGCACTGCGTCTCATTGCCTGAAGACGGAATGTTCTCAGCGCCCGGCTGGGCCATGGCTGCAGGGTCACACCTTAACCAGCCACTGGATGCAGTCATGATGGCACTGTGACGAGCTCCGGCAATACCCCACGTACCTCTTGAGCGCCAATGCTGGCGGCTCCAGTGCAGCTTCTTACTGCACATCTCATACCATCAGCGGCATGCACAGGCAGGCACAAGGACGTGCCGGATCAGCTCGGTGGTTACCTCGCCTGACTGTATTTGCGTTGCAAGCTCCGTCTGCATGCATGCGACGGTGTGATTTTCTGCCAAACCTTGGTATGGAGGCCTCCGGTCAAGCTGCACAGGGCATGTCACACAGGGCCTTGGAAGGGGCTGCACAGGGCTTGCACAGGGTATTGATGCGACATACCCTTCAGGGTTTCACTGCTAATGCTGGTCCAGGGGGACTGCATGAAGAGGCACGATGGTCATCAGTCGGGAGAAAAGGAGGAGGCCGGAGTTTGGTGAAGTTGTGACGCGCGCTTTTGCCAAGCATATAATCGTGTCCCTGGGTGTTGGATTGATCGTGCATACCTGCTGCAGTTTCGTGCTGGGCGGGTGCAGTTGGGCGGGCCCGGCGATTGCTGTCAGGGCTCCTGCTGCCTACCCGTGCCTGCCTGGGTTGCAACTACCCCATCTAGCGTTGGATGTCATGGGGATGCTTACCAGCTGCTTGCAGCAAGATGTGAGCACCGTTGTTTTGAAGGGGGCTGATTCATGGCGCAGCTCATGTCCGCCTGCCACCTTTCAGTGGTAGTGGTTTGAGTTCCTGCATGGTGAGGCTTGCTGTGTGGCTGCATGCTCTTCTTACTAGCTGGTCCGCGTACCAGGCGTGATGCCAGGGGGCATGAGTCAGTCAAGTGCTGGAAGGCTTCTGGGTGTCCCACGGCATGGGTCTGATGGGCTTCTGCTTTAGTGGCATGCAGCAGAGGTGCTGCCCGCCAGTCGCGGAGGGCATGCAGTCGCCTGCTTGCACACCAGATGCTTGTGCATGGGTTCCAGGGTGGCTCTCATGGATGGAGACTGAATTGATAAAGCCACTGCTGTGGACCCGATGCTTCCAAGTCCAAGTCCACGGTGGCTGAGAGGACAGGTTGTGTGTTGTTGGGCTCATCATCCCCACTGTACATGACACCTCGGTTTCCTGTGGTGTCAGCTGTGCGAATGCACTGCACAACATGCTTGGCCCGCTGGTGAGGCTGGCACCTTCCTTTCATCGTTCATTCTGTGCATAGGCGCGTGTTTGTGATGCATTTTCCATTTTCTGCGGGAATTCATTGCCTTGGGCGTTTCATGCGCTGAAATAGATTACATGCATTGTGTTTGGTACCTCATCGCTCATGCATCTGCAAGGCATCATTTGTGTCTTCTTTGTGCTGAGGCTGCTGGTTCGCTGCTGCTAGTACAACTGCAGTTGCTTTGTGGGCAAACGTGAGCACATATGTTGCAGGAGCAAGATTTGCGTGGCAGGCGTTGGTTTGTGCATTAAGTGCCCAAGTTTTTCTGTCCTTCAGAGACTGCACACACATCATGCCGCAGGTGTGCACATGAGAAAGTAGACTAGGATCACCTTGCTTGTGCAGTGTTGCAGTGTGGAATCCTTGTTTTTACCTGTGTCACCCCTCTGATGTGGCTGCCAGTTGAATGCTAGGGTAGCACAGTGTGGCTGAAGCGACGGCTACCCACGTCCTATGCTGGACGCATAGATTTTATGGCTTTAAAGAAGACAGCAGTGATGAGAGCGCCGTGCACAAGCTGGTGCCCATCGCTGCGTGGTAATGATAACGCATGACAATTGCGCTGTACCTTGATGACTGCCGTGTACCTTGCAACCTTCTGGACTGCTGTACTGCATTCCAAGCCGGCAGTACCTGGTCTGCTGCTCTTCTTTTTTTTCTGTTGAGGCTCCTGCAGTGTAGGAACATGGTGTGTGTACTACTAGCCATGGCATGCTGGCATCCAGCATCAATCATCGCGCTGTGCCTGTACATGTCGTACAATACGATCAAGTGGGAGGCCAAGCACTGCAAACTCCGCAGGTGCTGTGCTAGGGCTGCCGACTGTGTGGGTGATGGGCTGCTGTCAGGCAGCACAAGTACACGTGTCATTGACTCGTGTCGGATGTACATGAACACACCCCTGGAGTGTGCCAGGAGCATTTTGTGCAACATGGCCCCAGGCTTTTTTTCTGGGCCGCGTTTGCGTAGGTGCAGTAGTGGCAAATGCACTATGCACAAGCGTTGTTTGCAAGACTGTCTGGTTTGGCTGCGTGATAGGCTGCAGGTGCACAACGGCAAAGGAGGCAATGTGCACATGCACGTGTCCAGAGCTTGTGTGACCCTTGGTCAGACCTCAAAGTTTCATCTTCCTGCCACAATCTTCAGTGGTGTGTTGATTGTGGCCTGGAGTGAAGAGCAGTCAGGACACTGGGGTTGTTGGGTGCGGGCTTGCCGTGCCTGAATGTATGGTCTTGGCCGTTTTTTAGCTGCAGAGCTCAACCGCTCTTGCCTTAAGAACTGCACTGAGGAATGACAGCACTGCCACTGACATTTGTTCTGGCTGTGCGGCTGGCTGCACAGATTTTGTTTGCTCTTCTCCTGTTCTCTTTCTTGTGGGCAGCTTCCCGCGTTGTGGTCGCTCGTGCATGATTGTCCTGGTGCACCTGTAGTGCCAGTCCCGCTTGATGGCCCAACCCTGGGGCCAAATCAAAGCTGCTTGCAATATGCAGGCTTTAAGGTTTGCCTCTTGCAGTTCTTGGCCTAGACGTAGGTATGCGGTATGCTTGGGCCATGGCGCTGTTATGCTGTGTGCCTTTGCATGACTCTAAACTAGTCATTGCATTAATTGTCTGGGTCTGCACCATAAGTCATTCCCACATCCCTTGCTACTAGGAGGCAACAATCTTGAGATTTGGTTGAGACTTCAGTTGTAGGCAGTTTGCTGGGCTGCCGTCTGGCAGACTTTGTACTAGTGACATTGATAATGCTCCTGTTGTCACAATAGCGCGGTTCCATGAGGCGTGTCTGGACCCATTGATGAGCCTTGTAGAGCAGGCAGTGCGTCTGAATTTCTTGCTTTTGGTATGTAGGAAAATGAAGGGTACAGGTGTGTGAGGTGTTCCACTGTAACAACTCCTGGAACAATAGTTTGTGGCCGCCACAGCATACATGCTGTGCTGAAAGCTTGCTGGCGGCTGCCTTCATCGAGGGCATGCAGGCTCTTGACTACATCCCTTTTGCATTCCTCTTTCGCTGCTGTGCCTCAGGCATGGCACACAAACCAGCCACTTCAGGGTTCCAGCCCTTCCATCATCTCAGAACTCAAGCAGCATATGCATGGTGATCATGTTGCTGTTGCTGAGCCTACACACACCAAGTCATTCCAGTACTGACTGTCAGCAGGCAGCCATCAGCATGGCAGGTGAACTGTTCAGCAACAACCTGTCTATCTGTCCGCACCATCCGACCTGTGAGATGGATGGACTTGCATGGTCACGTGCCATCTGATAGACCAGCTCAGATATTGAATGTCATGTAACCGCTATCATGCGTTCATTGTGCTCGTGTGCTAGCACCACAGATGGTCTTGGCGAGTCCAGTAACTTTCCAGGCATCTGGCGCCGACGAGAGGCGTTTGATGGTGCTCTGACCGAATCGTTTGGCAAGGACGCTGTCTCAGGTTTGTGAACTGTCAGACTGCCTGTTGTTGATCTGTTGGTTGAATGGGTTTGTTGCAATTGCGCAGGCAAGCCCAAATTCCAAGTAGTCATATTCCCTGGAAACCCAGGCTCTGGGCTGTTCTATTTGCCATTTATTGAGGAGGTGTGGCTTCAACTCGGGGGCAAAGCGAGCGTGGTGGTATACTCGCATCTGCACCACGATGCGGGCGACACGTGCGGGCAGGTGTGCAGCTTCGAGCTCTTCTTGCATGAGAACCGTGCAGCTGAGAACCATGCACCTTATTCCATGCCGGTTTGCATGGAACACTGGTTCTGGGGGCAGGGAGACAAAATGTACATGCTGCACACAACTGCATGTGCATCACCTGCAGCTGGTTTCGTTGGAGGCTCAGATTCTGCACAAAGTTGCGATCCTGCGGAACAAAGTGTGCATCCCGGGGCAGCCTGGAGCCGTCATGATTGGGCATTCCATCGGCGCATACATGCTGCTGCATGCGATCAGCCATCTAGGTGCAGAGCTCACACAAGCTCACATCTACAAGGTGTGTGTGCATAGAACACCTTGCTGCCTGCTTGCATGCGCCTGCCTGCTTGCATGCGCCTGCCTGCTTGCATGCGCCTGCGTGCTTGCATGCATGCAGAGCCAACAATGTGACAATAACAATACCCATGCCCAACAATCGGTCATGTTGTTCATGGGGTGCATGAGCGCCATGCCGCCAGCTTCCATGCCACCACTTCTGCACCCACACAGGTGTTCTGTATGTTCCCTTTCTTTGAAGCCGATCTGTCCATCCCACGCGCAAGACGCCTGCGCCAAGTGGCCGCATGGCACCGAGCCCTCGGGTATACAGCAGCTGTCACGCAGTGCCTGCCATCTTTCCTCAAAACAGCTGTGTTCCGTCTCAATGCAAGTGAGTGAGCATCATGACGAGGCCAGACACAGCTCATGGTCGTTCCGTGCGTGCTCCTGCACGGAGATACTGGTGGCGCGCCAGAGCAAGGGCAGCATGCAGAAACATCTGTGAAAAACGCCGTGTTGATATTGTTATCAGAGCAAGAGTAGCCGTGCAGCCTCATGCATGATGGGTTGATGGCAGACCCCCATCACATGTGTCACCAGGGCCAAACAGTGCTCATGAACAGGCTTACTACCCAGCATTTGCCTCACCGTTGACGTGCATGGGACTGGTCAGGCGATGTGCCCTGCCTGCTGACTCACGGATGGCCTGCACCTTTAGTTCCATAGCCCTGGTTGCCCCTTATGGGCTGCACCCTGAGTTCCATAGCCCTGTACACCCCTGATGGCTTGCACCCTGATGGAGTTCCATAAACCGTGCTTAGGGTTCAGGGTTTATAATAAGGGCTTAGGGTGGAGGGTTGAGCGTGCAGGATTGGGTATGGAGGAGCGCACACAGAGCAATGCAGCAGTGGGCAGGGCTGTGGCTGGGCAGTGCCGTTGACCAATCCTGGCCAACTGTGCGCCCCTGATGGCCTGCACCCTGAGTTCCATAGCCCTGTATGCCCCTGATGGCTTGCACCCTAACGGAGTTCCACAGCCCTGTGTGCCCTGCCGTGCAGAGGACCGCTTGAACGAGCACACCGTGAGGACGTGCAGCCAGCTGCTGACCCGCAGCACCATCCAGCAGTACTTTTACCTGGCAGGCTGCTACATCCGGGAGCAAGCCTTTGACTGGGATCTGCTGCGGAATGTGGCCGACAGGACAGTGGTTGTCTGTGCTCCCAACGACACCTGGATGCCCTTGGCAGTGCTGGCCAAGCTGAGGGCCCGCGTGCCTGAGGCCAAGGTGCTTTGGAGAGAGGACCAAGCACACGCATTCATTGTGTGCACGGAGAGGACACACAAGGCAGCGGCACTGATTGCTGAGGAGCTGAAGGAGGGGGCCCCTCTTGGCCCACCTGAGATGCAACCGAGCGGCACACAGTCAGACTGTCGACCAGCAGGTGTGACCGCTGTCATACACCCTGACGTACCAGGTGCTGCTGAGTCAGCAGCAAAGACCACACTCGCAGTGAGTGAGGACGCTGCAGTGGTGGTGCAGGTTCCTGCATCTTAGCAGCAATCGCCCTGGCAGGCACTGTTGCCACTCCAGGTTATGCAGGGTCGACATACTGTATCATGATAATGCTATATGGCATATGACTTACTGTGCAAAGCCGTGCAATCATGATAACGCATGCTGATGATGATCACATTATGAAATTTTGATGATACACACATGAAACGATGATGGTTGCACCAGATACTACATGTGGGCAGGCACCTGCGGCGCTTGCAAGCAACATGCTAACATCACTGAGGCCGGCAGGCACTTGATGGAGAGGGCATTGTGACTACGGTATCATAATCCCCAGCTGAACGCCTGAAAGCAACATTTCAACAAACATCGGTTTGCACCAGTATGACTGCCAGTATGAGCAGTATTCTAGAACTACATGAGTGATTACTGGAAGAGAGGGCTGCAGGCTGAGCAACGAACGGGCTGGGGCTCTTTGTGTTAGACGGTATTCAGAAACAATGTATGAGGAACTGGCCGTTTGATCATAAATGCGTACGCATGATCTGTTTGTCAGAACCATTTGTGCAGTGTGCTTGAGGTTCTTCTTCAAACAATTATTGCATGTGGGAACCAACCTGGCTGGGCCGGATGGCCCATTGCTGTCATGTTCGTGTTCATGTTACACGAGCCTTCAGCCAGACACGGGCTGATCAGCCTGGCCCATTGCTGTGATGGCTTGAACACAGAGCACTGTGGGACATGTGTGTCTCTTATTCTTGGGTGTTGTGGAAGGCCCAAAGCATACATGGTTTAATAATGGGTCAACCCCATCACACCATGTCACCAACCCTCACCCCTTATCCAAAAATGCGCACA
Source organism: Haematococcus sp. NG2 (assembly GCA_004335575.1). NCBI lineage: Eukaryota > Viridiplantae > Chlorophyta > Chlorophyceae > Chlamydomonadales > Haematococcaceae > Haematococcus > Haematococcus sp. NG2. Next base: position 1,724,511 of record QAXD01000014.1, on the reverse strand, counting down.
AGTGAAAAAGGCACCCTGCTGGCACCCGTGCTGCTGTTGCTCTAAAGGCTGGGTACTGCCCCCTGTGTGCTGAGAAGCGCGCTGCAGGTGCTGCCCCTGAGCGTGCTGGTGTTGCTCATATCCTGGGCGGTTGTCGCCCACATTTTGAAGGCCTGTACACTCAACGGCACAACCGCGCCTTGCTGTCTGTCTTTGATGCTGTGCGCGCCGCCCTCGTGCGGCCCGCCTACGTGGTCCTGGATGCGACTGCTGCTGCTGCGTTGCCAGAGGCTGCTCATTCCACGCGTGTGCCTGACTGGCTTGTTTCTGATGACACATACGTGCTGGGTATGACCGTGGTGTTTTCCATTCCTGCTTCCCGGACTCGCCGCCTGCTGCCCGCCCTGCCACCCGCGCTGCGTGTGCTGCGCTGCGTGCGCGCTTGCGCCCTGACCTGCTGCTGGTTACAGGTTTACCGTCTGCTGTTCTGTCTGCTTTGTGTGACCCTGCGCGCCATCCCTTGCCGCCTGATGTCCTGCACGCTGCGCAGCATGCTGGCCGTGTTTTTGTCTTGGAGCTGACTCATACCAGGTGTCTTGGTGCTGGACAGGTTGAATGCAACAGACATACATAACTCGATAAGAAGCCCATGATGTGTTCAGGCATGAAGTGTCCCTTACACCCCTGGACAGCTGTTAGCAGCTGTCATGGATGGCACAAGCAACCAACTGTTGCAGCAGCCAACTGTTCAATACACACTACACCCATCACACTCGCATTTATTAGTGTTGCACTCCATCATCAGCTGCTAGTTGGCCATGGGTCAACATCATCAGATCATACAGACATGCACCACAGCAAGCCTGCCTGCTTGGCCAGTACTCAACATACACAACATGTCTTGTTCTTGTTTCCTGTACAGTGCCAATGCGGTCCAGTCACGCACCACACAGTCATTCGTCAGCACTATGCATGCACAGCCTCACATTCAGTGCTCGATATACTCAGCGCCCCTGCCCACCCGCCCATTCCCAGTGTTAATGTTACAGAAGCCGTAGGCGCCAGCTGGTTTGTTATGTTACAGAAGCCGTAGGCGCCAGCTGGTTTGTGCTCACATATATACACTTCAAAGCAACCAGCATACTACGAGGCGCAAAGCAACCAGCGCTGCAACGAGGTACACAGCTGGTATGTGCACAGCTGCACTTAGCCCAAAACCCAAAACCCTGAGCCCTAAACCCTAACCCCCGAAAGCTCACACACACTTCATGGCAGCCAGCACCGTGAAGCCCACAGGGCGGGCCCCCACTGGCCAGTGAGCCTCCAGCCACCCCAGCGCCTTGTCGTGCATCACGTCCCACACGCCCTTCTGCGCCGCGCAGTGCTTGCGCAGGAACGCGAGCGCGAGCACCGACACCCACAGGGCGGGGGAGAGCTCGGCCGGCTGTGCCGCTTTGGCAGCTGCAGCACCTGCCACAGGGTCCGGCAGGGCAGAGGCCAGGGCACTGAACAGGTCCTCCTCCGGGGCCCACACGCCGTCCACGTTGCGCCGCATGTTGAGCAGGGAGACAACGTCATCGGCCGACAGCTTGGGCACCGCGGTAGCCACCACTTGCATCTGGGCCTTGTGCCGCTGCTCGGCCTTATCCCGGGTACCAGTGAATGTGTTTGCAGCAGCCTGCTTGTTGGGCTTGGGGGCTGCCTCCTTGGCCCTGGAGCTCTTCCTCAGCTCTGTACACTCTGCCAGAACCTTCTCATCCGCTGCACTGCCACCTTCCGCATCCATCAGGCACGGCTCCGCGGGCGCGGCCCCAAACAGGTCCTCCGCAACCGCCTCCGCCTCCTCGTCATCGTCGTCACACTGAATCATGCACAGCTGGTCCACGGTTTGGCAGGGCACAGCAGCTTCAGTGCTGGCTAAGGGGCTGGCCGTGCGGCGTGCCCCACCCCCGCCGGGTGCGGCAAACATGGCGGGGGCGGGGGCAGCACAGGCGACGGGCATGGAGGGGGGAGGGGGGCCGGCAGAGCGGCTGGCACCTGCACCAAATCCCTGGAAGGGTGCGGCCAGGGCGCCGAACACGGCACCCACGGCGGACCCCACGGACGCCTTCTTGCACTTTGCCGCGCTGTAGGAGAAGTGCGCGGCCTGGGCCTGCAGCGTGATGGACTGGGACGCCTGCGAGGGCACGCATGCACAGGGGGCGGGCGGGGCGCGGTCAGCCAGCCGCTGCAGGGCAGGTGGGGGCGTGCAGGCAGCTGGGACACAAGCTGCGGCGGGGCTGGCACTTGGGCTGTGGCTGCAGCTGCGGCTGTGGCTGCGGCTACGGTTGGGGCTACGGCTGCGGCTGCGGCTACGAGTGCGGGAGTGGGGGCCACTCACAGGTGCAACTGCCTGTGTGTCCTCCAAGCACAGCACAGCCTCTTGCTCGTAGCAGGGAGAATCATCCACGATCTTGACCAGCTGGTTCGACGCAGATGCCACTGGCTCAGCTGCCCCCGCGCCCCGGCCCCGGCCCTTATCCCAGCGCGCGTAGTTGGGCCGGCAGCGGGTGTTGTAGGCGCGGGCAAGCCACTGCGCGTTGGCTGCCCCCGCCCCCGCCCCCGCACCCCCGAGTACGCCTGAACCCAGCGTGGCGCTACTCACCAGGCTGTTCAACGCGCAGCCTCGCATGAGGATCGCGTCCATATCCCCCGCCTGCGCCTGCTGCTTGTCAAAATGGATGGCCCCGTGAGGGATGGCCAGGGGCACCTCCACCTTCTTCACTGCGTAGGGGTCCAGGGGGTCGGACTGCAGCAGCACCCCCACCGCAGCCGTGTGCTTGGTGACCAAGTGCTCGGCACAGGCCGCCCGGATGACCGCCTCCTTCACGCTCTGCTCCGAGGGCTGCTCCTCAAGCGGCGTCCCATCCGGCTTCACATGGAGTGGGCTGGTGCCAGACAGTAGGCTGGACACCCAGCACATGCCATGCAGCACGGCAAACTCGTCGCCCTGGGTCACTGGGGCGGTGGAGAGCGGCAGGGGCAGGGAGAAGGCAGCGCCATCTGCAGGGCACAGCAGGGTTTAGGGTTTAGGGTTCAGGGTTTAGGTCAAGCGGCAGCTTGTGTGAGGGGAGCTGAGAACGGAACAGCCGAGGTTGGTGGTGGCAGTTAGAGTTGGCGAGAGCGAGGTTGTGGATGCTGGGGTGAGCACTTGGATGGTTAAAAGCATGGATTGGAGGTCACTGCTCCTGCCTCAGAGCAACACACAGTGCCTCAAGTGACGGTGCTTAATTGACTAATGCAACACGCACACTATGCCCATAACATGATTATGCACATACATGCAGAAACATCTTTTAAACGTCGTGTCAGTGTTACTTTCAAACACGCACGCACCAGGCATCTCGCCCTGCAGCTCCACCACCACATCGCCCACAGCCTTGTCCACCTTGACCAGCTCCAGCAGCACATGCAGCGGCTCACCAGGGAACAGGCGGGGCGGCAGGACGTGAGGGGCCGCGCGCACGAGCGCCCCGCGCGCGACCCGCGCGCGACGACGCGCGGCTTGAGCACGCAGCTGCTGCCGGCAAGCGCGGCCTTCTTCAGGAAGCTGGCCTTGCGCACGATCGACTCGCCGTCCACCACATACTGGGCCACGCCCCCAGATCGGGCGGCCATGCCGTCCAGCAGCCCGCGGTGCACGCCATGCCCGATGCCCAGGCACAGCACCGCGGGCGCGGCCGTCGCCGCGGCATCGTCGCCGGTGGCCTGGCCGGGCAGGAGCTTGCGCAGGCCGGAGGTGATCTTGTTGCCCAGTTTGGCAATGCCTGAGTGGCCTGAGGAGACGAGGTCGTAGACCGCCTGCTCCTCGCCCCCAGAAATGCCACCGTCCGTCAGGAAGATGACCTGGCGACTGTAGCCTGCCTGAGGGGGGGTGGAGTAGATGTGTTGGAACGTGGCCAGAATCTCAGTGCCCCCCATGTCGGCGTGCACGTTCGCCTGCACCCAGGCCACCGCCTCCGCCATCGTCGCAGCCGTGTACTCCTTGCAGGCAGGAAAGGCGGCCTTGTGGCCGGAGCCGAACGCCACCACGTTGAAGCGGATGCCGGCGTTGGTGGGCAGGTCCTTGATGAAGTACAGGGCTGCCTCACGTGCCTGTGTGATGCGTGACCCCTCCATGGACCCCGAGCAGTCCACCACAAAGATGATCTCCTGCTTCACAGCAGCCGCGGCAGGTGCTGGTGCGTCCCCGGCCCCAGCCTTGCCCCCATCGGCAGGGGCAGCTGCAGCGGCCCGCCCCGCACGGGGCACAAAGGTGGCCAGGGCAACGCACTTCTTCACAGGGGCCCCCAGGCCTGTTGGGTGAGGGCGCATACACTCCTGGACCGCCACATAGCCAGTGCCAGCCGTGCTGGAGGCCTCAGGGGCGGTGGCTGTGATGGGGGCGGCATCAATCAACAGCGTGAAGTCCTTGGAGAGATCCCCCACTGCAGCGCGAGGGCGAAGCAGGTGGCAGCAAAGATGGTGTCAGCTTATGCAGGAGATGGCAGCAAATATGATGTCAGCTCATTTGATGTTCAGGGTTTATGGGGTAGGGCTTAGGGTTTAGGTTTTAGGGTTTAGGGGTTGAGGTTTAGGGTTAGGGAAGCTCATGGACGGCTTGGGGAGCTGCCAACGTCAGCCATGCAGCACAGTGTGCATTGATGCAGCTGACAGGGGGTGTGGTCGGGACGTGCCGGCATGGAAAAGCACTGCCTGTGCGCCTGCACTCGGCGTGTGCAGCACAGTGCATGATCACAGCACAGCGCAGTACAAACCAGCACAGTGCGCTTCAACACAGTACGGTATAATGCAGTGAATAGTAGTGCAGTGCAGTGCAGTACAGAGCAGTACAGTGCAGTACAGTGCAGTGCAGCACAGCACAGCACAGTGCAACACAGTACAGTACAGCAGGTACAGAGCAGTACAATACAGTACAGTGCAGTGCAACGCAGTGCATAGCAGTACAGTACAGTGCAGAGCCGCACGAGTGACGCGCGGCACTCACCTTCCTCTGAAAGGGTCACGTGTTTGCCCTTGCCATCCTCACTGTCTGTGACCTTGACAGCCTGAGTGGACTCCACGGCACGCACACCGTTGCGAGCCATCACACGCACGTCATATGATAGAGAGTACCTGGGGTGCAAAAATCGCATGGATGGTGCACAAAAGTGAGTAGAGCAGAAAGGTGAGAAGAGCACAGAGCACAAAGGTGGGCGTACGGCTGCTGCATGAAGCACGTTCACCCACAGCAGCAGCAGAGGGGAGCAAGCAGCAGCAGCAGGGGCAGCAGCAGCCATAGAAAGGGAACCAGCGGCAGCAGAGGCAGCAGCAGAAGGAAGCAAGCGGCACGAACCAACCCCACAATAAATGCAGCAGGTTACTTTAGGCCAATGCCATGTTACTACGACTATCATTATGATTAATAATTTAGGCCAACGCACTTGATGTCACCCTTGGGCGCGAAGCGGGGGTTTTGCTCCAGGGTGGCAGCTTCACCCCTGGCCTGGTCACCCACCGACCCAGTGTAGGGTGGGGTCCAGGTGGCAGTGTGCACATACTCGAGGGCGCCCCCGACAAAGTCCAGCAGGCGCAGGTACTTGACCTCTACCACAGCCTCAGTCATTGCCTCCAGGTTGCCGAGCTCCAGGGTGAAGATCTGTGAGGAGTTCTCCTGCTGCGCGATCACCGCGGTGTGGCCCTGCTGCACCGCGGCCTTGAACTCCTCCCGCGCCTCCTCCTTCTGCTTGACTTCCGTGGTGATGGTGCGGTCGCCGACGCGCGCGAGCAGCTTGTGCACGGCCGCGCGTGGCGGCAGCGGGAACTTGAATACCACGCTGCGTGTAAGCAGGCAACGTCGCGTCATGCGTAGCGTGTCATGCACAGCACGCTTGTGCCATGAAGGAGTGCGCACCAAGTGCATGCAGTGCAGCAGGGCACAGCGTGGGCCATGCGCAGGAAGGCAGCACAGCAGGACTGCTGCATGCATGCAATGCCTGCACATGCATCCAGCACATGTGCAGGCTTCCTCTCACCTGACATCGGAGTCGGAGATGAAGGAGAATGTCTCGGTAGTTGCAGCAAAGGAGGAGTCGCAATGGATCTGCATCAGCCAAGCCACGGCACGACAGCCAGGTCAGTTTCTTCATCAGCTCAAAGCACAACAAAGCCTGTTGTTCCAAGCACAGAAACGATGCCTACCGTGGTAGAAACCTCGCGCTTCTTCAAGGGTACCGCGTCTCCTCCCTTCGTGAACAGGCCTGATGTGGTGCTTGTGTTTTGGGCAGCCTACAGGCGCAAGGATGATGGAGCTGGGTCTGCTTTCTCAATGGGGTTTGCTTTTCACAACACAATGCCAGTCTGCGCGTACCTGGGGCAGGTAGGCCTCCACAATTTCAACAAACGATGCCATTGATGCTGTATGGACAGCTGTAGACCGCTTGAGAGCTTGGAAATGTGCAATGCAAGGTGACTGGGTGCGCGTGTGAGTTCTAAAAGCTGTGCGTTGAGCAAACTGCATTCAGGGCTGAAGTTATGTGTGTGGGGCAGGACTGCATCGTGGTTTTTGTTCAGGGGGATGATGTAGGTGCACGGCAGCTGCTTCCTGGCAGCCCTGCCGGATCCTTCTGATGGCACCTACAGCCAAACCACCGCGCAGCCGCATCGCCAGGGCCGTCCCACTGTGCACGTAGCCCATTTCACGGATGAATCTTGTGGTGGCGCTGCTGTCAGCCGAGAGTTGAGCAGGTGCATTCATTCATGCAAGCAGGCCTGTGATCACAGTAGGGCGCTAGGTCGAGGAAGGCAAGCTCGCTTTCAATTGTGTGTATATGGTTGTTTACCGTCTTGCACAGGTTGGCTTCAGGACGCCAACGTGCACCCAGTCGAGCCTAGGCCAAGCTTGGGCGCCAGTTCTTCACAGTGAGTAATGCGATGGTTTTCGATGGATTGATGAGCAGCTGCGTGTGATGAGCAGCTGCGCGTGCATTCGTCAGCGCAAAGGGGCACAGAACGCATACTATAACATGGCAACATGCGCATCCTGCACGCGTTCGTAATATTGCACATGGTTCTGCTACGGGTTTGGGATGCAGGCGAAAAGGTTCATGCTACATGCAGGCACATTTGCGCTGGGCCCATGCATGTTTACATCTGAATTACATGCATGTTCTGGGTCTACATGGGCTGCGTTGCACAGGCTGTGCTAGCTCCTTCTGGAGCCTTACAGGGGGCTGTATAATGTTCAATGCCGTTCTTTTCCCCACTTCCTTTCTTCCTGCCAATGCAGGTAGCTTATTTGCCCCCAGACAGCGGCGGCGAGGTCCAGCTTTTGAGCAACATCCTCGAGGTGTCCAGGGACATGCAACCTGGACAGCAGGGTTTGGTTTGTGGCCAAACGTCAGGCATGCAAGCTTTTGATGACACAACAGTCAGCATTGTACAGCGCATGGCAGACGCAGCACAGCTTTGCCAGGTCTACACAGACTTCTACCACAAGCGCGGGCGCCGGCTCGAGCGGGAGATGCTCACTAAGTTTGACGAGCTGACACGCGGCACACCTCTTGCTCACCACCGTGCCTCACGCTTCAGCAACATTGTCCGTGCGGCGCTTAAGGAGGAGGAGGAGGAGGAGGAGGAGGGGGGGGAGGAGGGGGCCGGGGATGAGAGTGACACAGATCAGGAGGGTGCCAGGCAACCAGCTGCAGGCAGGCACAAGATGAGCTTGCTGGAGGCATGCAGGCGGGCGATTGCAGACCATGGCATGTTCGATGCAGATGAGTTCATTCAGCTGCAGCGTGTTATCATGCAGACCGACCCTATGGTGCACCCTGAGGTCATGACAGGCACAGCTCTTGAAGCAGCGAGGCGTCAGCTGCCGCGCACCACAGTGGTCGACAAGATGATCGAGGTCATGACACAGTGAAAGGTAGGCCAAAAACGATGCAATTGTTCGGAGAGGCCACCACAAACCCTAAACCCTAAACCCTAAACCCTTAACCCTTAACGCAGCAGCCGCACCTGTTAAGTGTGCACACGTGGTGCTGCAGTGCACGTCCACGTATTGCGCATGTGGTCCGTGCTGCGTCCGTGCTGCGTCTGTGCTGCGTCCATGCATTCCCACATGCCATATGCGTCTGTGCGTCCCTGGTGCACATAAACGCCCTTACAGGCCATGGCTCTCACGTAGCTCTTCATCCCCTTGATGGGTCCACAGTGCATGACAGGGTGGACTGTTGCACAATGTGTTGATCACAAAAGCGCAGCTCTGCATGCTGACAACCATCCTGACCAGTGTGTGTGTGTGTGTGTGTTGTATACAGTGTGTTCTGTGAACACCATGGCGCCCAGAAGCACGCAGATCACAGCAGCACACACAAGACGCGCCTTTCCCATACAATCCGTGGAGGCGGTGGCGGGCTGTCAGCAGTGGAAGGGGCTGGGAATGGTGGCGCACCAGAGTGGGGCGCACACAAGTGCAGCTGGGGGGGATCCCTGCAGGGCCTGCTGGGTTTTGTATCAACTGCTCACCAGACACCATGCTTCGCTGGGCATGACAGCAGCCACACAATGAGCAAGCTTGCTATCAACACTGGGATAGCTGTAAGAGCGTCGCTTGCCATGTTGATCCTGCGCTGGGGTCTGGGTTGACAGGCTTTATGCCACCCGCTACTTCTTGATTGTGAAGAACACGACGCTGGTGGTGACGCCTGACATGCGCAGTGCACGTGTGAACACACACATGCAGGCCCTAACAGCACATTCATTTGTGTGGCACTGAGGCTCAATCTGGTACTGTAATTCACGTTCCCTGCCGCTGGTGCGGTTGGCCATAAGGGACTGCAGCCCTGAGCAACCTTGATGAGGAGGCACCAGGTGATGAGGCCTGTATGTCCATCATAGTGCTGACTGCCCTTGGGCAGCATCAAAACACAGCAGCAGCAGCAGCAGTAGTAGCAGCAGCGGCAGCGAAGACACATGGACCGCAGCCACGCACGACGGCAACAGCGCATACACTATGAAAACGGGTGAGCCTCAGTTGAGCCTTGAGACCCCCAAGGTTCGCGGCCCTCGAGAGCCGCTAAGCTAGCCTTTGTAAGGGGTAAGGGGTGTAACAATTGAGAGAGCACGAGCAGCCTTTGTGGGTAGTTCCTATTGCATGGCATGCTGTACTCTGGGCACCACACACACGTGTTGAACTGGAAGCATGGAACCTCAGCACCCTCACTTGCTGCAAGCCACCATGCATACTTCCGGACTCTGGATCAATCCCCGAGCACATGCATGTGCGTGACAGCTGGTGCATACTTTGAAGTTGGCCCTGAAGATGGCGGGGTCACCAGCAGAGCTCATTGGTGCACGGCATGATAATCGACAATGGCTTATCCAACGCTGCGTCAAGATGGACGCACTTTGCTTGCACAGTCAGACCAGGGCGTGTGCGGCACGCGCCTGGCACGAGCCGAGTCCTTGCTAAGTTACCCCCCGGCAACAGTGTAGGTCAATTTCTATAATAACACCGTCTGAAAGCTGCACAGCACGCTGTGCAAAAGGATGCTTCGCATCTCGGCAGGCTCACTAGCATCTTTCTGCAGCAACCCCCAGTTATGGCTGCCTGGCGCCGACTGGTACCGTTATGAGGGCAGCAGCTCTGCCAGTGCTTCTGCGTGAACTGTGGGTGCCTGCAGCGCATGTGTGCGCACGCCATGCGCATGGTGCCATGCAGCACCATGTGTGCACAGCACCGGTGTTCGGTTTATGAAGATCTGTAGGCAGTCTGGGGTCCGGTTGCGCTTGAACGCCTGCGCTATGAGACGCATTAAGGGAGGCTCATGTAGGGGTGGGCATGTACATTATATGTACGTCGGCATGCTGGGCGGAGGTCCATGCGTCACCATAAACCCAACACCAGCAAGCCCGCAGCTGGACAGAGCAAGTCTCTGGGGCTGCATTGGCTGCATGTGGCACCAGGCACCGTGGTAGCGACCATCCGGGCATCAGATAGGCATCGCATGGGGCGGTCAGGTCTCATTGAAGATGTGTGGGCCTCAATTTGAGCATTTTTTCGCGCTTCGGGCGCATACTTCTGCATCGCCATTGTGTCTGAAGCAACTCTGCACCGTCTGCAAGTTTTTGGATCTCCGCAAGCATGCACGCACCGCAAAGCACCACTGTTCCTGGACCTGCTGTGGCCCCCGACGTGGAGGCTCCGCACTTGGTGAGGCGCACGGGGCTGAAACCGTACTCGCACCCATCACAGCCAAGTCAGAGAGCAGCATTCTGCCTGCCCAAACGACAGTGCATACTTGCTGCGCGTGTATCGAGCAGAACAATAAACCAGCGCCCTGCGTCGCAATCCTTTCATCCCACAAGCTGTGCAGACTGCACCGCACGTTGCCGGAACAGCGAATCACAAAGCGTGCATTGCGACACGGAACTTGCTGCCGCCCTGCCACGTCCTCAATGCCAACGTAGCTGCTGCAGCGCACTGAACGCGGCTCGTATGCTGCTGGCAGCTTTACAATATGCTGCTGGCCACGGCTAACTGCTGTGGCAGACACAACATGCTGCCCTACCCTGCTACCTGATCCATCGACTTGCTGGTGGCCTGCCCTGCTGTGTGCCACAGGGCAATGGTGGCATGCCGGGCAAAGCGCTTGAGCAAGCAAGCTCCATCCCAGACACCACCGCTGACCGTGCCGCTTCTGCACCTGACTCCTTGGACGGGCTGCTTGATGAGCACGTGCATTACTCCCACCGCTCGCCCTGGCTGCGTGCATTCGTACTGGGAGCTAACGATGGCCTCGTCTCAGTGGCCTCTCTGATGGTGGGCATTGCTGGTGGATCCGAGGACATCAGCACGATGCGCCTGGCGGGCCTGGCTGCATGGATCGCAGGCGCTCTGTCCAGTAAGTACTTTTTCTGAGTGAATTCTATCGCGCATTCGCAGGGTGCTTGCACACACAAGCATATGCATCGATCTGCGTGCCGGGTGGCCATGCATCACCCAGCCAGACCCCACACCCTTCACACTGACAGCAGGGTACACCAACGCCGTGTGAAACCCTCAGGTCTGCCTCCAATGCCTGTGCACACGTCAAGGCACCTCACTCTTTCGTCAGGCCGCTGCTGGCCCTGTATCTCTGTGCATAATGCACCTCAGGTGGACGCCTCAACTTGTATGGTGTGACATTCGTTGTGTCTGACATGCAGTGGCGTGTGGCGAGTACATCAGTGTGGCCAGCCAGCGCGACACAGAAGAGGCAGACATCCAGAAGGAGCGTGACATGCAGGTAGGTGACAGTCAGGTGTGTTGCACTGTGCTGTTACACTTGCAGGGAGGTGGGCCCGTGTGCTGTCAAAGCCGCATGTGGCCCCTTGAATTATGCGAAATGTGAGCGGGCAAGTAGGGCCAGGGCTTGCAGCCAGGGGATCGAATGATGGGCTCGAGACTCTCTTGCTGTGCCTGCGTGGTGTGGCTGGTGACATGCAGGCCAAGGGCCCTCAGGCACAAGCACACGAGCTCCAGGAGCTGACAGATATCTACGTCAACCGGTGAGCATCATGCGCAAGGATCTCTGCGCATATGCGCAGATCATGCCACATCAAATCCAGACAAGTCAGGCGTCATTTTGATCCAGGAGTCCCGTGATTTCAGCGGCACGTGCTTGGGCTGGCAGCAGTGACTATCCTGGCTAGCAATGAGCATTTAAGCCTGCAACCACTGCCTTGAGTGCTGTCGGTGTGGCATGCTACTGTGATGTTATGGTGTGGTGTGCAGCGGCCTGTCAGCGACACTGTTGATGAGTGTGTACGCCTGATCAACTGCTTTACGTGGCATGCAGCGGCCTGTCACCAGCACTGTCAATGATTGTGTCCGCCTGAACAACTGATTCATGTGGCACGCAGCGGCCTGTCACCAGCCCTGGCCCGGCAGGTGGCAGAGGAGCTGACTGCCAAGGACGTGATCCGTGCACATGCACGCGATGAGCTGGGCATCGACATGGACGAAATGTCCAACCCGCTGCAGGTGGGAATGGCTTCAGGGATGGGTCATGCGGTATGCGAGCATTTACAGATGCGCAGTTCATGCGTAGGCTTGAGATAGGTGGTGTTATGGCTTGGCCCACATCCCGCCCTGCCTTACTGTTCCTGTGTGGCCTGCTGCCTCACATCCAGCTTTAAGACCCCCTGAATTATTAACTGAAAGCTGTGATGTGCTGCTGTGTTGTGTCGTGCAACTGCAGGCTGCCGTGGTGAGCTGCCTCGCGTTCACAGTGGGTGCAGGCATCCCCCTGCTGGCGGGCGCCTTTGTGTCAGACTGGCGCTACCGCCTGGTGTCTGTCATTCTGGCCACGACTGGAGGCCTGGCGCTGTTTGGTCTGACTGGCGCTGCACTGGGCGGTGCCAAGGTGTTGGTTGGTGCGATGCGTGTGGTCATCGGGGGGTGGCTGGCGATGGCGGCCACATATGCCATTGGCTACGGCTTTGGCACATCCGCCGGTGGGCGGTGAGCCAGCAGAAACTAGTATAATGATAATAATAGCACGGCGTTTTGCACGTGTTTCTGCATGCATGAGCCTGATAGAAGCGAATGGCTGGATTCATCCTGGAAAGGGAATGATTGAATGAATAGAACGAGGAAGTGCTGAGCGAGGGCTGTTTGGCCACTGTGGGTCTCTGGTAATGGACGTGCTGCTAGGTGTCATGATGTGCGCCTAGCTGCACTGCATAAATTTTTCAGCTGTGCCATTGAAATACGCACGCAAGACGTACATTGAGAGTTGTTGGCGTAGTCATTGGTACCGCGGGCTGGAGTTGCACACAAACCCCAGTATCCCGAGCTGCCACATCTGGTCCTGTTGTGTAATGTGTACAGGCGTGTTATACATTCCTTGCCGGCTCCAGACATCCATCTTTACATTGCAACCAAGCTCCAAGGTCAGCTAAGACCAGCAGGAGGCGTCAAGTCCAGACAGTCCCGTGCAGCGCAGCACGTTGAACAGCAGCTGTGCCTGCTAAAACAGAGAATATCAGAGAAGGAGGTGTGCCCAGTCGAAGAGGATGAAGAAGACAAACGGCCCCTGAGTTGGTTGCAAGTTGGTTGCTGGGGTGTTCATACAATGGTACGGAGCGCGTGTTCAGGTTCGTGCTAAAATGCAGCTTGGTTTCTCGTCGATAAACCAGCCCGGTGCCTATACGGCCCGCACCCAGACAGTAGCCACATCAAAACAAAAGAAGAATGCAACCTTCAAGCCAGGCTCACTACACCACGCGGCCGAGTTCGGTCTTATCGATGTGCTTGAGAAGGCGATCAAAGAAAACTTGAAACATGGAACCCCCGAGAGTGTCACCTGCCAGGAACGCGAGGATGTTCTGGGTCAGTGCGCTGCAAGATCTCTTTGCCGGTTGCTGACATCGGAACATGAAAACGCAGTGAAACATTAAACTTTGACCTTTACAGGCATGATGCCCATCCACGTCGCGGCAGAAAAGGGTCAAACTGCGACAGTGGATGTAAGCCCTTCGAGTTGTTGACTTTTTGCATGGATAGGTGCAGTGCAAGGAGCAACGCTCTAACTTGAACAATGTTGAAAGGACAGAGTCCAGCACCAGTTATCAGCTTCATAGCATGTGCTTGCAACACATGCATGGCACATGCTACATGCATGCAAGCAAACCACCTGGTTTATGCTGGCTGCTCATGCTGCTGCTGGTGTAGTATCTCATCAAGAAGCGTGTGGACCTAGATGCTGGGGACAGGTTCAAGGTGAGGTTGCTGGGTGGGACGGAGCTCTGTCAGGTCCCAGATGTTCTTGGTTCAGCAGTCTTGGCACCTGACCAGCCGCTCTTTGCAGCACTCCATGTGGAACGTGCCCAGGGGCATGCGCCTTGCACGCCTTGCATTCCCAAGCTTGCAACGCCATGCGGTGCAGGTGACGGCCATGCACCTTGCAGCCATCGAGAACCACACGGATGTGATGCAGCTGCTGCTCGCTGCACGTGCCAGTCCAAAGGGCATTGACACCGAGGGGGACCAACCCATTCACTGGGCAGCTACCAAGGTACTGGGCAGCTGCCAAGGTGCTGGGCAGCAGACTCCACAGCATTGCACAAGCTTGATGCCAGTGCATGACCAGCAGTGCCAGGCAGAATCGTTATTGCCATGGCCCACATTCCGGACCTGTTCCTCGACATGCTTGCACCTCACCTGCACGCATCAAGTTGGTGCCACAGCAGCACCAGCATGTGGAAAGGGTGCAAGCAGGCATGAGCGCATGCAGCATAAGGCGCACACGGCAGTGCCTCAGGGCACATGCATCTCCACAGCCTCAACCGAGCCAGTTGTCCCAAGCATCAGGCCTGGATGCCCTAAACCCTTAAAACCCTTAAAACCATACACACCCTAAAAGCCTAAACCCGGAAACCCTGAACCCTAAACCACCATGCACCCACCGTACTGCATCATGTGCTCAGGGCCATGTGGAGGCCATAGAGCTGCTGATCAAAGCAGGTGCCCCTGTGGACCCCATGAACAACGCGGCATGGACACCGCTGCACCGCGCAGCTTACAACGGGCGCAAGGTGCGGAGGGCCTGCAGTATGTTCATGTTACACGAGACGCTGTAGACGCGCACATGTGGCGGAGCGCGCAGTAGGAGACTGTTTAAGAAAGTGCATGAAGCATATGAAACATTGAGCAATCCATTCAAACATGACTTGTATGACACCGCATACGATGCGAACCAAACAGTGAAAGCACTGTATTAGGTGTTCTTCACCTACATAATCAATGAATTGCTAATTTGGCGGCAGCAGGAGTCAGGGTGTCCAGGACCCGGGTGCATGCAGCGCGCACACAGCTGCTGTTTGGCACAGAACTGAGCAGCTGAAAGCGTTGATACACCGCTGTTGTGTCAAGTTATGTATTGAGCATCGGCTGCTGTGTGCCCACCTTCCCAAGCAGACGCTCAGTGTCCCTTAATCATGCCTTGAAACCTAAACCCTTAACCCTGGCAGGCGTTGATGGCTAAGTCATCGCTGCGCCCCAACTCGCGTACATGATGACATCTTCATCATCATTTGTTCATGGTCACTTGTTCAGGATCACTTGTATCATGGTCACTTGTTCATGGTCGCTGCGTCGCCGGGGTGCAGGCTGCTGCAGTGGCACTCGTGAATGCGGGCGCATCATTGGTGGCTCGCAACAAGGAGGGCAACACTCCCCTGCACCTTGCGTGCTACATGAACCAGCTCTCCACGATCGAGGTGCGCACACCGTGCTTAGGGTTTAGGGTTTATTCAATCAATCGTGCTTAGGGTTGAAGCTTGGTTAATAAACTGTGCTTAGGGTTCAGGGTTTATAATTAGGGGTTGCGGTTGAGCTGTGCAGGATTGGGCAGGCAGGAGCGCGCACAGAGCAATGCAGCAGTGGGCAGTGCTGTGGCTGTGGCTGGGGTGTTGACCAATTGTGGACAAACCCAGCCTGCTATGCCCCTACAGCATATGCCCTGCGTGTCTGCGGGTTCAAGGTTTGGGGTTTAGGGTTCAGGGTTGTAGGGTTGCACCGGCTGCGCTGCTGGACACATGGCACATGGCTGTCCACATGCAGATCTGTGCTGTGTAGCAACTGTGCTGTGCTGTGCTGTGCAGTTCAGTGCTGTGTGTCTACTGTGTGACCTGTTTCCTGTTCAGGCGCTAGTGAAGAATTTCATGACCTGTTTCCTGTTCAGGCGCTCTTGGGGCTGGCCTCCCGCGTGGACCAGAAGAACGTGGAGGGAAAGACTGCGTACGACCTGTGCATCACGGACGCCGCGCGTGAGATGGTGCAGTCACACCAGCAGATCACCAAGTTCCCTGCACACGCCAACAAGGCCAAGTCGCCAGAGGAACTGTACGTGGCATTGGCCTGCTTGGGTTGTGTATGTACGGTATCATCATCATGCGTTATCATCATCACACGGCTTTGCACGGTTAGGCCCACGATGCGGTGGTTGGACACATGTCATGTATGTATGTTCCAAAACGTTTCGTCAGTCTAGAGCTGGGTCAGTGGTATTTGGTATTACTACTGTGCTGGCGCAGCTTGCAGCTGCCTGGGAGCAGTCAGCTTGTTGAGGGCCATGCGGAAAGGCAGCTGGGGATTTTTGCTCAGTCAGCTGCAACCATGTTCATGTTGCACGACGTGCTGCACGCGCACATGCTAAGCTTACACGACGTGCTCTACGCGCACATGTTACACAACATGCTGCAACCATGTTCGTGCTACACAACGTGCTCACATGTTCGTCAACGTGCTGCAACCATGCCGGGCTCGCAGGGCGGCTGCAGCTGTGGAGGCCCAGCGAAAGGCAGAGGAGGCAGCAGCTGTGGAGGCAGCACGCCTGAAGGATGTGGTGCTCACGGGCGCATTGCGGCAAAAGGCCGCACGAGCGGACGAGTTCCCAGACTTTGACAACCATAAGGGTGGGTGCCATGTAGGGCTTAGGTTTAGGGTTCTAGGGTTTAGGTTTTGGGTTTTGGGGTTAACCTGTGGATGATGGTGGAGAGCCACCGGAGCAATGGAGGTTTTTGTAGGAAATGCACATCACACATCACTTATCACACAAGGTGTTAGTGTGCAGCTCATCCTCAAACACGGTCGAGCCAATTGCATGATGTGCGTGGTTGCCGTACGCATGACATGAAACCCTAAAACCCTATAACGCACGGTTGTTTGCAAGCTGGGGTGGCAAACACATGCAGCACTTGCAACACATGTTGTGGTGCTCATGTTGGACACTTGTGTTCTGGAGGAATTGTTGTTATTGTAATTATTAGTTCATCATTCTGGTTTGTGGGGGGCGGCTCGCAGGCAGGCCACAGCGCAGCGATGATGACCCTACAGCCTAGACCTAGACAAAACCCTAAACCATAAACTAGCTTGTGTGGGGCGGCTTGCAGGCAGCCCACATTGTTGTTGTTGCTGTTATGACACCGTCAAGGGCTCATAGGCGGCATATCATTTCCAGTACCCGGATCATATCCTCGATGCAGGCAGCCCACATGGCAGCGATGATGACCCTAAACCTAAACCCTTAAATCCTACATAAACCCTAGACCCTAAACTGGTTTGTTTGCAGGCAGCCCACATGGCAGTGACGATGAGGGGCGGCTGTACCCTCGCGGTGGGGCAGGGCTGGAGTTCCTGGCCGAGGCAGCCACGGTGCTGGACGACTCGCAGTCACCTTACAACCAGGTGAGCGCCTTGGGGCTGCGCTGCATATACATGATGAGGTGAGCGCCTTGGTGCTGCGCCGCTTATGTACATAGTACAGCACACTCACCAGCGCAGCTCTGCATGCAGCATGCCAGCTTTTGTTTCAGTATGTGTCTCGCGTCCCTGCCCGAACAAAATACAGTACAGGTTACAGGTCACAGGATATGTCTCAACACCGTTTCAATGTATGTGTCTCGCGTGCTACCATTTGTTTCAGTATGGGTGCTGTGTCCCTGTCCGCAGGCCGGCTACTCACCCTCCGAGCGCTCCTCCGCCTCCTCCTTTGCCCATGGCGGGGACAGGGTGTCGGGCGGCCCCCGCGACCGCGCCAGCTACGGCGCCCGCCGGACGTCGGCGACGGGCCGCGTCTCGGGC
>QAXD01000014.1:1690295-1706563 GCA_004335575.1 Haematococcus sp. NG2 | reverse complement strand
CACAGCGGCGGCGGCGGCCGGGGCCACGCTCTTGTCGCCCCCGCAGCCGCTGGGCGCGGGCAGCGAGCATGCCCCGCGCCCCGTGTCCGGCAACAAAAAGTTCCTGTCCAAGTACAACCTGCAGAACAAGGGCCTGTTCGCGCCCTGACCTTGACGCGCCCTAACCTTAATGCGCCCTAACCTTAATGCGCCCTAACCTTAACGGGCCCTAACCTGTGACGTGCCCTAACCTGTAACACTGTACTAGACTGTGACCCCCGACTGCACAGGCAGGCCTGAGCTCTGTTGTGCTGTGGATGAGCAGCTGCTTCATTGGGTACTCATCACTGGTGGGGGCCGCAGGGGGTGAGGGTCTGTTGTATGTAGATACTGCATGCACGTGCTTCAAGTCACGACGGTCGTAAACAGGGTCACAAGTACCTCAAATTGAGCATTGCATAAGCTGCAAGGCTGTGGGCCTGCTGTTGCTGCAAACCTGTGTTGTCGGTCTTGAAGGCGCGTAACGGAGTGTGCAACGCTGGTCAGCCCGTGACTGGCTGAAGGCTCGTGTAACATGAACATGAAACGTGTGATCTCGATCATGGTTGTGGGCTCGCCTCATGCCAGCGCTTTCAGTGTGGGAGCGATCCTTGCATCCATACCCTGGGGCAGCACGGTCCCAATCGGTAGCTGTCTGGGCTCATCAGAGCGCTCATCCAGAAAAAATCCCACATCCACAGCTTCCCTGATGCCAGCTCGGCCAGTCTGAGCCTGTGTGGCAGATGGCAGTGCTCATGGTACAAACACCCGCCCCACTTCACACTTGGTGCACCATAAGCCAGTCCCACTTCATACCGATGCTTAACAGACGCAGCACCCTTTTTCTCATCCTTCATGCCTTTCGTTCATCTTGTTGGGAGGGGCAGGACTGATGCATGCTTGAGATGTTCTGTCACATGAATGATATGCTGCTTGAGCCAGTCTAGGGCATCTCAAATGGTCCTTGCCCGTAGTAACGCCACCAACGCTCGTAAGGCAAGTAACCGAGCACAGTGCTCGTTATGGCAGCATTGAGCACGCATCCTCTAAACAATCACACATCACACCATCAGCATGCCCATATCCAGCACCCAGCAACCCACACGGGTGCCTCATTGCACCGACATGTCAGATGCAACCTTGTTGCTGGTGTGTCACGCTAGCGTTCAACATAGGAGATGCAAACCAACTTGCTGCCTCGCCCTCTGGCTCTGGCATGCGACAAGATGTCCAGTCCACCAGCCGCTCCACCCTGCTTCCATACGAGATGCAACGCACCAGCCGTCTCTTCCAGCTAGTATGTGAGAGACAGGCGTGCCAGATCATGAGGGCGTGCCATATCATCATGAGGGCCTGCCAGATCATGAGGGCATGGCAGATCACCCAGATCCGATCCGATCATCCAGATCATGCGGGGCGTGCCAGATCATGAGGGCATGCCAGATCATCCAGATCGTGAGGGGCGTGCCAGATCATGAGGTCGGGCCATGTGCTGCACCAAAGGCCACGTGCAGTGCCACGATGTACTTGACCAAGAGCGTCTCGATCACGGGGACCTGGGGGGGCCGGTGGATTCCCACCACCCTCACATCCATGTCCCCCACATGTGCTGTGCTGTAGGAGATGCTCTCCGGCTGGTTGTTCTGGGGCTGTGGCGGCGTCTCAGGCCCTGAAGTGGCTGACGCTGGCCCTGGACACTCAGCACTGTCTTTGGGGGCGAGGGGATCAAGGCCAGAGTGGCTGGTGTAGGGCGAGACCACCAGCACATGGTCTTTGCGTGTGTGCAGGATGTTGGCGATGACGGCGTGCACCCCGTAGTTGCGCAGCGCCTCGGTCGCCTGCAGGCGACGCGCAGGGACGAGCACAGAGCACCAAAGTGGAGCCATGTTGGAGCATGCAGGATGCGGGACCAGACATGTTGTACACATGCCATGAGGCAGCCATGTTGTGCACATGCCATGAGGCACGCATGGTCAGCAGGGCTGGCAGCAGCAGGTGTGCGGGGCATTGCTCGCAAGGGGCCTGGGGCTTGTATGTGCTGCAGGTCCTGGTGAGCTAGGGAAAATTTAGGGCTTAGGGTGCAGGTCCTAGGAACCGGAGCAACACAGAGCACAGCAGCAGTGTGTGCACAGCAGCAATGTGATCGAGTGAATGATGAGTACGTGAAACACATCATGCTGGCTTGCACATCATACATGCCACACTTCCCCGTGCAGGCCCTGCCCCTGGGAAGCTCGTGCCACGCGCTTGGGCCCTTGGAACAGGCAGCACCCAGCCAGCCACAGTTCCGGCTGTCATGCAGCCAACCACAACCCATGCAGCCATTCATTTAGCCACCCAAGGTGCCCCCTGACTTGCGCTCATAGGTCATCACACAATCAAACGTCACACCTCGTCATACCAACCTTCGCACCCATCTTCACACCAACCATCACACCAAGCTTCGCACCAGCCTTTACACGAATCCTCACACCTTAGTCATGAGGATGGACTGGTCCGTCTCCAGCTTGAAGCTGACGATCATTGCATGGGGCGCCCATGTGTGTGTGAGCACCCCAAGCATTTTGGGCACCTTGCGCAGGTTCACTTGAAGGTCCCCATTGCCGCTCTGGATCTTGTGCTCCGCCTGCGCATGCAAGCCGGCATGCAAGCAAGCCTCCACACCAGCATGCATGTGCGATAGTGGGCAGAGCCCCCTGAGGGCTGACAGGGGAAGTGGCCATATTGTCAAGAGGATGGGCTGGCGCAGCATGGCAGTCTAAACCCTAAACCCTGACTGTGCCGAAAAAACACAGGACACAGGAAGCGCCAGGGAGTGTACTGTAGGTGCAACTGGATATGCACGCCTTCAGCCGAGGAGGCCTGACAGCTGACACTAAACCCTAGACCCTACATCCTGATCGAGCTAGCCTGCAGACAACAGGCCGCGTCTGGGGCTTGTGACTGGTTCAGGGTTCAGGATTCAGGGTTTAGGGTCCAGCTCTCAACCTACCAGGTCCTCCCAAGGCACATAAAAATCGGACACAGCAGCAGCGAGGTAGAACATGACAGACGGCCCAAAGGGTGCCACAGCCAGGGCAATGGTCCTGAGCAGCCTGCAGCACATGAGGCAGGAAAGGCAGAAAAAAAGTCAGGAACAATTGAATGTCATGGACGGTGTAACATCTGTATTTGAATCATGCTACAGGATTGGGTGTGCAAAACGCGTGCTGGGTACTGAAGCATTCATGGCATCAAAAGCTAAACCCTAAACCCCAAACCCTAATTGAAGCAACGTGGCAGTACCTCAAATAGTCGAAGATGGTCTCAAACTCCAGGCTGAGCAGCCGCTGCTGTGTGTGTGCGCGCACGGCCTTGCGCAAGGATGCTGCCAGTTTGCCTGCATGTTCTGGCTTGGCCGAGATACTCCCATCCTGTGTGCCCAACCGCAGTGCAGCATGCAGTGGAGGAGAATGGTTGGCTGCCTCCGACCCTACCTAACACACAATTCCATGCATACCCTGCGGGGACAGGCATCCATGCGCGTGATCTGGTATGCGGTGTAACACACACACTTCACATGCTGATGGGCTGCCCTCCGCATAACATGCCTGCTTGCACACCAACTCCACGAGCCTGCTTCAGCAGGCGGCGCATGCAGCTGCAGCAAGCTGGTGCCACCATTCATTTGACATCTCAGACACACCTCTGATGCATCCAGGCATGCCATCAGCAACTGCATCATGTCTTGGGATGGCAGTTCTTGCGTGAAAGGCTGCACGGAGCCCTTCCGGTTGAGGAAGATGACCACATAGCCTGCCTGCTCAAGCACCAGTGCATGAGACATCTGCCAAGCTTCAGTGCAGGCATATTACACGGTTGTTCGAGTCAGCAGCGGCATGGCTGGCTGGTGCAATCAGGGGGGTGTGTCTGCGTGCATGTCGCATGCTGGCAGTGTGCATGTGCCATGCTGATGCATGCGTATGCAACCAGCTGCTGTGCTTGCAACAAAGGGGCTGTTTCAGCCTAGCTACCTCTAGGAACTGCTCAGTGGACAGAGCGCCACGGTGCCCAGCAGAAAAATTATCAATGAACCTGCATGAGCGCGATCAGGGAAAGGGGACGCAATATGATTCCAACCATGCCGCAGAAGCTCCAGGTCGCTCCCAGGTCGCTCGAGTCCACAGCAGCTCAGTTGCACCCACAAGGAAACTGCCTACGTACCTGACGCATCGCCGCTCAAGCGGCACTGTGGTGCCTCCAGACGTCACGACCACCAATGGGGACGTGAGTCGCCCTTCTGCTGTATTCTTTTCTAAGAACCTGGCCAGAACCTGCTCGT
Organism: Haematococcus sp. NG2; assembly: GCA_004335575.1. NCBI lineage: Eukaryota > Viridiplantae > Chlorophyta > Chlorophyceae > Chlamydomonadales > Haematococcaceae > Haematococcus > Haematococcus sp. NG2. Next base: position 1,702,224 of record QAXD01000014.1, on the reverse strand, counting down.
GCTCAGCATGCGTCGAGCTTAGAGGTGCAGTCACGAAAAATGTATCAACTGCATCCATTATTACCCCACTAATGCACGTTCAGATCTGTTGGCTTTGATGTACAGGCACAGAGGGTTTTGCACTTTTTAGGGCGTGGCTCTGGGCACCGCAGGAGTTGCAGGAGGCCTACATTGTGGTGAAGGTGGGAAGATGCAGGACGCACTGCAGCATTACACCAGGCCAAGATGCAAGACGCACTGCAGCATTACACCAGGCCTGTAGCATGTGTGCATGGTGTCAGGTCCCGTGGTACCTGCTTGCAGTGTTCAATCACCTATACCAGTTCTTGTACCCACCTGCTCCCTACACTCAGGACCGACACAATGCGTGCCAGACAACAGGCATTGCATCAAAGCACTGAGAGGACCTCCCGCAGCCTCCACCAAACTCGCCTTGTTCTTTGCCGCTCCTTTCGTTACTCCGAGCAGCTAGCCAAACATCAGTTCGCACCCATCCGAATGCCTGCCCAACAAGAGTAACCAGCAACATCATTGCATGTGCACACCTATCTTGACCTGCACTGTCCTGCAACAGGCTCGTGCCTTTTTGTCTCATTTGTCTGCATCCCCATCATTCGTTTTCTAGCTGCGATCACACCAGGCATCGACCAAAACCTACATCAGCCACTTAATTGTTAACAGCCCGAAGTTCAAGTAAATGTTGCCCTTGGCACAGGCTCTCTGAACAGATACGTGCACCACTGTATAATTCCCAATCATGCAATTTTAAGCCAGGTGCACAGCACACACAAGCGTGAGAACCATCTTTCATGTGAAGCCTCTCTCCGCACCACCCTTCCAAACAAGAATCATGAACAGTGATCAGAAAACAGTGCCCATCCCAGCAGTAAAAGGTGCAACCACGGCAACGTCAAGAGTGTGAAAGGAATGTCAAAAGTGTGAAATGGACACCCTGCACCAGTGAACCAGCAACCACCAGTCGAGCACCCCATGTAGCCGTTGCCACAGGTGCACATGAGCATCCCAAAACATCAACAAGCAGAAGCCACCACATACCAGCCATCATAGCAGTCATCCGAGACCTGTCATGCTCCCATCGCCTTGGCTCATAGGCCTGATACCCATACACTCCCGTACTCCTCTTTTTAGGCACTGCTGTCCACAGCAGACCCACCTGTCCTGCTGACTCAAGCAGTGGAGGGGTTGCTGACATTGCGGTAGTTCTTGGCATAGTCGAGCTGCCCAAACAGCCACTTGACCGCAGCCACCAACCACCCAACGAAACGCTGGAACAGGCGCGCAATGCCCACGCGCATGGACAGGAAGAAGAACCTGCAGGGCGCCAGGTAGTGTGGTGCGCAGGGTGCACGCTCAGAGAGCCGGACATTCCAGCAGCCATTTCACCTTGTGCTACAGTCAGTGCTACCTTGTGCTAGAGCCAGTGCTAGAGCCAGTGCTACAGCCAGAGCTACGGCCAATGCTACAGCCAGTACACCATGTGCAGACGCCCCCACCACCCAACATGAAAAGGTCTCTGCTGGCAGACTGCATAAACAACCCGGGTCACAAAGGCACAGCAGGCAACGCGCGTACTGGAACACCCCAGGGTACTACATATATGAATTGGTCTCCCAACATGGCCACACTTTCCCTTTTTACCCTCACTGAGCAATAATGAGAAGCAGTCCATACACGCGGGTATGCATGCACACAGACAAGATACAGCAGATACGGCACGCAATAGGCACAGCAGGCAGCCCCCGTTTTGCCCTCAAGGAACATTACATACACAGGGGTATACATGCACGCACAGCAGACACATGTCGGCAGGCAGTGCCGGAGATGCACACCTGCGGCGATTGTGTGAGAACTTGACTGCGCGTGTGTACTGCTGCTCCCTCAACGTTTTCGTGGCCGCGCTCCACCCAAACTTCTCCACCTCCGCACGTGCAGCTGCAGGCCACAACACATCAAGCAAGCAGGGACAATCGGTCAATCAGTCCATCGGTAGCGATCAGGGATAGGCAATCAACACGTCGCACGTTGCCAAAAGAGGCGCTGCTGCGACATTCAGCCCCTGTGGCAAGATCGCACTCCAGATTGATGCTGCAAGGCCAGGCTCAGGTGCGGCGGGTGTTGCACGGCTGCTGCACAATGGTGCACTGGACAAGTATGGGTATCGCAAAACAGGGCACAGCGCCAGTTGGCACACACAAGGGCGCAGTGGGACACAGGCACAGTGGATCCACACAGGCCATCCGCAGCAGCGATGCAGAAGCTTCAGCAGCAGCAGCAGCAGCAGCAGCAGCGGCGGCGGTGGTAGCAGCGGCAGTGGTGGCAACAATGCAGCCGCAGCTTCAGCAGCAGCGGCAGTGGTAGCAGCAATGCAGCACAGCAGAAGCCGCAGCAACGGCAGCACCGCAATGCAACGCAGGCTGGTGCAGGGCACAGTTATGATGACATGGCATGTGCTCATCGCGTGTCTGGAGTGGGTCGCTTGCTTAGGGCTTGGTGTTATAGGAGCATGCGTGGTGTGCCCCCTCATGCGCACCTGCGCCTATGCGTGACCGCAGCTGGGGGTCAGTGATCAGGTCCTTGACCAGCTGCGCGGCGCGCGCATAGTCACTTGGCTGATACGTGAACCCTGTGACACCTGCTATGTACAAGACATGGACACCAGCACAGGAATGTGTCAAAGGCAGCGGTCCAGCCATGCAGCAGAGCAAGTGGGGGTGCACATGGTAAATGCCCCACGCACCAGGAGCAGCTGGGGATGCACATTGTGGATGCGTCTGAATGTCCTCCCACCACCTGCCACCTACCCACCCACCCAACCACCCAACCACCCACCCACCCAACCAACCAACTAAACAACCAACCTCCATCCCCAGCCTCCACAGCTGCACATGCTGCATGCAGGCACTGCTTGTATGCATGGACATCCCATGACGATGCATGCACGCGAGCGTGAGGGGGTTTGGCGTGGGGAGCCAGGTGAGGGTTGGGGAGTCAGCGTACAGCACGCACCAGGCTGTGTGAGAATGTCTGTGAGGCCACCAGCAGCCACAGACACCACTGCCAGGCCTGATGCCATAGCCTCAAGGACCACAAAGCCCAAGGTCTCCGTCTCTGCGCGCATGACCGGCCCAGATGGCAGCAGACGACCATCTTAGCGTTCAGGGGTTTGTACGTCTCAGGCGCTCACTTTTTTCTTTGCGGCCACACTGTTGCCTTGCCACACGATGAGCCAGGAACGCATCAACACAGGCTTCAGCCACGGAGCAACCTGTGTGCTCCCTCACTGCTATGCTCTAAACCCTGAAGCATAACAGCAGTACAGTAACAGTACAGAGCAGTACAACGGCAGTGCAGTACCTGAGGGCATGATGAAGATGTCTGCGCTGGCATATGCCTGCGACAGCGCCTCGCCCTTAAGCATACCCTGCAACACATAAGGCAGGCAGCGCTTCCCACTGGTTAGCCACGGCCCACTGAACTTGAGCATACCCTGGCCACACACAAGGCAGGTAGAGCTTCTACAGGTTAGCCAAGGCCCACTGACACAAAGCATACCCTGGCCACACACAAGGCAGGCAGAGCTTCTACAGGTTAGCCATGGCCCACTGAGCTCGTCATTACTCATCACTGTGCCCGTGCCATGCGCTCATGCAGCCAGTCACAATAAACCACTGCATGCCGGTGTTTCACGCATGCACTGCACGGGATGAATGCATGCACTGCAAGTGATCAATGCATACACTGGCCCCCACAGAAGCAGCAGGGAGCTCGCTCATTCTACCCCACCTCAAACTGCCCATACCAACGAGCCCTGAGTTCCACCAGGCCATGGGCACCGAGGCACACTGCCCAAAAAAAGAGGGCTCCCCAGGAGTAAAACCCCAGAGACAGGACCCATAAGCAAGGGTAACGTTCCCCCTACACAATGTGGGTACAAGTCGCCAAGAAAATGACCCCAACCACGATGAAAAAACGTCCCCAGCCCGACGCCTCACAGGCAAACGCCCAAGCGGAAGCGGCCTCCCAACAGAAGCCAAACGCGCAAAACAAGAACCACATTGCACACCTACCATGAACACCACCGGCATGCCCTTGTAGTACTCCTGAAGCTCCGCACGCTGTGGGCCATCCCCCACAAACGCCAGACGGGCCCCTGGGTTAGCCTCCAGGATGCCCTTGATCACCATCAGGTTCTTCTCTGCAGGGCACACACAGCGTGACAGTCCCAAACGTCTGCAGGTGGCCCTCTGATAGGGACCTTGTAACACAGTAGACCTGTGCTCTTCGAAAAGCCTGGCCTCCCAAGCACAACATGCTCCAGTGGCAGCGTAGGCAAGCTGAATCGAGGACTAATCCTGTTAGCCAAACATCCAAAGACCGAAGTCTGCTCATCGTTGCTGCCTAACATGTCCACAATGTGGATACCCCAGGCCGACCAAGGTTCATAACTCATGCCCCCAGTTGTGCGCACCTGCACCCAGACGCCCCACGTACACCAGCAGAGGTGCCTCTGGATGGCCCCCACTCATACGATCACGCATCTCCGCGTTACGGAACCTGCGGGCAAAGACGCAGTAATCGAATCGACATTACCCCCCATTCGAACAATCACATGAGGTCTTTCAGGGGTGGGGTTCAGGGTTTAGGCGATGAGGGCCTGTTAGGGCAGTTTGAGATGGGGCACCTGGTGGAGCTGCCTAACCCCAGTTGAGATTGTTCCTGGGCCCAGGGCTTCTTCCTTAACCCCAACAACTAACAGGTCAGCTGCAAGCCCTGCTTTTGGCACATCTTGCCGGGGAGAAAGGAACGGCAAGCAAGCAGAATGATCATGCACAGCCATTAAGAGAGCGTCTACCACCAACAACAACACCACCAGCACCACACCACCACCACCACCACCACCACCACCACCACCACTAACAACACCACCAACAGCAAGACGAATAAACACAAGAACAAGAATCAGGCGTGCCAACGCACTTTGGGTTGAAGACGTCCGTGTCCACTCCCCGCTGCCACACATCAATGGACTTGGCACGGCAGCTGTTCTTGATCAGCTCGTCCTGCATTGTGTAGTAGCATCAGTGGACACGATCACAACAGAGGTGTTCACTATAAAAAGCAAGACGCAGGCGCACAGCAAGACCCTGGCTGGCGTGCAACAAGGCAATCAGTGCATGGTGCACAACAAGCTGTGGGTAGAGCTTGTGTCCCTACACAGCGGCAGCGCCGCAAAACACGCAGGCACGCACACACACAAGACGGACACACACCTTCATTGCCTTGGACGTGACAAGTGTGAGGTCACTGCGGCGCGTGCACCACCGGATGACTGACCACATGGGCTGGACCAGGCCCGACCACGTGTACTTGGGAATGTACTCGGGGATGTGGGTGTGGTAGGACATGACGAGAGGGATCTTCAGTAGCTTGGCGTACAGGGTGGCTGCTAGGACCATGACACCTGGTGTTGAGACATGGATCACATCCGGCTTTGTAGACCAGAGGGCTGCCAGCACACGGAGGGAGATGCCGGTGGAAAGAAGCAGAGTGGGTGCCTGGTAGAAGGGGAGCTTGAAGCCCAGCACATTCATCACCTGCAGCAGCGTATGATACATAGCGTATAGGATATCATATAGGATATCATAGCGTATAGGATTATACATGCAGTCGTCAACATCATTCATGCAGTCAGTGACCAATTGACCTTGATCTTATTGAAACTACAACTCTAAATTGGGAAAATAGAAGGCATGAGGATGAATGGATTCAGGGAGGGCAGTCAAGGCTCGACGACATGCAGAAGATTGGAAGGAGGTAGGGCTCGGTGCTGGGGTGCCAAGGTCAAGGCGGTCAAAGGGGCACCAGGTAGCGCATGTGATGTAACATGCACGCGAGCACGCAACGGCAACACAGTGCACGCATGGCCGCAGGTGGCATATGGGTAAATTCAGCATACACACGCTCTTTATGCCTACAGCGCGCATGTATGCTTCCGAGTGCCACAGCTAATCGCAGTTGCAAGGTACTGTGGGCAGTGCTTGCAGCTGCGCCGCAGCTGCTAGTGAGCTTTCTACAGGGCAGCAGTGCACATGTGGTCCCAACACTTGTGCACGTACAGTGAAACCGGGCACGTTCTGTCAGTTGCATGCATGCCGTGACCTCCTCCATGCAACCAACCGCACCTTGGCCCCGCAGAATTCCTTTGGTGGTTGGGGGTCGGGCGTCACCACGAGCACCTCATCGCCCTCTTGGCGCAAGCCCTTGATGAGACACTCAAACCGATTCTTCATGCCTGACACATGGCTGAACGGTGAAGGCTCAACAAAAATTGCCACCTTGCTGCCCTTCTGCTGCTTTCCGACAGTTGAGCTCTTGGCAGGTGCAGTAGCCCAGCACCTCTGGATTTCGCCAGGCTGAGGAGACCCACATGCAACTGAGCGGCGTGTGGGGGCTCCAAACCTGCCCTGCAAAGGCAGCATCTTTTCAAGCAATCGTAGCTGAGTCGAGTTGCGTGCGTCGCCCCAAGCGGGCGCGATGAGTTTTGGATGACGCTCTCTACCAGTGCACTTCGTGTTGAGCAGCTGATCCCTGATGCTGAGCATTATTCTTTGACCACTCAGTGTGAGAATTCCTCCAGGGCCTCCTTGTTACTTGGGCCTGGCGTTTGTAGAATCACGGTATACATCGCAATCGTCAATTGATACGCAATGTCTCGTCATACCGATGGTTTTTGGTGTGAGAATAGTGTTATTCACAGCACGTTATTGCGTGCTTTTATGCTGACATGCTGAACAGGCAGGCCACGTGAGTGCATGGACACTGCTGCATGGACAGCCCTGCAGAACCGCTGATGCACTGGCATACCCCTGCTCCATGACTCCATGAGGCGGCTGCAAGTGACCTGGCCAGACATTAACGACGGGTTTGAGTATGTTAATACAGTGCGGGGCCGCCGGGACGAGGGGGCAGGTATGTGCAGACACATGCATGCAGGTTGCAGCACAACACACGCACTCCATGTCTCCATAGCACATGTGATGCATGGGAGTAGCATCGCGCATGACAACAACTGGTCGGCGTGCTCGTTTGGTGCCATCTAATTTGTACTGCAATGCCACAGGCATGACGGTCTTGGACTATTATGCCACCAAGTTTGGCGCAACAGCCACACGGGAAGAGTGCGTGATGGCAGCATAAGGCCCATTAGGGTGACACCCATGCCGCGTATCTGATCTGATACCTGATGCTGCTTTCTTTTCAGCTGGCAGAGGGATGTGTCTTGTGCACCTGCAGCTGCCATGAATGTCTGGCACTGCATCCTTTGGGCCCCACATGGCTTGCATCACTGTGCCACTGTACTGCTGCACACATGCACCAAAGCTGTGCATCATTTGCAGGTGGGCAGAGAGGATCCTGGCTGGGGAAGTCACTGCGAATGGGGCGGTTGCTGAGCTAGGACAAGTGTTGAGGTGGGGCGGCCAGCGCTGCTGCTGGTGTTTTGAGACATGATGTTATTTATGATGCATGCTCCACAGGATTGCTGTGGCATGTTGTGCATGCGCTGTGCACACCGAGCACAGAAATGTGGCCTGTGATGTGTGAACTATAACGTAACACAAGCAGTGGTGGCAAGTGCACCCTGGACTCAAGCTCTGCAAGGCTCCTGTTGACACTGCCTGCCTGCCTCACATACCCTCCCAGGGCTGGAGACCGATTGGTCCGCCGCCGTGCACCTTGGGTGGAGCCGCCCGCACCCAACTACGTTGATGTGGTGTATGAGGACACCTCCGTGCTGGCTCTCAACAAGCCCTCCGGCCTGCAAGTTCTCCCTGCTGCCATGATGTACCAACGCACAGTGTTGGGGCTGCTGAGCCACCACTACGGGCCAAAGGCAGTGGGGCAGGAGCACACCCGACGTCCCCCATCAGCCTCGGCACCTGCTGCCCCTGGACAGCCCGGTGCTTCCTCTGCCCAGCCGCTGGGTGCCAGCGAGTGTGGCGGCCATGCAGCGGCAGCACTGCCACAAGAGCAGGCTCAGGAGCAGCAGGGGATGCAGCAGGGTGCAGGGGCCAAGGGTGAGTCTCAGCCGCCTCCTCATGCAGCTGTCTCTGCACTGCCGGCACCAGTGCACAGGCTAGGCCGAGGCACCTCAGGGCTCCTGCTGCTGGCCAAGTCAGCCAGGGCGCGGCGGCTGCTGCCCATCGCCATGGAACACACCACGGTGGCGGCCACGGCTGCATCGAGCACATCAGAACCGGCTACATCAAGCACAGCTGGAACAAGTCCATTGAGCACAGCAGCATCAGCTGCATCAAACACTGCAGGAACAGGTTCAGCACCATCTGCATCAACTGCAGCTGCACCAGCTTCATCTGACACAGCTACAATGGCTGCACCAGCTGCGGCAGCTGCATCAGCTGCACCAGCTTCATCTCACACAGGTGCACCAGCTTCATCTCACACAGCCACAGAAGTTGCATCAACAGCACCAACTGCGGCAGCTGCATCAGCTGCGTCGGTTCAGGCGCCATGCAGCTCCCGTGATCAAAGCCAGCATCTGGGTCAGGTCCACAATCATGGGCACACCTCTGCAGGTGCAGCACAGTGCCCAGCTAGTGCCAATGCAGCAACAGCAGTACAGGGCAGTGCCTCCGGCATCGGGCGGTACAGTGTGAGAAAAGTGTACCGCGCCCTGGTCCAAGGTGTAGTGCCTGGCGGTGTGGGGGCCACAGGGGAAGTGAAGGTGCCCATTGGGCGTGTGCCCTGTGAGGGAGTGGCAGGGGGGTTGTTCGCTGCGTGCCCGGATGGTGGCAAGCCTGCACACAGCGTTTGGAAGGCACTGCATGTGGATGCCGCCAACAACACCACGCTGATGGAGGTGAGTGCCTAGCAGCATAGTGTGCTGCCGATGTATGCCGCGCACACAAAGAACAAGAACAAACTGCAAAGTGAACAGCGCAGCCAAGAGGTGCAACGGGCAAAGTGCATGGCACCAAGTGGCATGGCAGCACACAACCAGGACAACTTCCCCTTAATGTATCAACCAAGCGATTCCCACGCTTGCCTTAGCAAACGCTGCCCTGCCCGCTGCCACACGTGCTGTGAATGTACCAGCACGCCCATTCCCTTGCTTTCTTGCCCTGATGCTGCCCCGCCACACATGGTGTGACCTGACCTGTGCTGCCCCACGCTCCACAGGTGGAGATCTTCACAGGGCGGCCACACCAGATCAGAATCCACATGGCTGCCATCGGCCATCCGCTGGTGGGAGATCCATTGTATGGCCCAGGAGGAACCCCCAAGCACTGCGAGCAGCCACACATGGCAGCTGCGCGGGTGGATGGCCACTATGAAGGCATGAGTGAAGAAGCAGCAGCTGCACCACAGGACAGTGCAGCATGCGATGCTGCAGCACTTGCGCTTGCAGCCTGCGATCCTGCAGCACTGGCTCCTGCGGCATGCGATCCTGCAGCACTTGCTCCTGCAGCACCTGACCCTGCAGCACTCGGCCTTACAACAACAGGAGCAGCTGCTGCAGCCATGGGCCGGGCGGGCGGGCCGGGCGGGCGGGCCAGCCAATGCTGTCCCTGGAGATTGTGGGTACTTGCTCCATAGCCACCAGCTGTGGGTTGCCCATCCCGATGATCCCAACCACATCTTGCACTTGGTTGCACCGCCACCACCTGAGCTGATGGCACCATGGGAGCAACGCGCACGAGAGCAGTGCACCTGACATGAATGGTTCAAAGGGTGAGACATGAATGACGGGCATCCCCACGTGCACGATCGACAGAACACCATTGGAGCCAAGTAATGACATGATAACATAGAATTTGGTTCAAATGTGGAGTTTACTGGGATTGTCATTCTTCCTGTGTGCAGCACTTGCAGCAGGGCAGTCTGCGCTGTCTAGGCAAGGAGATGTACCTGCAGAGCTACTAGTCCCGCCCCCACCTGTAGGCCAGCTCCCACGGCTCGCGTCCAAACTCAGCGATGACGATCTTGCAATGCTGAGAACACGGCCTCGCGCCATCGTGGGCTATTTATCGGAAAAGGTTCGCTGCTTCGCATGTTGCAAGCAACGGGACGCTTGCATGCTGATCAGTGTGTGCAACCATGCATGCTCATCGTGCCAGCATTTTGAGCAACGGCATCATGCGTAACGAACTCAAGCATGCACATGACCCAGGTGTGTGCTTTGCCTTCCTCCCGTGCTGCGCTGCAGGACTGGAGCTTCATCGAGTTCCTGTGTATGACCCATGCAAGCTGGCGTTACATCACTGGCCTAGAGGGTGCGTGAGCATGTTGCTATCACAACAACAACAACTAACAATAACAACAACAATGTGAGGATGCATGTCCCTACATGGCTCCTCTGCATGGGATGAAGTGGTGCTTCCATGCAGAGCTGTGAAGGGGCCTTGACAGATGGTCGTGGCACACCAAGCCCTGCAGTACATGCCACAACATACTTGACTTTTCTTTGTTTTTCAGAATCTGTTTTTTTTCCTTTTCTTTTCCCGCTCGCATTATGTACATCTATACAGAGCACCTTGCAGCCAACACGTCCTGGTCGTTGCACTGCCAACCGCTGCAGGCGCCAACCGCTTCAAACTGGACATCTATGCCTTCGTCCACCCACGCTGGACCAGGGAAGTGGGCACTATCTGTGAGCCTTTGGACCTGAACACTCCTGTGGTAGACACCAACCGCTCCCAGTGCTTTGCCATCACCTACCCACCAGCACCCAACCACATCTGGCATGGTGCGCAACACTGGGGAAACCCTAAACGAGATGGCAGGTGTGCAGTGCCAAGGGCCAGGAAGAATGAGATGAAATGACAGCGACAAAACACAGCTTTCAGGAAGCTTGTCGGAGCCTGGCAGTTTGGACTAGAGAGCCAACGATGGGTTCATAACTGTGATAACGTGCGGCTGCTGAAGGCAGCCAGGAAGAAGAGATGTGAAAATGACCTTGCTGTACCTGCCCGCCTTTTTGTATAGAATCGAGTGGTCACGTACTCAAGGGACGAGGTACTTGGTCTGTAGCTGGTCCATCACCCCTCACTCACTCCCCTCACTCCCTCACTCACTTGCTCACTTACTCCCTTCCTCACTCACTCCCTCACCCATGCCCTCCCTCCCTCACTCATTCCCTCACTCGCTCACCCACTCACTCACTCAGCCACGACCTCCCTCCCCCACTCATTCCCTCACTCACTCACCCATCCACTCCCTCACTCCCTCACTCAATCACTCACAAACTCCCTCACTCAACTCATTCAGTGACTCGCTCACACCTGTGCGCAGGCTACCCGTTCATCAACAACGTCCACATCTTTGCGGACCCTCATGTGGCAGCGCTGCTGCGCTCACACTACGGCTTTGTGATGAAGACAGACTTCGACACCTTCCTTTCCCCTATGGTGCTGCACCTGTGGCCCAGTGCCTTTGTTTTCGGCACGCAGGTGAGCCGCGCAGGTGATGGACCTGCAGCGCAGGATCTGGGAGGGTTTAGGGTTCAGGGTTTAGAGTTAGGGTTTAGGGTTAGGGCTTAGGGGTAGGGTTTATTTTAAGGTTAGGGTTTAGCCAAGGGTTTAGGGTTGGGTTTAGGGACGGGGTTGGGTTTAGACTGTGCACCCCTTCCTCCCTACCATGCAACTCAGACACAGCTACACCAGCCCGATGTGTATACCTGTGTTAGCCGAAGGGCTGTGCTGTGGTCTGTGTCATGTGGTGTGTGACACATAACAGGAGTAGGTAGGAGAGGTGTAGTGGGGCGGCTTCCAGTATTCAGGGCTAGCTAGCTAGCTTCTGTGGGTATCTACTATCTAGGTGTTTGGCTGATGACTGTCAGGCTCCGGCATGCAGAAACATCTGTGAAACGCCGTGTTATTATTATTGTTGT
>QAXD01000014.1:1671986-1682398 GCA_004335575.1 Haematococcus sp. NG2 | reverse complement strand
AGATGCAGGCCCCGCCCCCGCCCCGGCCGCGGCGCCGCTGCCGCCGGCCCCTTTTTCCGCCTGCTGCCAGCCCGCAGGGAGGCTGCTACCCGCCTTTTCCAGCTTGCGCGGCCCGCTGCCCGCTGCCGGCAGACCCTGCTGCGCGCCAGGCGCGGCGCCGTGCATGTGGCCGGGGGAGGGGCTGCCCCGCCCGGTCCCTGTGCCCGACCCCCGGCCCTGCTGCAGCATGGACGGCACCAGGGGGCCCCTGCTGCTGGGGCGGGGGGAAGCCGACGCGGGGGACGCAGGAACCAAGGGGGACGGGGTTCCACTGCCCTGGTGCAGCGGCCGGCTGCTGAGGGATGAGGGGGAATGGGACGCGGACGCCATGAGGGAGGCGGCCTGCGCAGCTTGAGCCGCGGACACCAGGGCGTTTTGCGGCTGCCGGGGCGACGGGTGCAGGGCCGCAGCCGCCGCCTGCGCCGCCGACATGATCACGTGCTGTGGCACCGGCTCCGTCGCGGGCCCCATGCGGCTGGGGCCCGCGCCCAGCAGGTGCGTCACGCTCTGCCACGGCGAGCTGGGCTGCCCGGGCGGTGTCGCGGTGTGTGTATACGGTGCGCTGGTGCGCAGGGGCGAGCCGTGACGCCCCTCGCCCAGCTCTTCCAGGTCAGCAAACCTTGTACCCCCAGCCTCTGCCCCCTGGCCCCTGGCCCCCGCTGAGAAGGAGTCCATGAGGTTGGTGGTGGAGATGCGGGCCGTGGTCCGGATCCAAGGGTAGCGCAGCAGCTGCCAGGCCGTCGGCCGCTCGTCAGAGTGCCGGGACAGGCACGTGTACACAAACTCGCGCGCCATGTCTGACACATCCACCACAAACTGCGGGCGGGGCACAATAAAAAACACAAAAACATTTCAAAAATAGGCAACGCGGCTCGAATAGGCAACATGCACACGGACCATCAGGCTCCCCCAGCACGCCATGCCACCCAAGGTGCTTCAGGGTTGCCACAAAAGGAGGAGATGGAAGTGGAGGAGGAGGGAATCATCAATGCTCAACCTGTGCACGTGTGCATGCGCCAAGCGGCACAAACCCCTGCCAGCCCCTGGCCGCTGCTTGCCAGGACACTGAACAAGTATGAAACATTAGTCCCCTTCTCACCTCGGGCAGCATGCCGCTCAGGATCCTCCGCTCGGTTTCTTTCTTGTCGTGGCAGGTGAACGGCGGGCAGCCGTTCAGCAGCTCGTAGGCAACCACACCAAGGGCCCAGATGTCCACTGCTGCTGTGTACGCGAGATCAATCCGCTCCTTGTTGTCGTAGGGCTTGTGCTTCTGGGGGCACTTGAGAACCTCGGGTGCCATGTAGTCGAGCGTGCCCGCGCGTGTCACACTCCGCTCCTCCCTCAAGTTCAGGCACAGCCCAAAGTCCGCCAGCTTCAGCGTCATCTGCAGGGAAGGCAGGGCACCCACAGAGCATGCAGCATGGGTGCGCGAACAAGCAGCATGGCGGCTCGTGCTGCATGGCAGGGGCAAGGAAGACACGATGATGATCCAATGGTTCCAAGCAGCAGCAGCCCCGCAAGCAGCATCGTGGCGGGCACCAAGCACACCCTGCCTCAGCTGCACGGCCAGCCACACATGGCACACATGCGTCACACTCCCAGCACCGCACCTCACGGCCAGTGAACAAGATGTTCTCCAGCTTGACGTCCCGGTGCACAATGAATCGCGAGTGCAGGTAATACAGCTGCGCAGGGCAGCACACAAGTATGTTCGTTCAGGCTCAAAAGGGTGGCGGCCAAGCGCTATCATCGATATGATGCGAGCAACGCACACATGCAGGCCCCAAAGATCAGCGCATCATGCTATTGTCGATAAAATGTGAGCATCGCACACATGCTGGCCCAGGACCAGTGCATACATCATGCGGGGGTGTATGCAAACAACATGCACACATCAGGGTGGCACACGCGCGCGCCCGGCCGCCCTACCGCGCGCAGCAGCGGCTGCAGCACCAGCTGAGTGGCACGGCGCTCAGACAGACGCGTGCCATGCTTCATCAGCAGCTGCAGCAGGTCCCCGCCATCCGCGTACTCTTGAACCAGGATCACACTGGACCCGTGCTTGAATGCCGCGTACAGCTTGATGATGTTTGGGTGGTTCAGCTGCGCGTGCAGCCTCGCCTCGCGGAACAGCTGGAACTGGCTGATCTCATGCAGCTTGGCAGGCTGGTACACCTTGAGTGCCACCGTCTGGCCGGAGCGCCTGTCAGGCACGGGACGATGCAGCATGTTTTATATATATTATCTCATGCGCTTGTCAGGGCGGAGCGCAAGCACAAGCAACATGGTGTGCTGTACATCAACCTCCTGCACCCCACGGTGCGACCTGGCAGCTGCCATGCAACCTGCAAACATCGCCCTTGCAAACATGCACCCCTGCAAATGAGCCTACCCACCTGCAAACATCGGCCTTTAGGGTTTAGGGTTTAGGTTTTTAGCCTCCAAGCCAACCCACCTGCAGATGGCCTTGTACACGGCGGATGCGTAGCCCGAGTGCATCTTCTGCAGCAGGTTGTAATCCTCCACGCGCCAGCACTGGCGGTCCATGCCTGACGGCAGGTCGTCGCAGATGGCCAGGAGGTTGGAGTCGCGCTCCATGCGCTGGATTGCAAGGGCCGAGGGCGGCGGCAGCGGGGCTTCCTGCTCAGTGGGAGCGCTCATAGGGCTGGTGGGGCCGTGCCCACCGGCAGCCGCTGCTGTGGGTGGCGAAGGGGGGGCAGAGCCGAGCTGGTACTGCTGTTGCAGCTGGATCTGTGGCCGTGCGATAGCTGTCTGCAAATACGCGGATTGGCCCGTGCTCTGGCTGCCGCCGTACGGTGGCGGGGGCTCGCTGCTGCCTGATGTGACCTGCTCTTTAGCTCCTGCTGGCTGTGACGTGCTGCCGCCTGACTTCATGATGCTTTTGAGGTATGTGCCCAAACGGGACCCGCTGCCGCGGTCAGCGCTGGAGCGATCGGTGACATTGCTCGCACGGTCTGCGCAGTGCATAGTCCCGGGCACCAGGTTTTGAGGTGAATTGACATTGCGATTGCAGGCCAATTGCAGCAAGCCAAACAGTTCAGCAGACTCCCAAGTGCATCACATGACCATGCCTCTGACAAGAAAAAAACCGCTTACCACGATCAAGCACGCTGCTGCGATCTGAGAAGAGGCTGCTGCGCTCGCCGCCGGACAAAATTGAGCTGCGTTCAGCTGTATGCGCTGAGCTGCGTTCATCGTAGTCCAACACGGAGGCAGGTTCGGGCATCTGGCCCTTGTGCCCTGGACCTTGCACTACATGTACAGGCCTGGAGCCACTGCCACGATCGCCTGAACCCGTGCCTGGGTGCCGCAGATGGTCTGCGGTCGGGGGTGCCTTGCCCTCCGAGGATTTTTGGCTGCTGAACCTGAACAACTTGCGCACCCGCTCCGCCACCGACTGCAACTGCGTGCGAGTGGGCTCCGATGCAGCGAGCGTCTTGTTGTAGCCGCGCCCATGCTCAACCCCGCCTGTCTGAGCGCCAGACTGAGGCGTGCCCCGTTGAGGAGCCCCAGCGGCGAGACTGGGCGATGGTGACGCAGGGTTGTGTTGAACACCTGCAAATGCACGCCCATGCACCCCTGACAACTTGTCACGAGGAGTACTGTCATAAGGAATGCATCTGCAGCAGCTCAATGCACCGATGCGCTTGATGCTTTGCCCAGATGCATGCGGACTCTCAAAGGCATGATCAGGAGAAAAAAAGGGGCTGTACGGAGAGCAACCTCGAACATCAACGCGCACCCCTCGTCCCATAGCCTAGTTTCAATCCCACCTGCCGGCGAGCTGGGTCCAGGGCTGCCAGTCACGCCCTGTGTCGGTTTGTCCATGCTCAATGCATGGGCTTTGCGTCCATGTCACGGCGCTTGAACTCAGCCTTATATATGGCCTTTTGGCGTGATTAGCCAGTAGATGGCCTGCAGAGCAGATGAAGTTTTCAAACCCGGGTCAGCTCCATCGTGGTCGATGCAGAGCCTTGGCCCCACGATGGAAAACCTGATGCAAATAGCGTAAATGCTGAGAAGTAATGGCCCATTCCCTGGTCAGCCATCATGAGGCCAAAATTCTTGCAACGCCGAGGCAGGTTCGGGCTGCAGCGCTGCAGTGCACGCCTGAAGGCCTAGATTTTATCCAGGGCCTTCAAGAGTGCGCTGCCAGGCGCTGCAGCTCAAACCTGCCTCGGCGTTGCAGAATGCGGGATGCCACGATGGCCTCCAGGTGGCTGACCAGAGAATGTGCCATCCACACGCTGCACTGAAACTGCGTTACGGCTCTGCACGCAGCTGCTAGGTCTTATGCCTTCCGAACGCCCCAATCCCTCAGATGCGTGTGGAATCCAGTCTTCAGATGCAATAATGTTATGCCATCGCATCCTCCTGACGCACAGCCTTGCCTCCCATCGCACCCTGGCTCTCCAAATAGATCGACAGGAGCCTTGCTCGTCCTTTATGATGAAGAAGCTGATAATTAAACAGCTCACAATCACGGCTCAAGGCTTCTCCAGCATGGCACGGGTCAAAACATGCGCTAACAGAACTTCATGTACACCGCTGCTACAGCGTCTAATCAAATCTGCACCTGATGCACGCAGTAGCAAGCTCCCCATAATTTCTCTGCTCCTGGGTGTGATCCAGGGTGTGAAGCAGCATGTTTGTGTGTGCTCGGAAGTGCCCCGTATTGTAATACAGTGCAGTGCATGTAAAATCTGAAGAACTCTGCGAGCTCAACAACCCCAGCCCTGGCATGTTCATCTTTATTACCGAACTTCAATTCGTGGAAGCAACTTCTTTGATTGCCTTGAGATGTTGCACATGCGCGCGCAGCAGCAGTACGGCCTCTGGTACAGCCAGGTCCTGTGCACAGGACGCTGCATGATGACCAGGTGATTCTAGGTGACCGTGGGGCATCATGGGCCTGTGAAGATCTTCGGTGCAACCTGCATGGCATCCCGAAGCAATGCGCAGTATCAGCAGAACATGACGGAAGGATTTTCTTGCAACAACAGCTGTGAAGCACATCAGTTTGGTGCAGATGCTTGCGCCCCCACACCTTATGGACCTGTGCTGGCAGCGCTCCTGCGTTCACCCGAGCGCATGGAGCACAGAAACGCTTGGAGTAGAAAATCGAGCATGCCTCGCCAGCACACACTTGGCGCTGGCAAACACAACAGCAGGAGCCCAAGATCAGTGCCTTGCGCTTGATGGCCTGAGGGTCTTGCACCAGGAAAGAGTCCTCCAGAAGCCTGTATGCACAAAAAGCCATGGGGTGACCCTTTCACCATTTATAAAACCATGGGCAGATCCTGCTTGGCCTGTGCGCGCTGCGCATACGCAGTGTCATGCGAATCCCCTTGCGTTTCATGAATGCAACACGTGCAACAAGAGGAGCAAGAGGAGCAAGTTGAAAGGTGTGCCCCTGCACCCCGCATGTTCCAGCATGCCGCAGCATGCACCATTGTGCACAGAAATGTGTACAAGCTTTGCAGCACGGCTTCCATCTGATCAGCTGCACCATTACGATCTAGCGTACAGGATGCGGGTTGCTCCACCATCCCCATCACGCGTGTTTGGCAGCTCTCTGCCGTAAACCTCAAACGGTGTCTCGAAGCCACAGATGCTGCAGCGAAACTTTCGATCGGCACGTGGTGGCTCCCCCGTCATCGCTTACATGGATCGGATGGGTGCATGGATACTAACGCTGCCTATATCCCGTGAAGACGATAAAATTCAAGCTGGTGTTGAGTGTTTGGCACGCAGATGAGGGTTTGGGTGAGGGTTTAGGCTATGGGTGCACAAGTACAACGTGCTTTCAACCGAAGACGCAGTGATTCGTGCCATGTGTCATTCCCATGAACCCCCTTAGCTGTTGTTGTTGTTTACGGTGGCAGTGCCCTCGCCGTACTCGGGTTCGCCGCTTGCGGTGCGCCTGAGTTCCCTTTAAAGTCACGCCTTATGGCGTTCCTTCACTTCACTTCAGGAGGCGAGATGCATGAAGACATACAGCACAGATGAGTTACACTTTTCTCCATTCATTGTCCTTGGATTCAAAATCCAATGCCCACCTGAACGACAATATGGTTACCTGACAAACGAGCAGGCACCCCTCCACAGTATTACGCCTGTGACCCAAGGTACCGCAGGTACGTTATGCAAATAGGAGTGCGTGAACACTGGTCGTGTGCTTGCCCCTGACACAAACCCCGTTTCAGCATGCGCCCCTCGTTGTCTTGCACATATGCAGCTTGACATAGTATGCCCACACAGCGTAAGCAATGCTTGGCCCGCTTCCAGAGCCTTGCCAGATGTCTGGCGCCATCGTGATGCATTTCCAGCTAATGACAGTGGGAGAGAGAAAGAGGTTATGCGCATGCAGCGCATGCCCTCATGCCTTTCAAGCAGGTGGAGCACCCTCGTAGGTCATCTTCTGGGCCTCGTCGCGAACAGCCTGGAACAGCACGGATGACAGGTAGCGCTCGCCTGCAGGACACGCGCAACACAACCAGCAGCGACGGGCCTCAGTTGATGGGCACATAGTGCGCGACACGCATTGTGCAACAGCAGCTGATCGCCTCCACCTTTCTCCTCCTCAACCCCATCCTGCATGATGGGACATCATACTAGAACACACACATGCCTGACTCGGCTCTACGCAAGGGAAGAGCCTCTACCCCTTGCAGCAAAGCTCTCTTGACACCCACTGCCTGCCACAAACATGATGCCCGTGCCCTGCTGCGGCCCCACCCATTGTGCCACGCACCAAAGCTAGGCAGCACCACCACAATCAGCTTGTCCTTGTTCTCCGGGCGTGCTGCAAGGCGGGCCGCAGCCACGGTGGCAGCACCAGAGCTGATGCCCACCATCAGGCCCTCCTCTGTAGCCAGACGGCGCGCCATGGCAATGGCATCATCGCTGGACACCTGCAACAAACGCCAGCAACCACCAATGGGGTGTGCGCACCGTGAGCCACTCACATGCTGCTTCATATGTCCATCTGTTTGTGCTAGGCTGCCAGAGAATCCGGCATGCATGCCGGCAGATGCAGTTCTAACCACAACATGCAGCAGCAATGCCGGCATGGTCGACAACATGCACCGACAAGCAACAAGCTGGTCAGCCTACAGTGGAAGTCGCAAAAACATGCCTTTGATGTTCCCCGGTCGTTTGACATGCTTAGTTGTTGCATTCTTGCATACCAACGCGACAAGCAACCACCTTAACGCCAGACCGCTGATGCGCCTGAAAGTGGCTGGGAGCTGCCTGCTACTTCCTATGTTGTTTGCTCTTCTGTTCTTCTGCCAGCATCTCACCTGCACCACCTCAGAAATGAGGCCGGTGTCCAGCACGCCAGGCACGAAGCCGGCCCCGATGCCCTGGATCTTGTGGGGACCAGGCTTGCCACCAGACAGCACAGGTGACTCAGCAGGCTCCACAGCCACAAGCTGCGGCGAGTGACATCAATTCAACCCAGCATCTGGTGAGCAAAAGCAGTCTGCGCCTGTTAATCACCACGAACTCCATCAGATGGCATCACAACGCACAGAAACGACCAAACCGCACAGGCCTCAACACAGCCCCACTGCTGCGCATACAGTACCTGGCTTTTGTTTCCACTGGGAACCCGGGCTGGCAGCACTGCTACATGCGCGCACAAAGACCGCACCTTGACATCAGGGTTCTTCTCGCGCAGGTAGCGGCCCGTGCCGGTGATGGTGCCTCCAGTGCCAACGCCAGACACCAAGATGTCGATCTTGCCCTGGGTGGCCTCCCAGATCTCTGGCCCTGTGGTCTTGTAGTGGATCTGTGCACACACGAGCGCCGTGCACGGTGCAAGTGTGACAGAGGTAACAGGCCAAAACCCACAACGATCGACAACAACACCGAAACCATGCAGTGTTGATGATGAAGAGTACAGCAGCATCTCCATGCCGAACCAAGGTGAGCGCGCCGTGCAAGCGGCACGCACATGCGGCTCACCCATACCATGCACGGACAAGGAGCCATGCACGACCAAGGTGCTCTAACATGTTTAGGGTTTAGGGTTCAGGGCTGACGAGGGCGAGGTGCGCTGACAGTTAAGGGGTTAGGGTTCAGGGTTTAGGGTGCTGGCGCGCCGTGTTGTGCTGAGACATCCCAGCCTTGCACCAACTCCTGAGCCCTGCAAAGCTGCCAACGACCGCAAGCAGTTCAGCGCCCGGCCCACAGCTCCAGGAACCACGTACCGCAGGGTTGGCTGGGTTCTCAAACTGCTGCAGGATGAAGGAGTCAGGAGTGGAGGCTGCCAGCTCCTCAGCCTTGGCCACTGCACCCTTCATGCCCTTGGCAGGGTCTGCAGACAGCAGGAGGCACGAGGCCACATCAAAACATCTGACAGTGCACGGTGCAAGTGGCCGCAGCCCTGCTGCAGACACACAGCCCCACGCTGATACGCCATCACCACTTTTGTGTAGTAAGCGCAGCTGCGGGGTGCAAGCCACCAACACAGCAGTGCTGTTCGCGGCCAGCAAATCCCCTCGTCCTACACCAGCAATCAAACCCATCACATCGCCTTACCAGTCAGCACCAGCTCTGCGCCAAAGGCACGCAGCAGCACGCGTCGCTCCAAAGACATTGACGCAGGCATGGTCAGGACCAGCTTGTAGCCCTGAAGGCCAGGCAAGCAAGAGGCAATACCGTAGCATCCTTTGCGTGACAGGGATGCACCATGTTGCAGTGCCATCACAGCGCATGATACACTGATTGTCATGCCACACAAAGGTGCATCACGCCGTGGTCACTGCAGCATGCAACACACGCCATGTGCTATGCAGCTGTCGATGCGCAGATCACTGCAGCCACTGGAGTTGCCATCGTGCTCGAGAAGTTCACCATGTGAACCACACAGGAAGTTGCTCACTTTGGCAGCAGCGATGAACGCCAAGCCAATGCCTGTATTCCCTGAGGTAGGCTCAATCAGGGTGGTCTGCACGGTGTGCGTGATATACGGGCGCGCGTGTGGAACTCAGAACATCAGAACTCGCAACACATCATCCATCACGCGCAACCAGTCCGGACCCGCTCATGAGCTCCCGTCATGCTGGGTTTTGCAGAACCGAAACCAGCTGCGTTCACGCACCTTCCCAGGCGTAATCTTGCCAGCCTTCTCCGCCTCCGTAATCATGGCATAGCCGATCCTGTGTGCCATATTTACAACATCCTTATTGCGCCTCGCGACAATGTCGATGAACCCAAACCCAGGCCAACTTGCAGGGCGCACACCTGTCCTTCACGGAGCAGCAGGGCTCCATGATCTCAAGCTTTGCAGCCACCTTGGCAACACTGCCCTGGGTGACCTTGTTCAGGTACACCATGGGCGTTTTGCCTGAATGCAGGCAGCGCAGCAAAGCAAGTTGAAAAAGGCAGGACAAAGGCTTGGGCATCGCATGGTGGGTAGCACATGCGTGGCCACAGCACAATCAGCTTCTCGCACCAATCAGCTCGGTCACGTCATTAGCGATGTTCATTTTGACGTTGGTTGCGAGCACAGCGGAGCACACAAGCTTGGTGGAGCGGGCTGCGCGATTCTGCGAATTGCAAGGATGCGCAACAGTTGAATGCATCATTCACAACAGAGGCCGATGATGACTACACACTCCCTGCGGGAGAGGGTGCAAGAAGCTGCTGCCACTGAAGGTCTTCATACCAGCCCTTCACACAAATCTGCAAGCTCAGTTGCTTTAGATGCATCAGAACGTGCCCCCTAGGAGGCACGAGCCTTCTTCGTCCTTTCTACCCAAATGCTAACCTTGCAGGCGGCAGGGCGGGCAGTGGGCGCCACACGGAGCGATTGCATTTGTATGCTGTATAGCGAAGATTTTCAGTGTGCCCAAGAAAATGTGTTTCCCAAGAGTTTCCTGGTGAATGAGGTGAAGCTGTGTGTGGGTCCTAGCCTTTTGGCGCACTTGTACGCACCGCAGAGGTGCGGCCATAACCGGCTCGGATGTGTGCTTTAGACCAGCTGTAGCGAAGGGGTTTGCATCGATGCGCATGGAAACGAGTCTAAGATCGAGCAGGTGAGCCGCTTTTGCACCATTCCTGCCATGGACGTTGCAGAATCTGCCGCTGCCTTACTAGATAGCATGCATGGCATGATCCATACGTGACCTGCCGTGCATGCTGCGCACACACACTGTATCATGGTACATATCATCGTGTGTACGGTTGCCCTTTTGTGCGTTGGCGTGTGTTCAGAGCACACCAGCAATGAGTTTACCATCGCGCTGGCACTCGACGTGTTCAGGCTCATCTTTGACAAAGTACAGATGTCGAGATACAGGTGTCCTCCTCCTCCTTCCCACCCACCCGCTCCCCACCCCCCG
>QAXD01000014.1:1623960-1671859 GCA_004335575.1 Haematococcus sp. NG2 | reverse complement strand
TGTATCGGCCTGCATCACATGTCCAGGTCAGGGTGCAGGCACTGGAAGCTCAGAGGCGTTTTCATTCCTTTCGGAAAGGCACGCGTGGCGGCCGGGATCGGCCTGGTTTGCGCTGATTTGGGCTAACTGTTGCGGAGGCAGGAAATGTCGAGCAGGTCCAATGATGGATGGAGGCAGCCCAGCGCACGCGCGCATGAGCAGGGCAGCGCAGCAAGGTGCCATCAACAGCCATCAATGAAGTGCAGCCAGCTCTTGCAGAAAGGGGCGCTGCACGATCGAAATATCAGAGGAAAGCTGTGGAGCAAAGCGGTGACCCGAACTAACAGCAGGCAGTACAGTCAGCAGGCACGCGTGGGTGAGAAGCAGGGGCAGAGGCCCCATGATGGCGTCTGAACACTCCTTGTGAGAATCATGCTTGAATGACAGCATCTGGCAACAGCCAAGCAGGTACATGGGTGGCATGCGCGCCATCCTGCGCGGGCTGCGCTTTTGAGTAAGTTTCTGACGATGAGGATCGGAATCCAACTTGGTGAGTACATGATTGGATTCTGAACCGTTTCAACTCAACCGTATGCAACGCACCTGCTGGCACTGCTGCATTGCGTTGTGCTGCAGCAGCTGCGATGCCCAACCACACGCGCGCATTAGGCAGGTTGCCCAGCGCTGTGCCACCAGACGCGTCAGGATTGTGGACGTGAGCAACGCTGTCTGTGGCTGTTGCAGTGCTGCTCGTGCTGCGGCACCGACTGCATTTGGAGCACCTCGCTGAGCCTCAGGTCGTGCTGCCTTCACTCGGCGGTGTTGGCTTGTTGCTGAACCCGCAGCTGCCGGGATCTGGCGCTGCTCATGATCAAACAGCAGCAAATGAGTCAGTCATATGCGTATGGTTGATACTCAAACCAATGCCTGTACACATACTGCGAAACGAAGGATTTGGCGGAAACAACAGTGTGAGCCAATGATCCTGCATGCTGCGCTCCATCTCGCATTGGTCACTTGGCTTCACCGGCAGGCTTGCACACAGCCCAACTAATCGACCTAAATGCCAACCCCGATTCTTATCGTCCTTTAAGTTCCGTCTTATTTGACTCGACATCAGCACAGTACAGAATTGCTTGTGCTGCGATCATGAGCAGCGCCAGATCTCGGCAGCTGCGGGTTCAGCAACAAGTTAACAAGGCCGCTGCTGACGTGAAGCTCGTGATCACATTGCTAAGAGGGAATGCTCTAGTTCCAGCTTCACAAGCGCTTCGGGTTTGCGAGCAGGTTGGGCTGGCCACGTTGTGTGCGATGCGGTTCCGCCATGAACGAGCAAAATGCATTCGGCTGCAATGTGAGATTTCAACTGCTGCACATGACCTTTCCCATGCACACCCATGCAGGTCGCAGCATGCTGCAAGGAGCTGGGCCTGGCCTCCCAGCCAGGGCCGCATGAGTTTGCGCATGCGGCGCGCTTGACCAGCTGCGCACTCGCTCTTGTGAGCTGCCTGGTGCCTGTGGGCGGCCCTGTCCAGCTGGCCCCACGGCCCCAGGATGTGGCGTTGGTGGAGGGCCTGCTGCAGTCACAGCTGCTGGTAGAGCTGTCACATGCAGCGCAGCGGCTCATGCCCCCACATCAAGCCAATGATGGCGGCCCCTGCAGCTGCTGCACACCTGATGCACCCGCATGGACCAGGCTGGTGGTGTTTGGGGGCACAGCAGCAGGCGGACAGCAGCAGCAGCAGCAGCAGCGTGTGAGTGTGGCGCACGCAGTTAATACTCTGCTGCGCCGCCACCTGGCGCTGCTGGTGCGGCTCAACACGTGGCTTGAGTCACTGGCGGCTGCCAGCAGCACAGCTGCACCAACCATTGAAGGTCATGGGATGGCCACTTTGCACAGTCCTTCCCTGCAGCCCGGCAGCCGCTTGGCACAACTGCAAGTAATGTTTGTGCAGCAATTGGCACCTGGCCAGAAGGGGAGCTCCAGGCGTGAGCTTGTGGACCCCCTGGTGATTCATTATCTTTGCACAACCGGAAGCATCGTACAGTTGTGCGGTACTGAAGCACGTCCCCTGGATTCGCTGCCCAACCTCGTGCGCGTGCTTCCACCCATGGTAGGTGCAGTGGTGTGCACCGCACAGCAACAGCTGGCTGATCATGCGTGTCTTCAAACCTATCCAGCCTTTCTCGCTCACGTGTGCCAGGTGTTGGTGCATGCAGCCCATGCAACATCCTGTCACACTCTGCCATGCTGTGACCTCGATGGTCCATGATGCACCTCAGCTCACCACCGTCATCATCATGACACGGCCTAGCGCCCAGAAACCCGCAATGCTTCAGTTTGTCACATGCCCATCCATGCCCCGATGCAGTGCAGCTGTTGCATCACACTGTGTTCATTGCATGCTTGCAGGAATCACCCGAGGCGGCATACAAGCAACTGATGGGCTTGCAGAGTGTGATGTGTGCAGCGACAGCACGTGCAGTGGCTGCGACTGGGGACCCATCAGCCATGGGTGTGGTCCCACGCTGTGCACAGGGTGTGGTGTATTACGTAAAGGGCTGCATGCGGTTGGGCTTGGCTTGGGATGAGGCTCCCAGCTTTGGTACTGGCCAGCAGGCACGTGTCCTCCCCTCTCCTGTTAGGTTCTTGGAAGTTGTGCTACGCTGTGCCCTGTGGTGGTGGCGGTGCGCGCCATCATGCCAGGGCGATGATTATCTCAACGACCTGCTGGATACAGCTGCACAGGTGCTGATGCTAGCGCCAGTACCAGATGCAGATGATACCTTTCACATTTGGGGAGCCACAGTGGCTGCCACGGACTGCCTGGTAGTATTGGCTGCCTGGCGCCCGTCAGCAGTTGCACCGCTCATCAGCGATCCACAGTATGCGCAGGCACAACAGGTGCTTCTTAGCCTGAGTCGGATGCCCTCCGATACGCAACTCACAACTGGACCTGCTGGACCTCTGTGTAGTATCAGGCAGCATGCGCCACATTTCTCAACTGCAGCCGCGTATGTGCTCGTGGCAGCGGCAGCTGGATCCACAGACATGGATCCACAGACAGCGGCAGCTGGATCCACAGACATGGAGGACAAGGACACAGAGGTGGCCAACTGCATAGTGGACAGTGTGCAGGATGTGCTTCAGGCCGTGCTGCACCCCCTCGCCAGCACGCTGCGTGCCTCATCGGTCGCAGGCATTGGGGCTGTGCTGACAGCAGTGGCCAGCCCAGCAGATGTGGCATGTGCCGCAGCCGCGGCGTGTTGGTGTGTGCGGTGGATCATTGCACGCCTTAAAGCTATGCTCTATTGCAGCACAAGCAGTGTGCTGCTGCCTTGCCTGGTCTCAAGTGGCTTAGGCCCCCTGCTCTCTGACTGCTGCACCATCATGCAAGCCCTGAGCTGCTGGCTGTGTGATGGGGCCCAGGGCGGGGCAGGCAGCAGCAGCAGCAGTTGGGGACCTGCACAGGATGCGTGGCGTGCAGCGCTGCTGGAGTATGATGTTGCTGGGGTGGTCTGGGAGGTGAGTGAAAGTGCTGCTTTCTTTTGTGATAGCTTAACTTGACCTTTGCAAGGGTTGCGTTGGAACCGTGGGGGCAGCGTTGCGCACAGGGGTCATGTATGACCTGCTTGTTGAGCCGTGACCAGCAAATGCTGTTTTGTTCTAACGGCGGTTTTCCCGCCCATCATGGCTGGACATTTCCATGCGCAACTTGTCTGGCTTCTGACCCCTGCAGGTTGCTTCAAGCTGTATGGTGAACATCGATGACGCTTTGTTACCTGATGCCATGAGGCCAGCACGACCTGAGCCTGAGCTGAATGCCTACTATGCAGTCAATGCCACAGCACGGGCAGCGCTGCAGCTGCCACAGGTGATCTCGCTGACATCCACACTGTTGTCACGTCTGGTGGCGCAGCTGGGCAGCCTTCCTGATGCGCCCAGGCCCTGCATGCGTGGTTGGCCGTCAGAGCTGTTGCAGCACAAAGCACTCCAGCAATATGGACAGGTGCACGGTGGGTTTCAGATTGCTTTCTGCGTGCAGACAAACCCGCTGATACGTGCACCACCACCAGCATCACCCATGGCAGGCGTGGTCTCTGATGGTGCCGCCCACCTGCTGCACGACCCATTCAGCCCCCAGGCAGCAACAGCACGACTCAATGGTTCAGTGGGATGGCAGCGCGCTGTAGATGAATTTACAGTGCTCGTGGATGCCGTGCAATGGTCTGGCGCACTGCTAGCAGGCAGTGAGCAGCTGTGCAGGGATGCACTTCAAGTGAACTGCCCGGTCGCTGTGGAGCCAACTGCAGGGCTGCTGGCCTTAGTGCTGCTGCTTGCGGAGCAGCTGCCGGTGCGGCTGGCGCACTGGGTGGCGGCTGCAACCCAGCAGCCGTGCCTGAGCTGATACGAGCACTGGCAGCAGCAGGAAGCAGCAACAGTGCCAATGGTGGCCCTGTGCTGATTGGCTGCGTGGCACGCGTCAGGTCGGCATGTCAAACCGCAGCGGCTGCCAGTTTCGATGCGTACTTTGCTGTGGCTCAGCAGGCTGTGAGCAGTGTGCGCGGCCCCGACCTGTTGGGTGCATTCCTCGCCAGCCCATCTTTCAAAGCGCTGTGGGGCTGGTCGCAGGCGGCGTGCACACGGCTGGTGGCGCAGCTGCGTGCTGCATGCGGGGTGGAGGAAGGGGCAGCACAGGTGCAGGTGCAGGGTGCTGGTGCAGGCACTGCGGTTGCTGGGAGCCGCCACTGGTGTTTAGATGTTGGTGCGGCTGTGGCCGTGGTGCAGGAGGTCGCAGCAGGCAAGCTTTCAGAAGCAACAAAGTGTGAGGCTGATGGCGCGTGATGCAGCTGCACTGGCGGCAGCATTTGGGGGTCATACACCACACAGAGTTGACACTGCTCTTGCATGTTGGCGGTGATATTGTCCAGGGTTGCTTGCAAGGCACATGTCAGTTGTGGTGATGTTGTGTGTTCAGCCGTTCAGGCCTTGCCGTCCCCAGGTACTGCAGCCTGGCTCAGATGTACTCAGGCTCATAAGCAGCTGTGTGCGTTGAAGCATGCTATTAAACACACTGCGGGTCAGCAGTGCCATGCAAGGGTGCTGGTTCGGTTGCACCACACTTCCACGTTTTGTGTGTAACTGGCGTATGTGTGACAAACAGTGCGCTTGACGCTGTGCACACAGCAGCGGCATGAGTAGCTTAACGTATCGTGTCAGCTCGCTCCCTGTTTTGAGCATCTGCACAAGCTGATGAGTATGACCAGCTCGCGAAATATCAAACCTGCTAAGTCTTGCATCATATTTGTTATGACAGCCATAACCGGACGGTGTGTTTTGGCAATCCATGCAGCTCACAGCCCTGTTTTACTGCGCACATGATGCTATCTTGTGCAGCGTTCAAGTGCCGTGCTGGCTGCTGAGCAATACCACAAAGCGATCTAACAACAGTGGCCCGGCCATCTGCTGGTAGAGCTCCCGTACACAACCAAGGTGGGGCCCCGTTGTGTCATCTGCTCTCCACCCACAACATCCACGCCCCATACAGTGTTCACACAGGGCTTAGAATGTGCATGCCCTGGCTGGCCTCAGGCAGGTTCTGTGTGACTTCTTCAGACCTACCTACCAGGCCATAGCGGCATCCACTTGAAAACCCACATCCATACATCATAAAATCATCTGGAACTGCACAAGATAGTGGATCCGTTTGGTTGACAACCCAGTTCCTCACAAGCCAGTAAGATGCCCGCAGGCGACAAACCCGAGGGCGTTGTATGTGTAGGGGATGTGTGCTATGCGCCTGGTCAGGCTCCTGCGGAGGTGTTGGCAGCTGCGGGCTTGAGTGCTGGGCCTGCAGGGGCACTGGCGCAACTTGGGGATGAGCTGGTGACGCGCGATGGCAGCAAGCTCGCAACTAAAAGCATCACCGGACCTGGCAAGGTACGCCAGTGGAATCAGAATCGATGGGCAAACGTCCGCTGGAAAACTGTGCGCCAGATACATCAGCGCACAGCTGTAATGCCAGTTTCTGATTGGCGCTGAACAGGGGTTTCAATGCATGTTGCGCATGCAAGGGCATGCAACTCGAAGCATGAACAGGCATGCAGGCCTGTCAGGCCTTCAGCATACCTGCCACCGGCATGTCCAGCATTCATTCTTTGATTTAAAGCGCCCTGCGACAGCATGTGTTGTGGCAAACCATTGACGATTCAAG
Organism: Haematococcus sp. NG2; assembly: GCA_004335575.1. Lineage (NCBI taxonomy): Eukaryota > Viridiplantae > Chlorophyta > Chlorophyceae > Chlamydomonadales > Haematococcaceae > Haematococcus > Haematococcus sp. NG2. Next base: position 1,665,665 of record QAXD01000014.1, on the reverse strand, counting down.
GGTTTGCTGGCGCTGAACACTCGGACTCTGTGGACTGCCGCTGCTTGTCCCTTTAGTCCCACTGTTTGTCCCCAAACATTGCATAATCGCTTAATTAGTCAGTGTGTGATGGCTGCAGATCGTGGGGCTGTACTTCAGTGCACACTGGTGCCCCCCCTGCCGTGGCTTCACGCCCAAGTTGGCTGAGTTCTACAATGCCTTCAGGCGCGAGCACCCTCGTGGCTCCGACTTTGAGGTGTGCTGTGTGCTGTGGCTGTGTTCACTTTGAGATGTGCTGTGTGCTGTGGCTGTGCTTAGCGATGCATGCATGATCGCAGCATGTCTCTTATCAGGGGCAGCAGATCTGTCCTCGCTCGGCTGAAGGAAGGGCTTGCTTTGACAGCTGGAGATCTGTACAACTGTTGACAGTCGCTTCCATACAAAGTGTCTGCTGAGCCTCGTGCAGCTATGGATTAGCCCATAGCGCACAGCGCACAGCATGCTCAACTAGGAAGCATCAGGTGGTGCACAGAATCAGCATAGCGTGCATCCGGGGCAGGCTTCAACATATGGATGAGGCAAGCTGGTGTGGACCGCAAACATATCTTATTATCTTTTGACCTAAATGCTCATATACCTTGCTGTGATGGTTGTGACGCACACTGTGTGCCTACAGCAGCGATGCGGCTGTGCAGACGGTGACGAGCATTCCATATCACTGCTTCTTGTGTACAGATCGTGTTCGTTTCGTCGGACCGGGATGAGAAGTCGTTCCAGGAGTACCTGGATGAAATGCCTTGGACTGCCCTCCCATATGCCAACCGTGACGCCAAAGCAGCACTGTCCAAAACGTTCAAGGTGGGCACAGCACGGCACAGCGCAACACAGCATGGCACGGCATAACACACCATGCTACTGCACAGCATGGCACAGCACGGCACAGCGGACAGCTGTACAAATCATCGGGAATCATCCTCACACGCGGAGTGTGAAATCTGGGGATGCCACTACCAGGCCCCATGCAGAATCGAATCATCACTCCACCACCACACATCCCGGTTCCGAACTGCACAGGCCCTGGAGTTATCACTCCACCACCACACATCCCGGGTCCAGACTGCACGGGCCCTTCCGTTCACAAAAATGCCCGCCCCTCATCTAAAGTGCACCCCATTTCACACAGGTGCAAGGCATCCCCAGCTTCGTCATCCTGGATGGGGCCACAGGGCAGTTGATCACGGACAAGGGCCGTGAGGCAGTAGCGGAGGACCCCAAGGGCGACCGCTTCCCCTGGCCCCCCCGGCCCTTCAAGGAGGTAACAATAATAGTAATAATGATAATGTTAATGACAATGACAGTGCCGATGATAATATTATTATAGCAACACGGCGTTTCACAATGATAATATTATCATAACAACACGGCGTTTCACAATGAGAATATTATCATAACAACACGGCGTATCACAGATGTTTCTGCATCTCTTCGAGGAGGTGCGCTGATAGACACCGCGCTGGGATACGCTGCTGTTTTGTTACCATATGTTATTATAAGTGCCTGAGGGGCCCACACACTGACTACTACCACTACACTGACAACTACCGCACCAACCAACACGAGCCCCTCTTCTGCGCCTGAGCTCCGCTAATCCATGAACCCACGCTGTCCATGCCATCCATGATGGGTGGGTAACTGATTTTCCGCAGCTGCTGCCCCCCAAGCTAGTGGATGCGAAGGGGGAGGCCCATGACACAGCGGCTGCGCTGGCAGGCAAGGTCAAGCTGGTCTACTTCTCCGCGCACTGGTGCCCCCCCTGCCGGCGCTTCACGCCGGTGCTGGCGGAAACGTACAAGAAGCTGCAGGCGGCTGGCAAGGCGGTGGAGTGCGTGTTTGTCAGCAGCGACCACAACGAGGACCAGTTCAAGGTGGGGCCCTGGCTATTCACTTCACACCACATGTTGGCGGCTGTTTGTGTGCTGGTGGCGGTCGCAGCATTTCACATAAGTTTGCGTGAATTTGCATGACTGTGAGCAATTTTGCCGTGCCACAAAACTTGTCCCGTGTTGTAATAACAAATCTGTGATTGCTGCACATGAATGTTGTAAGTGCTCCTGTACTGCCCTTGCCCTGTACTGTGCCGTACCTGCCCTGTACTGCGATGTACTGCGATGTACCTCTGCAGGAGTACATGAGTGAGATGCCGTGGCTCGCGGTACCACACGGTGACAAAGCGGCAAAGGCGGCGCTCGCATCCATGTTTGACGTGGAGGGGATCCCTACCCTTGCTGTTGTGGATGAGGAGGACAAGGTGGGTTGGCGGTTGTTCGGTTGGTAGTTGGTTGGTGGTTGGTGGTTGGTGGTTGGTGGTTAATTGATCACTGGTTGGTTGGTTGGTGGAGTGCTTGGTTGTGAGTGATGCTGCCAACACTTAAATACACATCATCTGTACGGTGCCTCCATGAAAACCAGACACCTACCTTCCTTGCGGTAGGTTCAGTTAGTTTAGTTTGCTTGGCATGACAGTTGTGCCTGCGTGTGGTTGCGTGGTTGGCGCGCCAGAGGACGGTGGCCCGCCCCTGGCTGCGTGCCAGGGACTGCTGCAGTCTGCATGCATCCTCACACCCTGCCAGGCATTGTGTTCAGGGTTTATTGTTCAGGACCAGATTCAGGGTTAGGCGGCCTGCACCCACCGCCATTTGCATGACTTCTTATGATGTTCCCCGTCATCCGAGGTGCTGTGATACCTCCACCTTCCTCTCCATCATCCTTCTCCATGCCACATGGTCCTTGCATGCGGCATGCTGGTCAGACTCACTGCCCATGCAAGCCTGCACGCCTCCACGCATGCCTTGTCGCAAGCCTGCATGCCCATGCAAGCCTGCACGCCTCCACGCATGCCTTGTCGCAAGCCTGCATGCACCTGCAAGCCTGCATGGTGCATGCCCATGCAAGCCTGCAAGCCTGCATGCACGCCTTGTTGCAAGCCTACATGCATGTATCGTTGCACGCTTGCATGCCCATGCAAGCCTGCACGCCTGCGTGCACGCTTTGTGGCAAGCCTGCGTGCATGCTTCCTTGCATGCAGGTGATCACGGCCAACGGCCGCGCTGCTGTGGCGGCCGACCCAGATGGGGCCAACTTCCCTTGGAAGCTGGGCGCTCTGGAGCCTCTGAACGAGTACAGTGTCCAGTGCGTGAATGACAGCCCGGCAGTGGTTCTGGCACTGGCGGGGGAGGAGGGGGATGCGGCGGCGCGGGCAGGTGTGTGGTTTGATTGTTATGTGCCGAGGCTGTGTCGGGGGAGGTGGCCCGTGAGAAGGCTATGTGCTTACGTCTTGCGTGTCCATATGCTATCATTGTTGTCATTTGCATTATTGTTATTCTTGTTATCATTGTTATCATTGCTATTATTGTCATCATTGGTATCATTGGTATTGTCATCATTGGTATGTGCAGAGGCTGTGCTGGGGAAGGTGGCCCGTGAGACGCGGGCGGCTGGCAAGGAGCTCTTCTTCCTGTGGGGCCTGCACACCACACCCCTCATGGGCCAAGGTGCGTTGCCCAGGGTTTGGGGTTTGGGGGGTCCCGTGCAGTGGTGGCGTACTACCGCACAGAGGCACACCTCCTGGCTAACTTCAGCTTCTGATACCCGATGTCTGCGGAGACCCCACGCACACAAACCAGGCCATGGCAGACGCCATACATCGCATGGCACCTCATGTGGTGCATGGAAAACTGTCATGTTCAGGGGTTCAGGGTTGTAGGGACGGGCGCTCAGGGTCAGGGGGTTAGGGTTCAGGGTCCAGGGTCAGGGGTTTAGGGTTTAGGGTTTAGGGTTTGCAGCCAGAGTTAGGGGTAGTGTGGCTCAGGAACTGACAACTGAGGGTTAGGGTCTAGGGTTTAGGGGGGGTTTCAGGGGTGTGCAGGAGAACCCAGCGCAGGGCTCTCAAGATATGCATCAGATATGCACAAAATATGCACAAGATATGCACAAGATATGCATCAGATATGCACAAGATATGCATCAGATATGCATGAAATATGCACGAGGTTGTTTGGCACAGTCTTTGCCAGTGGCTGCCAGCCTACCCTGCACAGCCCGTGAGATGGTGCATGAGCCCATGGCTGGGGCCTGGTTTCTCATGCATGGTTCAACAGCAAACGGGTACTCATCATCATGACATCGTTTCGCAAGGAGCTTCACAGGATTAGTGTTGTGTGCCGTTCTGCACCGGCACACAACAGTTTTTATTATTACTCCACCCACGGCGCCATTCGCCCCCCGCAGTGCTCGAGTTTGCTGGCGCGAGCGGCGGCACCTCGTCCGATAAGCTCGTCCTGCTCGACATCCCCTCCCAGTCCAGGGTGAAGGAGGTGCTCACCGGAGACAAGGTCAGCGCTGAGGGCGCAGCTGCGTTTGTGGCTGCCTACTTTGCAGGCACGCTGCCCAAGGGGAGCATTGGGGAGTGAGCACTGAGGACTCAGATCTGAAGCACTGCAAGTTGTCACCCTTCAAGCAGGGCCCTTGACAGGCTCACGGTGTAAGCATTGAAAATGAGATGCCGCCGATGAGCCCTTGACTGCTTACGGTGCAACAGCAGCAGCAGCAGCAGCAGCACGCTAGCAGTAGTACATGAGCTTGCCTTTGTGTCAGAGCCTGAGCACTGTGCCTCAACCAGGATGCAACCGGCTTCTGTAACAATCACAACAACAGCCAGGATGCATACATGCCAGCAGTGTGCCTTTATGACTATTATGAGGTTTTGAGACCGCTGAGATGCTGTAAGGCACGCTATGGAGCGTGCAATGCTGATCAGCCCGGGACTGGCTGAAGGCTCGTGTAACATGAACATTGTATGTACCAGGACCCGTTACACCACGTTCACAGAGTGCGCGACTTATTCACCTGGGGCGCTGCCAGCAAGCTCCCAGAAGCACAGCTAGTGAAACACGTACACGAAGGCACAGAGGAAGCCAAAGCACGTGGCTCCCTGGGACTCAGTTGTTGTTGCTGTTCAGTCAGACAGCCCTCCAGCATACACTACTGCAGGTTATGGTATGTATGCGGCAGCCAACTACAGGTTTTGATATGTAAAGTATGTAAGCACTCCAAGGGGGCAGCCACAACCCAATCAATGGCACGTGGTGAGCACCACCACCACCTTCTTTTGGAAACCACCACCTCAAAACAGTACTCGAGCAGCCACTGTCCTCGGAAAGAAACCAGCACCTTATGCCTTCCAACATCCAACCTAGCGACATCTCCCAGTGCCATCACAACTTGGTCCTGGGCCCATGCCCAGCCCAGGTTGCTGCTGCACTTGCCTTGGTGCATTTCCCTCTTAAGACATGTGACGCGAGTCAGTGACGTAACCCAAACCACATCCAGCATTGCGCGGCATACTGCCCATATCACTGTTGTTACCCGAGCAAACCGTGAACCCAACATACGAGAAGCAGTACGGGCAACCAGCCCTTGGCATGTGAGAGGAGCAAGCGCGGCACACCCCTGTGCTGCATAGCACCTGGGGCAAGCACTGCTCCCCCTCGGAGCACCTCAGGCCCACATGACATCCTAGATGGAGCACGCCCACACCACCCACCACAGGCATATGTGATGTCCCCCCACAGTCAGCCTGCTGCACTCAGCCACTGCGCTAGGTGGTGTTGCATCTATGTGACAAGGCGCCCCACAGTGATTCGTCCTACACTCAGCTGTCCCACAGCCAGCCGCCGCAAGGCCAGCCATCCCACAACCAGCAAGGGGTCCGCAGCACGTCCACCCTCCTACCTGAACCCATACACCTAACACAGTAGTACGACAGTCAGTCCACGCCTTACACCAGGCGTGTGTTGAGGGAGGGGTGCCCCTGGGTTGCCCCAGGGCCTGCTCAGCAATGCTGATCAGCCCATGTCTGGCTGAAGGCTCATGTAACATGAACATGAACATGAACAGCGCCCGCTCAGCAGGTACCCCCACCAGCCAAGCAGGTGGTGTTGTCAGCCTGGCTCAGGTAGCCACGCCTAACACACACACACGTTTCGTGGCACACGCCTCTGCAGTCACGGTCTACCCAACAACACAGCTCAGTCCAGAAGCTTCCCACGCCAACCACATGCGTTTTTGTTACGGAGACTGGGCAGCAGCAGCAGCAGCAGCCACCAGCCGGCATTGTGCGCGCTCCAAGAGCTGCCCAAAGCGAGCCGCTCATGCACACACGCCACTGCCCGCATCCCGCCCGTCTTATGCACGGTGTGCTTTGTAAGGGGTCACAGTGCGTTGGAACAACGCGGATGCACACCAAGTTCCAATTCTTGACCATCATGGCCAGAGGGCACAGCAAAGAGTACGGTTGCAAGTTGTCTGTGACTAAGGAACCGGACCCCCCTCTGCCGCCCCACACGGGCTGTTTTATGATGCACCGTGGCGGGGGTGGCTGGGGTGAAAGGTGACTCAGGTGAGGTCCCAGGCCACACGCTCCATAGCATGGGGATATGAGGATCGTGCACCGCCGCCGACCCCCAACCTGGCACACATCCCCCCGCGCACACGCAGCCAGCGCGCGCGCTTGCATGTTGCATGTGCGCAGGTGGTGTGCTGGGCAGTGGGTGCAGCGCGTGTGTCCCCGGCGTTGTTCGTGACAAGTGTGCCCCATGAACACCGCAGAGTGCGTCACGATCATGCATCTGCCACAGCTGCATACACGTGTCACGCCCCTCATGCGCAGACGCATGCCATGATCCGCATGCATATCCAAAAACGCAATCACAGACCAGTCCATGCCAAGTCGCGTCTCTGCAAAGCATCCCAAGTCATGCACACTCGCAGCACTCGCAGCACACACAGCACTTGCAGTGCACAGTGCACAGAGCACCCGAAGTAAATGCAGTACATGCAGCACCCACAGTATATGTAGTACATGCAACACCCGCAGTACATGCAGCGCCCGCAGTGCAGGTAGTACAAGCAGTACATGCACCGCAGGAGAAGCATCTGCCTTGCAACAGCTAGCCACTCGGCAGACCCGCCCCTGAAGGGGATTGCTCGCAGTCTAGGGAGGCACACACACAACCAGCGAGCACGAGGGTTGCACCGCGCCAAGCCGTGCAACAATGATCACGCATGAGCACGATGTGCCTCAGCTCCTCATGATGGGACACTCCTCATGCTGTGTCCCAGCTCACAGCCATGCGCCTGAGTGTCTGGCCATCCGTCCGGCCGTCCAGCCAAGCACAGAAGACCCTCCACACAATCCAGCCCAGTGACCACTGTTGTCCCCACACTGCTGATCTCAGCTCACGTAGAGTTGCACGCCTGTGTACACGCCGGCTGCGGCCCGGATCTCAACGGGTCGTGAGTGGACCTCCCCTGGAGCCCAACGGTTCATGGGAGCCCGTGACTGCACCACTCAGACTGCTGAACAGCGAGCCGATCGTGCCTGCAGCAGCATAACAGGCGGTTCACTGCAGCTCAACGGTTCACTGGAGCTCAACGGTTCACTGGAGCTCAACGGTTCACTGGAGCTCAACGGTTCACTGCCCTTCCCCAAAGCTGCCTCCTGAGGGGCGCACGTACCCCTCCACTGGAGCTCAGCGGTTCACTGGAGCTCAGCGGGTCACTGCCCCTCCCCAAAGCTGCCTCCCGAGGGGCGTACGTAGCCGTACCCATAGCCGCCTGCGCTCGTGCTGCCCAGCTGCGTGCTGCGCCGGTTGAGGCGGTGTAGGGCCGCAGCCGACGGGCTGTGATGGATTGAGGGGCCTGAGAGGTGCTCTGCGGACATTGGGTGCTGCTGCAGCAGCTGCGGCTGCGCATACAGCCCCTGGCCCCCGCCCCCCTGCCCCTGCTGGTGCGCATCCCTGAACTGCTGCAGCTGCAGCTGCGCCATGTGGACGGACGAGGGCTCCTCCAGGCTTCCCCCGCCTGCCGCGCCTGGCATAAGGGAGGGGTCGAGGCCCTCGCCACCCAGAGCAGCAGCATCCATTGCAGCCGCCTCTGCCGCCTCCAGCAGCGTGCGTGCCTTGTGCTCGCGCACCTGTGGAAAACAAAGACACGCGCATGAAAGAATGACCAATGAGTGAACGAGCGTATGAGGCTCATATGCGGCTCGCGCACCTGTGGAAAACACAGGCAGAGTCACCGTCGTGCGTGTTCATTATCATGACACCGCTCAACGCGGGTAAAGTTTCCATGCTGTGGGTTGACGTGCACACCCGTCCCTCACACACCCCTGTCCAGGCTCACTCATTCTTGCCCAGGCCCACTCACCATGTAATGATGATGAGTACCCGTGTGCTGTTGAGCCATGCATGAGAAACCAGGCCCCAGCCATGGGCTCATGCACCATCTCACGGACCCACCCACCTTGATAATGAGTGAGCGGAGCTTCACAATCTCCCCCGTGCTGGGACGAGAGCGGGGGTCGGGGTCCCAGCAGTCCTTGATCAGCTGTGCCAGGTCCGGCGGGCAGCGCTCGGGATGGTCTGCATGGCACACAGCACCAAACGAGGATGACAATCATCATGCATTGATATCATCATTACATGGCTTCGCGCGGTTGAACTCGCAGTACCGTCCGTGAGACCTCTACAGGACGATATGCGTCCGAGCACACCACCACCCCACAACCCTAAACGGTCAAAACCCTAAACGGTCAAAACCCTACAACCCTGAACCCTGCAGCACGCCCACCTGGCAGGTCCGGCCGCTCCTGCTTGAACACCACGTTGTAGATGATGCCCATGTTGTTGCAGCCGTACCAGGGCAGTTGCCCAGTCAGCATCTCCCACATGATCATGGCCCAGCTGTACACGTCCTGTGGCACATGTGTGAGACATGCAAGCTTGTGGGCATGTGTGCGCCATGTACGTTTGTGGCATCTGTTTATAATAAGACATGTGAAACCCTGAGAACAAACCCCCACGGGCCTATACCACTGAGCCTATACCGATGGCCCATACCCCCCGGCACCTGAGCCTGGTGTACCAGCCTCAGGCACCTGACTACAAAGTATGAAAGCCTGGGCCAGACTGAAGAAGAGGAGGTGTGGCGCAGCATCCGCGCATGTGCATGCCCTTGCATTGCCACGCATGCACCAGGGCCACCCCCCTGCAATTCCAGCAGCCTAACACCCCTCTGAAAGTGTAACACATAAAAAAACCCCTCAACAGCTGGCCAGGAAACCCGGAAGTAGGCAAGGCAGAAGCAATGGCTAGGCAGTGAACACGTTGGGCACTGTGCACCCACCGCCTTTGGAGTAATCGTGTTCTCCTGGAAGCACTCAGGTGCCATGTAGGCCACAGTGCCTGCATCCGGCTGCTTGGTGGACAAGTAATTGGACAGCTTGAAGCGGGCCATGCCAAAGTCGGAGATCTTAGCCACACCTGTGTGTGGGTGAGAAGAAGGAGAACAGCATGAGGACGAGGGCCAAGAAGAGGGCAGGGAAACGCACGAGGCCAAGGGTCAAGGACGGCTGAATCCATGGAAAGGTTTAACGTCACGTGGTTTAATGTCACGTCAAACAGTTCACCAGCTGCAGGGCCCAGAAGTTTAGGGTTTAGGGTTTGGGGCTTAGGGTTTAGGGCAGGATCCTGGCTGCAATCCACGGATGGGGTGTGCTGCAGAGGTGGATGCTGTGAAGCTGGGTGGTGCTGATGGTGCAGCATGCATCAAACACACACCTAAACCCTAAACCCTAACCGGCTAACCCGCATGCATGGGTTGGTGGGTGGCTGTGCGGCATGACGTGCTCCTCAGCACACTGGCCCGCTCGCGCGCTCCAACCACTCGGAAAGACACAAGCACAACAATCATAGTAAAATCTATGACAAAACAACAACAATCTGGGTGCTGCGTGCCACGCACCCCTGTGGTCCATGAGCACGTTCGCTGGCTTGAGGTCGCGGTGCACGATAGTGGGGTGCAGATGGAACAGGCCCATGGCGATGTCCTTGCCGATGCGCAGCACATCGTCCAGGTGCAGCAGCTCGTTGGATCCGTGCACGAGCGCGGACAGGTCGCCCTGCATCAGCTCCTCCACAATAAACACCACCGGGGGGCAGATGTTGCCGCCGTAGAACTTGACGATGTTTGGGTGGCGCACGCGCGAGAGGATCCGTGCCTCCTGCTGCAGCGTCTCCAGCGCCCCCTTTTGGATCAGCCCGTCCACGATGCTCTTCTGCGCAAACTTCACAGCCACGGGGTGGCCCCTGTACAGGCCGGAGAACACGGAGCCGTACGTGCCCGTCCCCAGCACCTCCGTGGAGTCCAGCACGATCTCATTCTCGAGGTCGATCTCCAGCGATACGTCCGGCAGTACGGGGTCATGGTCCGTGACCACCGTGATGTCGTTCTCACTCGCCAGTGACTCGCCTCCCAGCCCTGCCAGCACATCATCCGTGGCCAGGAACATGCTGCGGCTGCTGCTCTGCGGCCCGCCCGCCCACGCCGCGGCCACCATGGCCTGGTGAGGCAAGTTGCCTACCGAGGAGGGCGAGCGCGTCATGACCGCGTTGCCTGCAAAGGACGTGGAGCGCGTGCGGGCGTGCGCGGTGAGCGCGCGGCGGGGCAGCAGGCCCGACAGGCGGTTGCTCTGCAGCTCCCACGGGTTACCACCCGCGTCGGGGGGCGCAGGCACTTCGGTGCTGTACGCGGCTGCGCCCCGCGCGTTGTGCAGCGAGCGGGTGCGCGACGCGACGAGCTGCGCCTGCTGCGCCGCGCTCGCGCCCGCCTGCTGCGCGGCAGAGAAAGAGCTGGCGTAGTGCTGCTGCTGCTGGTATTGTTGTTGCTGGTATTGTTGTTGCTGCTGCTGCTGGTATTGTTGTTGCTGCTGCTGCTGCTGCTGGAGTTGTTGCTGCTGCTGGTGATGCTGTGTGAGCGCGGGCGAGCCGGGGTTGCTGCCGCCCTGGCCGGCGATCACTGCATTGGCGGGCAACGGGCTGAGCGCCCCCGACAGCGTGACACGGTGCCACTGCTGGCGCCGTGAGGAACGGGGGGCCCCTGTCCCCAACAGCTCCGAGGTCGGCACCCCGCCCAGGCTGCCGGAGCTCTGCGCGAGCATCGTGCTGCTGACGCGTGCAAAGCCCGACGGCGGCCCTGGGGCCATGCCCGAGTGCTGGCTGTCCATCTCCGGACCAGCACCCACGCCAGCTACCGCGTAGCGCACGGTGGGGGAGTAAGAGCCCCCTGAGGCTGTGGTCGTGGTCTGCAGCAGCTGTGGGGGCAGGGCCACGGAGCCCGCTGCGCTCGCCTGCACCGCCTGCGCCCCAAATGGCGTGGGCGCGAAACTGATGGAAGGCGTGGCAGATGACGCGGCCGGCGGGGTCGCGTCCCCTTGCCCGTACGCGCTGCCCAGCAGGTCCGCCATGCTGGAGCCGGAATTGACCAGCTGGGCTGCGCTCACCTGCTGCAGCGCATCGCTGGGCACGGCTGGGGCGGCCCCGGCCTGGCTCTGGGCCGCAGCCTCCGCCAGCTGCAGCATGCGCATGCGGGTGTCAAGTGGTAGGTCGCTCCCGACGTCAGGCTCGGCCACCATGAGCTCCGGTGCAGCAGGCCCTGGCACATTGGACGCCTGGCTCGCCGTCTGCAGGGTCTTGGACACGTCCAAGCTGGCGCTGGGGCCCGCGTCATCCGCATACAGGTCCGCCTGCACCTTGGGCGCTTTGCCGGATGCGCCCGCGCCCGCTGCGAGTGACACGGCCGCGCCCGTCACCGAGGCGACGCGGGACGTGCGGCCGGACACCTGCAGGTCTGAACTGGCGGCGGGCGACTCCAGCGACAGCGCGTGCATGAACGGCGACTCGCTGTTGCCCCATCGGGGCGGTTCGGGCGGCTCGATGGTGATGGGCTGCTCTGATGCGGACCCCAGGTCCTGCAGCGTGGGCGTGGCAGAGTGTGACGTGCCCGCGGCAGTGGAGGGGCTGCCGCTGCTGCTCGCCTCCGGAACCGACACCATGCCCACGCTCGAGCGCTGGCGGGGGGCAGCTGTAGAGATGGGGGCCGGGGGCTGCGTGGCCTGCATACGGGGGCTGCCTGGGCCCTGCTCCCGCATGTTGCGCGATGCCTGCCTCAGCACCAGGGGGCTGGGCAGGGCGGGGACTTGGCCCTTGGAGGACGGCAGGCTGAGGGGGAGCTGCGAGCCGTGCGTGCTGCCCTCCCCACGCGTGCTGGTGGAAGTTGGGCCGGTGCCGTATGCCTGGTGCCCAGTTCCCAAACGGGAGGGGCGTCGGGACGGCGGCTGTGACGCGCCTCGGCTGGGCGCGAAGAGCGTGCCCGACATCGGGTGCACCGAGCCGAAGCCAGACAGGTTGCCGCTGTCCGGCTGCTGCAGGCTGGCCAGCATCACGAGGTCGTTCTCCTGCCACCAGCTGCCCCCGCTCATCGGCTGCTGGGCCGCGCTGTCCCTTTGGGGGGCGTGCTGGGAGGTACGCAGCTGCTGCAGCAGCACCGCTGCAGCGTGCGGGTACTCGTAGCCGCCATCCAAAGACTCCACCGCGTTCTGCTGCGCTGTGAGATCCGAGGCCGAGTTGTAGCCGGGCTGCACGAGGTTGTTGTTGGACGAGGTGATGGGACCTAGGCGCGAGCGGCGGCTGGGGATGCCCCCTGCCCCGCTGCCGGCCCCAACGCCCGTTGGGGCGCCCCCCACATTGAGCATGAGCTGTGCTTGCACGCGTGCCGCCTCGGCGTGCAAGCTGCTCAGGGCGCCAGAGCCGTTGACCATGAAGGCTGGGGAGCCGGGGGCAGAGGCGGGTGCGGCAGGTACCAGCCACGACTGGATGGTCCCCGCCGGTGGGGACGTGACGCGGCCGATGGATTGGGCCGCTGCTGCCGGTATGCGGCCCGTGTTTGGGGCGCTGTTAGACGCGGCCGCGCCCTGACCGCTGTATTCTCCAGGCCCAGTGGCAGAGGCAGAGGTACCGGCACCGTGCACAGAGTGGTAGCCAGCCTCGGTGGGGAACGCCCCGTCACCGCCCTGCTGCAGCTGCTGCTGCTGCTGCTGCTGCTGCTGTTGCACGGTCCGGCCCGAGAAGGACCCCTGCCTCTGGTAGCTCTGGAGGGTGGAGGAGCTGCCGCGCATGAGGGCAGTGGCTGCGGGGCGGGCGGTCGAGACGATCTGCGAGGTGCTTGCGCTGCTGCGGTGGCCAGAGTGCCGCATGGGGGAGGTGCCCGCCCTGGATAGTGGCCCGTCGCGCACCAGCGCCCGGGCTTGGTACGATGCCGTGCTCGCCACGCTGCTGCCGCTCATGTCGTTGCCGGCCATGGCACGTGTGGTGCTGATGGGGATGTTGCCCAGGTCGGCCCCGCCCATCATGAGGCTGGCCTGCATCTGGGTGTTCTTCGCAAAGTCGGCGCTCGCAAAAGCCCGCCCTCCGTGGTACAAAGGTGCACTGACGTGCCCCTGCGTGGCACTGGTTGCGCTGTGCCCCGCAGGCGCGGGCGCGCCCGAGTTGGAGCTGTGTGGAGCCAGCGTGCCAGAGGACCGCTGCACCTTCGCCGCTTCGGGCCGCTGCCCCGGCGCGGAGACGCGCCGCATGTGCCACGAGCGCTCGCGGCTGGCGGTACCACTGCCCCCCTGCTGCATCCCGCCGTTGCTGTCCTGCCGCTTGAAGCTGCGGCTGAAGACGGCGACCAGGGACCGGGTGAGGGAGCCCAAGGGCCCAGAGAAGAGCCGCCTGTCCGCCTGCTTCTCACCCGGCCCACCCTCCGCCCCATGACTCGCCTGTGGCGAGATGTCGGGGGTCATACGTGTGGTGTCCAGACCTGACTGCTCATGCACCGGTGTCGTGCCGCCGCCAGAGTGGCTGTTGGGCAAGTTGTTGGACTTTGCGGCGCCCAGGTTGCTGGCAGCTGTGGCGAGCTCCGACTCCACGATCGGCTGGAGGTTGGGAGACAGGGGGTCGTGCATGTCGCGCTCCGCGGTCGCATCGAACGCCGCGGAGGGGTGCGAGCGGTGCGGCGTGTCCGACACCTCGGCAATCGTCGACAGCACGTTGGGGATGGCAAAGGGCGTGGAGGCCACGTTGACGTCCCACTTGGGTGGGGGCTGTGCCTTGGAGGCCACCATGCCAGGTGCCACGGTGGGTGTTGGCTGACCACCCCCGATCATCTGCAGCACCTGGCCTGCATGCATCGCGCCCGCCGGCCCGGCCGCAACTGGCGTCGAGGGCCCTGGATTGGATCCGTACGCAAGCGCGATCAAGGGCGGCAGCTGGCTGGAGCTTGTGTTCTGCACCGTGCCCATCGGCGTCGCAGCACCTGACTCGCTGTTGGACCTGCTGCGCTGCATCCGGCCCGAGGCATGTTGGGAGGATGGGATACCCCCCGGCCCCAACAGCAGCGTGCCCGGGGCGATCCCACTGTGGGCAAAGCCGCTGGGCAGGTCCTGGGCGTTGAACGATGGGAAGGGCGGCCCCCCGTCCGGCTGCCCCGCCTGCACAGCATCAGCAACAGCATCAGCACAGCATCAGCAACAGTGCGCGCGCGGGTGCTGTTCGATCACACACATGCCATGCTTCACGGGCTTGCCCGCCGTTGGCGTCGCGCTTGCATGCGGCAAACCCCACTGTAAACCCTTGCATGGAGCCCCTGCTGATAGCACAGCAAGCACACCGCGCAGGACAGCAGCAGCAGCAAACCAGCGACGTGCACAAGCCGGGCGTGATAACATGCAAGCCCGCCGCCCCACCCTGGCCCCACCTGCACGCCATGACTGACAGGTGGGATGGCAGTTGCTGACGAGGCCATGGCTGGGTCGGGCTGCAGTGGGAAGGCAGGCAGCACCATACCCGGGTCCTGCAACACGCTCAGCTGTGCAGAAGTGGGGGCAGGGCTGGCACTGCCCCCGCCGACCATCCCCAGGCTGGAGGGCCGGACATACGCGCCTCCTGCGCCCACCATGATGGAGGCTGTGCTGCTTTGCACGGACGTTGCGAACGAGTGCTCCCCCGTGTACATCGGCCTGGAGGAGCCAGAGCTCGGCTTTTGAGCCAGCCCTGCATCTGCCTGGTACCCTGCACGCTGCTGCTGCTGCTGCTGCACCAGCGCCATGCTCTGCGCAGCGCCTGACGTGTCCATGAAGCTGTGGGGCAGCACCTCCGACGCCTGCTGCCCGCCAGCGTTGGCAAACTGGCTCCCGGGGCCGTCCCTGCTGTGAAAGCGCGCATGCAGCACGTGGAGGCACGTGTTTGAACGTGAAATGATGCGCCGTGGTAAAACACACGGCATCAGCATGTGTTGGGCTGATAGAGTACAAGGACACCAAGTAAACGATACCAGCGCCATAGCTTCCAGCAGTGCACAAACACAGCATGGTGAGCACAGAGCGGGCTGGAATGCAATGCAGACGACCGCACATAATGGCACTGACCGTTGCCTTGAAGACGTGCCGTGGCCAAGCCCCGTACTGCTGCTGTTAGGTGCATCAGCCATACTATTATAGCGAGGGGATGATTTCCCAATAGGGGCCTGCACGCTGTGCTGACTTGGGCTGAGCGCCATTTGGACTAGCATGTCTGCGGTCAGGCACAAGCAGCAAGGACGCACCCGAATTCATCCAAAAGTCGCAGTATGACAGCACACATGCCAGCTACCATGGCACTGTAGCCTCAAGTGATGCACGCGTGCACATACATCCATTTCTGCTGCGGGCAGCACGGAGCACACGCACCTTTTGTGCGCATGCGCCGAGAGCCTTCTTTGGCGCTGTTGTTCGACTGGGACCCCATAAAGATACTGTTCAATGTACCCTTATACCAATTGAGCTTCCTGTGCTGCCGGATGATCAGGAAGCTTTGGAACAGATTACCTGCTCCAAGCATTGTAGCCAGCACAGCCAGACCAATAATGATATCTGTAGACTGCTCGCACGTGTGTGTGCTGTCCAGCATCTGCCTAGGCAAAACCTTGGATGCTAAGCTCTTGACTGTGTGAAGCACTGATGTGCTGGCGGCTCGCCTCACTGGTGTGATCGCCTGAGGTTGTGGCGGCGGTGCGCCACACATGTCTCGCACGGCTGCAGCATCTACGGGGCCCAACAGCAGCGAACCTTGTGCAGCTTCAAAGATCTGAACAAGCTGTTCCCCTAGGATGGGCACCACCGTTTGCAAGGTGCTGTGTGCACGGCCTGTGCCTTGGAGGTGCAGAGTGCTGCGTAATGTTTTGAGGGTGGTATGACTACGCTCCAGCTGACTCAACTGCCATGATGAGGTGGGCTGTGCTGCTGAAGCAGTGCCATAGCTGAGTGCAGTCCCGCGCTGACCGATGGTTGCAGCTGTTGCACATGGGCCTTGCTGCAGCATCCAGGCAGCTGCTTCGGGATCTGCTGCGCCATGCGCCCATGTGGCAACATGCCATGCACGCATGCGCCATACTGTGTCTGAATGCTCTACACATACAGAAGGGCTGGAGACCCCTGCCTCACCTGCACCACAAGACATACTGCCCAGCTGCAGCTGTGAGGCAACATGAGTCAGCAACAGCTCGCCTGCATGGTCCCCATCCACGTGCATGGAGATGCTGCCGTGTGCACCCCATGCCAGCTGGAGCAAGTGGGGCCTTCTCACGTCCAAAACCGCGCCGCCATTGCATTCCGGAGTGCACAGTGTCACCTGCCGCGTGTCAATTCCGCCAAGCTTGGCATGTCAAACCGTCCAGCTGCAGTCAAGATGGCAGGCAGCAGAGGGCAGTTCAAACCGCACCTTTAAAGAAGCTGCGCTGACTCCTTCGGCTCTGACTGTCCACAGCACGTGGCCCCCCAAGGCCAGACCCCAAATCAGAGGCTGGCTGATCGACGCGGATGTCCCACTGATATCCCCATTTCGTTCAATGGATATCCACAGCGCGATGCTCCCAGGGCCTGTGGGGGAAGTTTGTTCATGTTGCGGTGCGGCGCGTTTTGCTTATCGTAGCATGAGCAGCATAAGTGAGCTTTTGAATGCATGAACTCCAGCAGGGCTGCGTACCTGGTTGTTGCCCTTGTGCTGACAAGGGAAGCAACGCCCAGCCCCTGTTCGAGTCTGCAGCACTGCTAGAACACAGTAGCACAGCACATAGCAGTGCCGATGCCAACGCCAGCTTTAGCATGGCGCAAGCAAAAAAGCTCCTGGCATGTGCTCCCCCCGTTAGCTGCCTTGAATGAATGTATGCATTGTTAATAGTTTCATGTTGCGCAACAGCCTGCTGGTCAAGATGCCCTCCTGTGTTGCATCACTCCTGGCAGACCAAAAACAAGAACTTGTGGCCACAACCAAAAAGGCAGAACCACAGCAAGGCATCCGCCTGGTGGGCTGTATCCTGCCTCGGCTGCTCCAACTGCTGTCTACCGTCCAAATGCGCTGCACGCAGCATTGCTGCACTTGGGAAGCTGTCAGCAAAAAGGGTGGGTGGGTCACTGCAGCACGCTGCTGTTGCGCATGTGTAGCCAGACCAGGAGCAAGGGAGGCAGGCGTTTGGGTGCACGCACCGCCCCCCTCTTTGACAGGGCCGCACATCTGGCACCGTATGTAATCTATCCGGACGGGGCTGTGCTTCAATGGTGTTGTGCACTAGGGTTGCGTTGACAACGCAGTGTAGAGCACATGTGCTGTGATCTGAGCGAGCATGACATCATGAGGCTCATGGGCTGCTGCTTGCTGCTCGTGGTGTTTCCAGTGCTGCCTGCTCGTGGAGGATGATCAACAAGAGGCCAGGACCGATGCACATGAGCTGAACTCTGGTGATCAACCCCGCTCTTCTGTAACGCAGGGCCGGCCCATGCCACCCCCGCTTGTGGAGCAAAGGGGCTACCCACACGCCTGCTCCTGCGGCTGCCCCCCTTGCACTTCAAGGGAGATGATCGAGAGGCGGTGCCTGCTGCTGCGTCCAAGCCCGCCACCAAAATGCCGTGGAAGGGTGCAAAGGTACATGCGCTCAGTCCAACAGCTCAATGAGGTCGAGGCCACCAACTAACAGATCCCATGCACTGATGGATCATCTAGAGCTCACTGAGGCTGATACAGTAGCCGCCACACCACCGAATGTGCTTCCACGCCTTCCACTGGGAGTGAGCTGGTGCCACCCTCTACAGTAGCATGTGGTACATCTTCTCCCACCTCTGTAGTGGGTAGCTATGTTGTGTGCAGCAGTAGCTCATGCCGCATGGCTCTTCGTCCGCTGTTCGCGCACTAGGTACCCATGTCCTGTTAGGCTCCGGTAAGCAGCTGAGTGCTGTGCTGCGCTACTGTTCTCTGCTAGTCCTCCGATCCTCTCACATGCTGTGCCTCCAGGTGCAACTGCAGGCACCTGTAGACATGCCACGCATGAAACGTAGTGAATCTTTGGGGGCAGATCACGTGTAACCTCGGTGTTTGGGACTGTGTGTGAAACTATTGGGAGTGTGGCGTGATTGGCAGGGAGTGTGCGTGCTGTTATCGGGGATGAGGAGGGAGTATGGGGGACGTGAGGTGCACATGCACGTCACACCGCGGCGCCCTGCTCACCTCTGTCCTGTCCTGTTCTTTGTTGCTTGGCGGTGCGGGAGGTACCCACTCCTCCCTTCCCCTCCAGCATAGCGACCTTCGTTCATTCACCTGCTGCCATGCGCCTGCGTACGTGCAGAAGCCACACATCCCAGCAACTGCTGTGGAGGGCAGCAGCAGGGGCTCATGCGTGGCCATGATTCTTGGGGGCGGGCCCGGAGACTATGACAAGCTCTTCCCTCTGACTGAGAAGCGCGCGCTGCCGGCCATCCCTGTGAGTCTCCTGGATCGGCCCGCCCGTGGATCTGCAGTGATCGATCTGAAGTGGTGATCTGCAGTGGTCTGTTGTGGTTGATCTGCAGTGATCGATCTGAAGTGGTGATCCGCAGTGGTCTGTTGTGGTTGATCTGCAGTGATCGATCTGAAGTGGTGATCCGCAGTGGTCTGTTGTGGTTGATCTGCAGTGATCTGCATTCGTTGATGATCGAAATGCAGATCCGGTCAACCACTGCAGATCACT
Source organism: Haematococcus sp. NG2 (assembly GCA_004335575.1). NCBI lineage: Eukaryota > Viridiplantae > Chlorophyta > Chlorophyceae > Chlamydomonadales > Haematococcaceae > Haematococcus > Haematococcus sp. NG2. The sequence goes on along the minus strand of QAXD01000014.1, from coordinate 1,646,717 downwards.
GCAGATTAACCACTGCAGATCGCTGCAGATCACCACTTCAGGTCAACTGAGATCTCAGGTCCGGTGCTCTTACACCTGACCACCTTGCACACTGCCGACCCTGCCAGCTGCACGGCTGCATGGCCCTAACCATAAACCCTAACCCTGAATACTAAACCCTAGACCCTAGACCCTAAGCCTCAAACCCTACACCCTCAACAGCGGACACGACGTCTGCCGCAGAGCCCGTCCTGGGACAGGTTGCGTTCAGTTGGTCTGCCACAACAGAGTGACAATTTGGTGGCTTCTCGCGTGTAAGCTCGGTGTTCGGGACTGTGCGGGGACTTTTTGGGAGGCCATCGATGTCCTCCTGCTGCCTGCCTGAGAAAGTGCCCCTGTGCGCGCGACATGCTGCGCCAGGTTGCTGGCGTGTACCGCCTAATTGACATCCCCATCTCAAACCTCGTCAACTCAGGAATCAACAAAATGTGAGTGGCGAGTGTGAGCTGGCCGGCACCTGATCTGCACCTGATCTGCACCTGCCCAATGCTGCTTCAGGTCTTTGCCCATGTTCACGCATGTCTTGACCCATGTTTTGATCATACCTGACCCCAGTGCCTTGACATTTCACCGTGAGCATGCCCAACATATCCGCTGTCATCGTGCCATATATTGGGGAACCTCGGTTGTCGTGACGACACGAGCATGCTTTTTGCAGGGTGCAGGGTTGATAGTTCGGGGTGATCCCAAGGTTGAAAGTTCAGGGTCCTAGCAGGCAGGGTTCAAGGGTAGACCTTAAACCCAAAACCCTAAAGCCCTAAACTCTAAACTGTAAACCTGAAACCCTACATCCAAGCCCCACACCCTGTACTGCCTGTACCATGCTGCTCCTCAGGTACATCATCACACAGTTTCAGAGCCAATCACTCAACCGTTACCTCACTCGCACCTACAACCTGTCCGGTATGTATGGCCTTGGTGCAGTTTGCAGTGCTATTATTAATGCACCATACCGTGTCGTACACAGCGGTTCTGGTGTACCATCCTGAACAGTGTCATAGGCACAGGTGCATCACAGCTGCCCGCTGGCGAGACTCCTAGTGCGTGTGCATACTGTACATGCGCATGCACAGGCAGGAGCTAGAGTTGGGCGAAATACACACTGATGCGCGCGAACCCACCCTATGCATACAGCATGACCTTCATCAGGCACACATGCTGAGGGTTGATGGCGCTGCCGATGTCTGACTTGCCGCAGCACACCCTGCATCAGGCAGGCCACAAACAGCTGGGATGGTATCCTTGCCTGGGGGCCAGTCATGGACACACATGACCACCCGTCTGACCAGCAGTACGGGCGAGCAGCTCACACATGACCAGCAGTACATACAACAGTATGAGCAGCAGTACAGGGCAGCAGTACACATGACCAGCAGTACATACAACAGTATGACCAGCAGTACAGGGCAGCAGTACACATGACCAGCAGAATGTACAATAGTATGGCAAGCAGCACAAGGGACGGAGCAGCAGTACATACATGGGCTGCAGCATGTACAACTCCACAGCATGCCTCGCAGTACACAGACGTGTCCTTCAACCCGAGCAGTGGCCATCAGATGTATGCCAGGCACTGCTCGCAGGCTCTTAAGCACCAGCATGCAGCTGACAGCTGTGACACGCTGCTGTTCGTTAGCATGGTTGGGCCAGCCATGATTTCCAACCATGGCCAACCGTGGCAGCCAACCATGAAAATTCATGGTTGGCATGGTTGGCTCATACGCATTGGGCCAACCATGGAGGCTCATGGTTGGCCCAACCATCTGAAGCCACCCATCCCAACAAGAAGGCAATATTCCTGTGATATGTTGTGCTTGCAGGCGGCGTGCCTATGGGAGGCGAGGGGTTTGTGGAGGTGCTGTCAGCTGCACAGACCCCGTCCACCTCACGCTGGTCCGAGGTGTGTGACGTGGTGATGTAGGTGGTGTTTTTACACTGGTCAGACTGGTCAGACTGGTGAAACTGGTGAGGCTTTCAGGCTCCGGCATGCAGATACATCTGTGAAACGCCGTGTTATCATTATCATCAGAGTGATCAGACTGGTGAGAATCGTCAGGCTGGTCAGACTGTTGAGACGGTGCAAGGGGTGAGGGGTGTCACACCTGAACAGAGCACGACAGGCTGCGCCTCAGCAACCGCCCCACAGCAACCCTGGGTGTTAGTTGTTACAGTATTGTTTGCTGTTCAGAAGTGTGTGGGCCAAGGCACCACGTAACTACCCACGCTGCAAACTCACACTTCCTGCACTGTACTGCAGGGCACAGCAGATGCGGTACGGCAGTTCACGTGGATCCTGTCTGACATACGGGCGCGCCGTGACATTGCGGATGTCCTGATCCTGCCATCTGACCAGCTGGTGCGCAGGAACATCACACAACGCTGCCACACTTTTTATGCTGTGTCACTCTGTGCATCGACCTGCCGCTGGGTCCTTGGGCAGACGCGCTGCAGCGTGTAGCATGCACCGTGCTGCTTGACATGCTGTACGCGTGCTGACTGTGCCACGCATGCACTACATTGAACTGCTCATGGTGCTCTGTGTACTGTGCTGTGCTACCAGTGGTGACGTGTGCATGGTTCGTCAACTACACTGCCTTCATGCTATTGACAGCACACTGTGCTGCTTGTAAAATGGCTAAAACCACACTGTGTTGCTTGTGCACTGCACTGCACTGCCTGTAGTACCGCGCGGATTTTTCCAAGCCGCTGGCAGGCCACCGCGCATCACTTGCTGACGTGACCATCTTGTGCCAGCCCTGCAGTGAGGGGGGTGCAGAGCAACTGGGCCTGGTGCAGGTGAGCCAATTAACGCGCTACCAAACCCTAGTCCTCAAGCCCTGAACCCTAACTCGGCCCTGAACCCTGAGCCCTGAGCCCTGAACCCTGAACCCTGCACCTCGGACCTCAAGCCCTGAACCCTGAGCCCTGAGCCCTGAACCCTGAACCCTGCACCTCGGACCTCAAGCCCTGAGCCCTGAGCCCTGAACCCCGAACCCTGAACTCTGGACCCTGAATCCCACACCCTAAACCCTGAACCCTGAGCCCTGACCGCCAAACACCACTCGTACCATGTGTGTAACACTGCCTATTTAAAATTAAGGCCAAAACCCTCAGCAGGGTTAACGGCTCTGAGACACCCATGGGGCATTGTACCGCTCTGGCACATGCTGGTGCAGGCTGGACGCTGCAGGTGCTGTTGTACTGCACCGCTGTGTACTGCCCCCATCTGTACTGCTGTACTGCCCCTATGTGTACTGCTGTGCTGCTGCCATGTGTACTGCTGTACTGCCCCATGCACCGGTACTGCGGCCTGTACTGCATTTCTTTCAACTCCCAGTGCCCCCCCATGTATGTACCCCGTGTGTCGTACTGCCCCCTGTACTGCCCCCTGTAATGCGCCCTGTACTGCACCTCTGTGTAGTGCCCCCCATGTTGTACTGCAGGTTGACTGCAGCATGGCCGACGGCGATGCGGAGTCAGCTTGCGTGATCACGGCTTTTGAGGAGAAGGTGAGAGGGTTGTGATTATCATTACACAGCTTTGCATGGTTTCTGCGGTTGCGATTGCGGTTGCGCTGCTGCGGTTTGACACATGTTGCTCCACGCATGCATCTGCTGCATGGCTGCGCTGTTGGGTGCTGTCATCACTCGCAGCCCACCGCTAAGGAGACGATGCGTGTCGCCCCGGAGAAAATGGCGCGCTTCGCTGAGGTGGGGACAGACGCCAGTGTGCGAGGTTGGAGCACATTAGCCCCATGCACGGGGAGAATCCCCTTGCTACAGCGGATGTGCACAGCGGTGGATGTTAGTTATGAACTTATGATGACGCGGTTGCACACTCAGCTCAATACAGTACCACTGGCGCATAACATAACAGCAGTATACAGTGCCACTGGCGCATAACATGACAGTAGCTGTGAGGGGTGTGATATACCGCGCTGTGAGGTGTGATGTGCCGCCTGTGAGGTGTGATATACCGCACTGTGAGGTGTGACGTACCGCACTGTGAGGTGTGACGTACCTCACTGTGAGGTGTGATGTACCGCGCTGTGAGGTGTGTGATGTACCGCACTGTGAGGGGTGTGATGTATCGCGCTGTGAGAGGTGTGATGTACCGCGCTGTGAGGTGTGTGATGTACCGCGCTGTGAGGGGTGTGATGTACCGCGCTGTGAGAGGTGTGTTGTACCGCGTTGTGAGGGGTGTGATGTACCGCGCTGTGAGAGGTGTGATGTACCGCGCTGTGAGGGGTGTGTTGTACACCGTTGTGAGGTGTGGTGCACAGCTCTCAGCTGCTTGCCAGAATTGCTTAGGTACTATATCCCCTAAGAAAAGACTGAGCTGCTGGGACACCTACAGCCACTCAGGCAGTGAATCTGTCATGTCTCATGTGCCACGTGTGGTGTCAACGTGTCATCATCATTCACCATCATTACACGGCATATCGCATATGTGATATACAGTATGCGTGTGACACGCCGCTGTGATCTGATGTTATGTGTGATGTGTGTGTGCGCCCAGGTCTCAGGGGCAGTCAGCCGCAATGATGAGCGTCCCTTCATGGCATCCACAGGCATCTACATCTTCAAGCGGGAGGTCCTGGTGAGCCCCCCTCACCCTTCCTTTGGCTGCTGAGTGCCGCACCTTTGAAGCTGATGACTTCCAGGCTCCGGCATGCACAAAACTCTGTGAAGAGCCGTGTTATTATCATTATCAACCTTGGCTAGCACGCAGGTGAAGCTGCTGGAGGAGCACAAGGAGCTGAATGACTTTGGGCGGGAGGTGATGCCGTTTGCAGTGGCGAGCGGCCTCAAGGTCATGGGGGTGCAGCTGGACGGTCCGTGGCAGGTGGGCATAATGTATAGTAATAATAACGACAAGGCCTCTGTCATGTTGGCAAACACGCCCTCAGAGGGATCAGCATGCGTACACACACCACATCTCATCCCTGATAGTGCACGCTCTGCTACGTTAACAGATTTAACAAACATGTCCACGTGCCGGGCCATGTGCCAAACTAACCACAGGATGTGGGGGGCAGCGTGCGCGCATTCTACAACGCCAACATGGCCATCGCCCGCGCGCCATGGCTGGGGGGCACATCTGCTGGAACGGACGAGGAGGGGCGTGTTGCCGAGATGTGCGTGTGGCCTGCCTGACTTGATGTTTGAACTTGGCCTTGGCCTTGGCCTTCTTGGCTCTCTTGGCTCTCAGGCTCCCTTGGCGCTAAGGCTCTACTTGATGCTTGGTTCTTGGTGCTGTTTACTTGATGCTTAGTTCTGGATGGCCTGCTGCGGCTTGATTGGGATATATTACAGCGCACGCAACCGCTGGTGATGCTGATCCTAAACCGTTCAACCCGTGAAGTAGGAGTGAGTGGGAGAGCCAAGGGGCTGGATTGATGTAGTGCAAGCAGCGACGAATTCCCCTTTCGGAGCAGCCTGCACTACATCGATCCAGCCCCTTTGATGTGTACTGCCTTGTGTATTGCCTCATGTACTGCCTCATGTACTGCCTTGTGTGCAGCCTTGCGTACTGCCTTGTGTACTGCGTCATGTACCGCCTTGTGTGCTGCCTCTTGCACTGCCGCACGCACAACGTGTACTGCCAGTTAGCCAAGTGATGCCACACGTGAGCACTCATGTCACTTTTGTCACTCATACCGCTCATATTGCCCATATGTCATATTAGGATATTACTTATCAACTTATGTCACTCATATAGCTCATGTCACTCATATGTCATATCACTCACATCACTGGCTGCAGGCGCGCTCAGGCCAGCAAGGTCCCCTTCTTCGACCCAGTGGTGTACGGCAGGAAGCTATTCCAGGCGCCCATTGCCTTGCCCCCCACTCAATTCACAGGTCGATTCCATAACTCATGCGTTGTCATCAATGTTTCACCATCATTCCTCGTCATCATCATGCCGTTCATGCGTTATCATGGCTGCGTGGCTTATCTTGCGTGCTGCAGCAGCCTGGCTAGCCAACTGTGAAAGGGATGCTTCATTGTCTTGTGTGCTGGCTGGCATGTTGGCTGCTGCTGATCACCTCGTCGCCGCTGGCAGCGTTTTGTGGTGTGCGTTTTGCATGGGCCCATTCGCACGCTTTTCCTCTTGCACGTTGTACGTCTTGCATGGTGTATTGCTTGCATGTTGTACATCTATAACATCTTGCTTGGTGTTCCGCTCACATGGTGTACCTCACTTGCACGGTGTGCTCCCACCATGCATACGGCGTACAGTCCTTGTGTGCTCCCACCATCCTGATGGTGTACAGTCTTTCACAATGTGTCTCTTGCGTGGTGTACTGCACTCACATGGGATGAAGTTTTTGGTGTACTTCTCACATGGTGTGCTGCAGGTGCTGTCCATGCGTCATCCTCCTTCATAGCCCCTGGGTGCATCCTGGGGGAGGGCACAAAAGTGGTAGGGTCTATTGTGGGGGCACGCGCAATCATCGGTGAGTGAATTCTTCATTTGGGGTTTCACATCTTTTGACAGCTGGCGCTAATAATAGTTATAATGATAACACGGCGTAATAACAATAACACGGCTGGCGCTAGCTACCAGGGAAACTACAAGTCCCTGACATGGTGCATCGCAACATAAACAGCTGTGTATCACCGCTCTCGTCTGAAGCTCTGCATAACAGTGCATGATGTTATTGTCACACCTGTTTGCTGCTTCATAGCCCACATGGACGGGCACATGGCATGCATGTGTGCGCATGTGCATGCATGGCGCTCCATACCCTCATATGCCTTACATATGATATGGGTCATGTGAACGGGCCGCCTCACAGGGTCACACTGTGACATCAGCGATGCAGTTATCATGGGGGCGGACTACTATGCCAGGGAGGGTGAGGTGGAGCAGGAATCGCGTGTTGGTGAGTATCTGGAGGTGCTCTGCTGCTGTGGAGCTGCTGGCAGCTACTGGAAGGGTTCAGTTGACACGGCTCAGGCGCTGAACCCTGAAGTAGTCACGTGAATGCCTACAGTCCTTAGCCAACCCTGCTGCATTGATGTTGTACAGCTGTTGCACTGCTGTTAATAATAATAATAATAATAATAACACGGCGTTTCACAGATGTTTCTGCATGCCGGAGCCTGACAGTCATAAGCCAACAGCACTGCTGTTGTAGTGTTGTTATTCTGCTGCTGTACCGCTGTTGTACTGCTGCCGTACTGCTGGGAGCAGGCAGCCCGCCCATGGGCGTGGGCGACGGGTGCGTGGTGCGCAAGGCCATCATCGACAAGAACGCGCGGATCGGGCGGAACGTGCAGCTGGTCAACGTGGAGGGGCTCTTCAATTCTGCAAACTACGCGGCCACTGGCGTGTGAGTAACTTGTACTGTACGCCCAGCTGGATGGCATTGATTGATTGATTGATTCCAGCAGCTTTAAATCCTCGCAAGTTCCAACGGTGCGTGTGAGTAACCTATGCCCAGCTGGATGGCATTGAGTTCCAGCAGCTTGGATTCCAGAAAGTTCCAATAGGAAGGGTGGTGGCACCCATCAGCAGGCATCAGGGGCTTTGGCTAAGTGGCCAGCAGATGACCGGTTGCTACCTGACTGTGTGTGACCTCGGCTGCCTCTGTGTTTTTGGCTGTGACCTGTGTGGAGCTAGAGCAGATGGAGCAGAGTTAACAGTATTCAGAGGTCATACAGTGACTGTGTGTGTGTGGGGGGGGTTATTGTACAAGCGCGCATGGCCTGCCATGTGCGTTCTGCAAACATGGGTGTTTCATCACACTCATGTCACACTCATTTGCGCTGTACATTCCGTGCCACATACTTGCGCTGCACAGGTACATCCGTGATGGAGTGATTGTGGTGTCCAAGGGTGCAGTGGTGCCAGATGATACCGTCATCTGAGGGGTGGGCCAGAGAACAACCTGCTACTGCCTTCCATGCAACATGGAGGGTTGTGCAGCTTGCAGGACTATAGATGCATCATATATTGTGGCAGAAATGTGTGGATTTGGGTAGATGCCACTGCGCGTGTTTTTGCCACCCGAATGTTGCTCATGGCAAGCATCAAGAAGCTCATGGTGCTCAAAAAGGTACAGCGTACAGGCTAGTGGTATGGCCAAGCTTAGCCTCCCAACAGGTGGCAGCTGTGAAGGTACACTTGCTGCTATGCTGTACCTGCAGTGGCACAGTCTGCCGAAGCAAAAAACGGTTTACTTGGCGTTGCATGGACACAGCACATGCCTGCAGACATGTCACACCTCATGGCTTGCTCATGAGCAGGACTGCAGGCTTAGATCGATTATTGCAGGCTCAGATTGTTGAATGCAGGCTTCATCACAACCGTCAGGCATCAGCAGCACTGGAATGTGCAGATGCCATTGAGTGTAACCAACCATGATGCCCAGCATGCATGCAGCCTCTTTTCTCTACCAGCCTGCCTGCAGCGCGGCTCTTCCACCTTGACATTCTTAAAGGTACCCAACCCTGTGCCATTCAGTGCGATGTTGCGGATAGAACCGTGCACCAGCTGACAGCTGCAGCTGTGCTATCCCCTTCACCCTGCATGTCTCTACTCATCCCTCTCCAGAACAGGCCCAGAAAAGCTGGCCGGGTCATGGAGGTGAGCAATGTACAGCTTGTGTACGGAGTACAACCATACCTGTGCCACACAACAGGCAACATGGGTTCGTATGACCCGCGCATGCAGGTGTGAACACCCATGCGCACGCATGGTCAATGGTGCTTGCAGGCAAGCAAACACTTGCTTTACTGATCAGATCAAGCACCCACCAGGCCCAGAAACACTACCACGCCTAAGAACACCAGCAGCGTGTCGTTGATCTTCCGGGGCCGTGGACCCTGCTCGCCTCCCAGGTTTTGCGATCCAAGCCCTGCTAGATTAGATTTGGATGGCACGGGCCGAACCTCTATCACGGCCATGGCGAGTTTGCAATAGCACCATTCATGCGTTGGTCTGGATTAGCCTCTTCGCAGCGTCGTGCGCGCAGAGCGGCTATGCCTTGCATTTCCGAATCATTTGGCAGTACAGTGTGGCCACGGCAAGTTGCACTTACGCGCTCCATCTGCAACGTGCAGACTGAACTTCCTCTTATGCGATGGTGTGCTCAAGGCGTCTGGACAGCATGCCGAGCTTCCTTACACACCAGGCTCTGGTTGGTTTAGCACTCCTGGTACATGGGGGCTTTGTGGCTGCTGCAGGTCATCGGCAACAGTTCCGCCATCTCCTGCAGTCAAACACAAGGTTCGTTTGGCACCCGGTAACTATGTTTTTCGGCATCACCCTGAGAGCTGCGGCTTTAAATCGCGGGCTGCGCAGTTTGCGAAGGGTTGGAGGGAATGTTCATGCAAGCATGTGTATGCATGCGCATGCGCATGTAGACATAACCCACCTTCTCGAGCAAGATGGTCCAGGTACTACACTTGACCACGCTGTTGGTACATGCCCTCCAAGCAGTGTGTGCTTGCGTTGCGCTGAATTGCACTGAATTCCGTCCTGGCATGCATATGCCTTGCAGCAGCTTGCTCAATGCAACAATGAATGAGACGCTGGCTGTTGCCAATACAACACACGGGAACCACACAACCATCATAGGCAGCTTCAAGGACATCAGGAAGTCCAAGGCAGAGATTATTGTACGTGCCTGCACCTCACATGCTTGCATGCATGCTGAGCGCACGACTGGCTGACCAAACCTGCAGCCAACCAGGGTGTCTGTGTCAAAAGCTGACTGACGAGGGTGTTGCATTTCTCGCCTTGATTCACCTTCCTTCCGCTGATCCTGTCATACCTCTTACACAACGACGCCCTGTGTTGCTCGCCAACCACTTGTGCTGCAGATCGTGTCCATCTTCTGTGCCCTGCTGATGACCTGCATCATCGGCTGCATTGTCACTTGGTACATCAGGCGCTTTGGGAAAGTGAAGCTGCAGTTACCTGCGTTCCTTCGGCGGCGGCGCAATGCAGACAAGTTCTCACGATACGAGGATGCGGCGTTTGATGGCGAGGGGGATCGGTTTTGAACCTGACGCAGCGGCTCCGCGCCCTTGGTTGACAAGCCAGCACTCCACCTGTTCAAGTCTATTCCTTCAGGCAACTCGATGTATCATAGCAGCAGATTCATGCGATGGTGCTACTCAACATGATTGCTTCATTATGTGCGGTTAAGCTGGCACGAACTCTTTTCTCACCATGGTTGTGAGCATTCAAGCTTATGACAGTTTAGCGCGAGTTCATGATGAACATCACTGGAGCAGGATGAATGCCCTGAAAGCGGGCTCAGCGGCCTGGCTCTGGCTCTTGTGTTACAGAAGGCTGGATTGTGCAATGGTGGTGCCAGATAGCCAGCCTGGTATAGATCAGCAATGAAATACATAAGGAAAAAAATTGATGAAATGCCCTCAAAACTGCTGCACACAACTGCACATACTGCATGAACTGCACTCAAGCTCCTCCCAGCTTCAAGCCTCTCCCCACTCCTCTGAGTGCTGCCAACACAGCAGTGCACGCATGGCTGCACACAACACACCCGTCAAAATATGGAATGCACACAAATCTTCCTGTGCTTGCTGCTGTACAGTGCGCACGCTCCCGCTTCTCATCGCTGCCTGGTTGGTTGGCGCTTCATGGATTGGTTTTTGGCCGTAGCATCAGGTAAATTGCAGGGCCCACAACCGGCAGCACTGACAGGATGGGCAGGAACTTATCCCTGCAGGGCACATGCGAGTGTTTTGCAAGTGCAGCATCGTGAGTGCAACAGTTTGCCATGCTCACATACTGCACCACGATACTTCATGTAGATGCTGTTATTTTCTTGTGGCATAATGTCATGGGTGATGCTGGGAGAAGTGCGCAATGCAAACGCAGTCGTGGCATGGCATGCCAACTGATGCTGCACAGTGCTCTCTTCAGCACGCCTCAGTTCTTCCTATTTAGTGATCAGCGCCGGATGGCTCGATCTGGATCATATCCAGATGTTAAAAAAGTTTGTCGTCCCAGGCTTGCTATGTCCCCATGTGCACTGTTATGTATGGTGAATCGTGCGCAGGCTGTTGCCAAGCCAAGGGGCCTCAGTTCTTCCTATCATGGTTCATGGTCTGCCATCCTTTGTTGTGGCAGGCTCAGAATTGGCGAAAATTACTTCATCCTTGGCCTGATGGTTGATCATCATGCACTTCCATGGTATGCAGTGCATGAACATATGGCAGTACACATCGTGTGCAACACTTATCAATCATTAACGATTCAATGTTATGACCTGTATGTGCTTCATGAACACATCAGCATCCAACACCATGCAGCCATACATACAGGCTGCATAGGTAAATAATCACGGTGGCAGATCCTTAGGGGTGAAGAGATAAAACAACAGCTGCCGTGCAACGCACCTGTCTTCCCAGTTGCGTGCTTCCGCGTCATTGGACATCCAGAACGGCGCAAAGGCGGTGAGGCACAGGAAGTCTAGCGTGGTGACGTGCACTAGCCGGCTCTCTTCTAGCAGCCGTCCATACTCTGCCCATGCCGCGCCACCCGCTGTCGCTGCTTGGTAGATCATGAAGAGGCCACCGACCAGAAGGAGCCCCCCCATGACTGGTGTCTCTGCACCCTTCATGAATAGCCTGCTCACGCCTTCCTACAAGCCGGGATGAGGCAGCAAAGGGAGGGGAGGGCGGACGTCAGTGCAAGCACATGGGCGGTATGACACACAGCAGCAGACGATGCCTATTCAGGCCGCATTCGCCCTCGGTGGCCTCTGGCAACCGTCAATGCATGGGCACACGGCTGCGGCAATCAACTCCGTGCACCGGTGGTGACGGCGAACGCTGTATGTTTGTATTCACTGCGTTGTGCTGCACATGAAACTCACCAGCTCCTCCTTTGGGGGTGGCAGCTGCTGCCCAGGTAGTGGCTTCCAGAAGACCCAATAGGGCAGCAGTGCAAACACGCCAAACGCAAAGGATGCAGACACAAACGGCCACGCAGGCACCTGCACATGACGCAGCAGCACCAGCCGAAACGTGTGTTGAAGCAGGCGATCGCTGCAGAACGCCTGCCAGCCAGGGCGCTTGCGATCAGGGATGAGACCACCATTGTGGTGTGGCCACCTTGCCTGTTAGGTCCCACCTACCTTGTTCTCACTGCGGCCTGCAGGGATCAGCAGGCAGGCGTAGATCATTGGCCAGATGCCCATGATGTTGAACAGGGCAGAGTACACCTGGTTCACCACGAAGTCTTCGCCAGGCTCGCGGATGCCGACCAGCAGCTTGAGGAAGATCTGGTCCCGGTAGGGGGTCTGGTTGGGAGACAGCATGAAACCGTACACTGCAGCCAGGCCACAAAAGAAAATGCATCATGTGAGCGCATGGTGGCTCATCACAATGCCTCCATGTGAGCATGTCAAGATTCCAGCATGCTGTGGCTCGGACAATCGGGCTCTCACCACTCAATCCGATCCACAGCGCTGCCATCCCTAGCGTATAGAGCAGCTGGCTGTTGTCAGCGTCCTGCGGCTTCTGAGGCGAAGGCCCTGGCTGCTGCTGGTCGCCACTTGAAGCACGGCAACCCACAAGCATACGCGCCTGCCGCCTGTCAGGATCGTCAATCAATGGACATCAGCGAGAGCCATGGAGCCGTGGACTGTCGTCGCATGCAGGAACAGCATACCTGCATTGCCATGCCAATTCGCCGCCCTGTGCACCTGAGAATGTCGACGAGGCGCTCGGTGGTGCCACCGGAAGGGCTGCTGGTAAGGCCAGCACGCGGTGCTGCCGCCGAGCCAGGTGCAAGCCTGGCTGGTGCAGCTGCAATAGCGCCGCCATCGTAATTGAGCACTCGACAATGAGCTGGTCCAGCTGCTTTGATGACCTCCCGACACCTATGACCTAAACCCTAGATGGGGTGCAGGTACTCTCATGCACCACAATGATGGGCAATGCGCTGCCATGCTGAAGGCACACAATGGATACTGCGGAAGTAAGCTTTACACCTAACTGCGGCCGTGTTTGTGAACCCTTGATCAGGACGTGTCTACCTAGCCATGTTGAGAACCCTACAGATCTAGTCATGCCAGCACAAGCAAATGCCCGCACCACGCGAAGGAACAAGCTAAGCGCGCGTGAGCTGCAACTCCACACGATGTGGTACGCATCTCACACGGCAGTACACCGTCAAGTGCACCGCCAACACGCATCCTCACAGTCGACCACACGCCAGTCATCATGCTGCAATCACCCAGCTGCCCCTGTCATGGCCCCGCCTTCACCTGGGCAGCTGTTCAGCACGAAAGTTGGTCGCCAGAGGCTCAGTTGACGGTGTCGATGACGATGCGCTGGGACTTGAGGGGTGCCCACCGCAACCTCTTGGAGTAGGACACAAACCCAATGATGGCGGCCAGCACCACACACGCCTTCAGGCCCATCAGGCGCATCTCATCCTGCAGCACAGGTCGCAGCACACAAGCGCACCGTTTTTATTCAGCAAGCACACATGCCAGCGCTTTTGCCCTCCCTGACCTGCTCTCAACTGGCTCAACTCCCCTAACAGTTTAATACCTGCGCCTACCGCTTTGTCGACCAACCGCACCTGCCCTGTACCTTACTCTGGGCCCCAGATACCACCACCTCCCTACAGCCCCAGTTGACTAATCATTCTACACCAACCTAACCGTGGCTGCCATGCTCCCAACATCACCAAACTGCAGTGTCACGTGCCTGCTGGGGGTAGCAGGTCCAGGTCAAGAAGGTCACCACATCCTTAGCCTGCTGGCTGGCACTGGCGGGCGTGCCATCATCGTAGTCAGTGCCACCATCCACAAGCATCTTGGGCATGGCAATGGCGCCGCCAGGGAAGTAGGGGTTGTAGTACAGGCCCTCACGCACCTGCCGTGTTTAGGGTTCAGGATTTAGGGTTTACAAAACCCATGCTGTCAGTGTTGAAGCGGCAGTGGCTGCAAACCCATCGTCCCCATGATCTGTGCATGCTGCCGTTCCCCGTGCTGGGCCATGGGTGCAACAGGTGCCATGTTGACTTACCGACACGCCAGCAGGGGGCTCGCGGTAGCCAGTTAGCAAGGCAAAGATGTAGTTCTGGCCGTTGTGGCGTGCGCCCGTGATGAGTGACAGGTCAGGGGGGTAGGCGCCACCGTTGGCATACCGCGCAGCCTGCAGGCAGGCACAGTACAGTAGCGTGCCAGATATGGAACACTGGATTGGGGAACAGTGTGGTGCATTTGCACCCAAGCTGCACAAAATGAAGCACACTCTGTCGTCCATCAGCCCATGCACCCCACGTCCGTGCACGTCCTTGTGCAATGTGCATATGTTTGGCTGCTCCTCATTGCACCTGGCCCTGCAATCATCACACCTGCTCGTTGGCATAGGGGTTGGGGAGCTTGTCTGACAGGCGGCCTGGGCGGGTGAAGAACTCGCCCTCGTCGTTGGGGCCATCCTGGACCTGCATGCGTTTGACAACCCCAATGAGGACTGAGCAACGCACTCCATCAAATACAACCAGCAGCTCGTGCCTCTGATCCAACGATCCACTGATCCACTGATCCAACCAATTGGCAAGGGCTGCAACTCGCATCGCCTCCAGCTGTGCTGCTCGCACAGCATGTGAGCTGATGCTGCACTTCCCTGCAGCGAGCGTGCGGCCCGCAGAATGCACCAGCAGGCCAGCACGCACCTCAGTCTCAGCAGCCAGGGCCTTGGCCTCCTCCTCAGTGTATGCCACACCCACCAGCTGGCGCCAGTGCACATAGTCCAGGCTGTGGCACGCAGCGCACACCTGCGGATGCACCAGGTTTGCGTGCGGGCTGCATGACGGTGGTGAAATCGACCCTTGCTGTGCGCAGCCCATGTTGCCAGCTGCGGCGTGGTAGAGGCGTTGCTGTTTGAGCTGTGATTGAACAGCCCGCACGAGCCCGCACCCTTCATGCACATGCCACGTGACCACGGTGCATGCTTACCTGCTGGTACACCTGGTGCCCACGGCGAATGGATGCGTGATCGTAGGCGTCCAGAGGACCCTCATGCGGCCACGGGTAGTGCGCTGCGTGCAGCCCATCACCGACCTCGTCGGCACTGGACGCCACGATAGACGCACCGAAGATACCCGCGAACAGACCACCCAGGCCAGCTGCGTACTGAGCCTTGCTGCTTCCAGTCTGCTCCTCAGCAGCTGCGGAGCTGGATGCCATGCCCCGTGCCAAGGTAGGGAGGACCTGCATGATGCGAACATGGGCACCACCCATGACCAACCCCAATGTGCGCGATGCAGTGTCGTGATGCTCCTGATACACGTTGGCCATTGCCTGGGAAGCTTTGGCACCTGAATCCCTCCTGATCCTGCAATCCAGCATCCCTCACAGCCCCGGCCAAGTTCTTGCGCGCACGTTATGCCACTACATAATGCATCAGATGATTGGTATGCGGGGGCCCTTGCATCAGTTGCTGCAGAGAATGTGATTGCTGCAGTGACGCTGCAAATCATCGTATCATCACCTGCATGCGGCTCTCCACGCCCGCAGAGGCGAGAGCGCCCCGCAGGGCCTTCGCCAAAGTAAGTGACGCCCTCATGGCGACCCCGTGCGGACAAACAGTCCCTAATGCACTGAATCACAACCACGGTGCCAGTGGCAGCACAGGAGCGCAATACGTCGCGTACACTCCAAAAGGATGAGGGCCCTGGAACCGTCATGCTGCAGCCACTGCTCGCTCAATAACTCAGTCTGAAGGATGCATACACCATTTCCGCACTAGTCAACCGTCGGTCAACAGTGCCAGCCGTTTACCATGTTCAATAACAGTCGTGAGCACCGAATTGCATTCGTAAACAACCCTATATTTGACACTGAGGATACACTGTCAAAGCAGCAAGATGACAGCAGACGGTACTTGTCAAGGCAAGCTGAGACTCGGGACACTACAATACATGTGGCGCCCACGCAGCAGGATGCGGATGCGCTGGTGGTGGTAAGTACAGTGGGCCCAAAGGTCAGCAAGCATGCACAGTGTGCTTGCATGGAACATGTGCATTGTGACCATCGATCAGGCGTACTTACAATGATGCTGCTCTGCAGTCGTGGTACCCCCAGCCAGAAAAGCTCTTCAAGCGCATGAGCTGGGAGTTTGGTGTTGTGCTGGTCCTCATCGTGGCGCACATCATGTTTGTAGCCTACACCGACCCACTGGATGAGGTGGAAAACCTGGTCAAGATCCTGATGGCTAGGTGCACTACCTAAGGCACCCTGTCCCCTTGCTCTGCCCTCCTGCCTTGTAACTGCACTGTGGATGCTTGCGTACGGACCACCACTCTCCACCAGCAGCCGCACCAGCAGCCGCACAACTCACAAGCCCAACATGCCTCAACCGTTGCTACTGCCTCCTGACCCGTGCATCTGATGCCACTGGCCTCTTGCAGTATACAAATCGCGCTGCTAGTGGTGATCGTGATGGGCTTCTTTGTGCTCACTAGCCAGACACTATTTGTACAGCTAGGGAGATATGACAGCTACATCCGCTTCTTCTGGCCCCTGTGGCTGTCCTTTGTTGTGGAGCTCCTGCTGATGATCGCATCCAAAGTCATGTACATCGTGAGTGACACGAGGGGCTGCTGTGTTGGCGGGTGCAGGGAGCACACACGCACAACCAAACCATGTTGGGCACACGGAGGGCGCACCTGCCGGCCAGCGGTCTGATCGCCCTGGGGTGAAGGAAAGAACTCATCATGCTGCCCACCCTTGGCTGGGTTCAGTGTCAAAGTGCACACCATGCCATCACGTGCATGCAACTGCAGGTGCTGGTGCTGCAGCATGAATCGCACGTGGGGTTATGGAAGTTCCCAGGGTACTACCCGCTGTGGGCCGTGCAGCGCGCATTCCTGGTGATCTTCTGGATTGCTGCATGTTTCTCGTCCTTCATGGCGTTTGACTACCGCCTCTATGACCCAGATTTTGTGCTGCAGTACAACAGCTAGTGGGGAGCACTTTGGGGTTGCTGCAGATCAGCATCAATCCTGGGCCAATTGGGAAGTAGCGTGGTTCCGCAGGCGACCCAAACTGCCACCTCCCCACCAATGTGGATCCACGCACAAAACAACATGATCGCTGTATTGTAGAAGCATTGCAACTGTGCTTGCACACGTCTCACTGCACTCCAGGCCAGCTGGCTTGGTCGGTCTGTGAATTCATGCGCCACACCAGCCCACACTTAAGGCACACTGTCAAAAAGCTCTTCCTCTCTGCCGGAGAGGAGACAAACCAGTCAAATGGAGGAATTAGGAACCGCTCACGATGCACACGGAAAACAAGCGATTGTATTCAGTCTGGCGCCCGAGTCGAAAGACCCGTCCGTACTAGAGGAGGAACGTGAGAAGCATCGTCGTCGGTGCGTTCATGCACAACGGTTGTTTGTTGGTCGCGTCGATCACCTTGTTGACCTGCATGTGCCCCCCATGCAACTGTGATGGCATCCATGGGGTTGGACACGAGCATGCCACTGGTGACATGCACATGCTGTGCGGGTGCAGAGCCGCCAGGTTTGGGGCGGACTATGTTGACCCTGGGAAAGCTCGTAAAGAGCTGGTGCTGGAGAGCAAGCGGGAGCGTCTGGCTCGTGAAGGCTTTGCAACTGGCATTGACCTGTGCGTGACGTGTCATGCATCCCAGCACATGGCACCATAGCAGGAGAGCTGGGCAGCAGCTTTGCTGGCATCTGCAGCACAGTTGGGACAGGGGCATGCATTTGTGTCAGCTGGGATCATGCCATGTATGACGCAACCGTGTGCAGCGCATGACATCCTGACGGGCAGGCATGCACTGGATATGCCACACAGGTTCTCCCAAGAAGAAATCGCGAAGCGGGCTGCGCGCGCGTCACGCTTCAACATCACTGAGCCTCAGGTCGGGGGGGATGGCAGGCAGGGAGGGCACAGGGGGCGGGGTGCACTGAACCCCCTTCATGTTCACCGACGCGCTTGTACATTTCAGAGAGCAGGGCTGCTCAGCAGCAAGAGAGCCTTATCAAAGGAGCAGTAAGAGTGCCTCATCAAACCACATGCCACTCCTCACGCTGTCCTTCTCACACTGTTCATGTTGCTCGCATCACACTTTTGAATTATCACAGGGCCTCGAGTGGAAGCCTGATGAGGACGAGCTGGCAAAAGCGCGGCGCGCAAAGAAATTTGGCACGGCGTACGTCCCGCCCACTGAGGGGGTGATGGTGGAGATGGGTACGTGAGTGACAGTGTTAGTGTGAGTGTGAGTGTTGGTTATGATTTGAGTGAGAACGAGTGAAAATCAGTTTGAGTGTGAGTGTGAGTGTGAGAGTTAATGTTCAAGGGAGTGTTAGTGTGAGTGGCAGTGTGTGGTGCGGTAACACACAGTGCGTGTCGTGACTGTCTGTGTGTAACCCTAGGTGTGTGTTGCTGCTGCTTTGAGTGGTATGGACTGTCGGTTAAAAGTCAAGGTGCAGCCCTCCGTGTGTGAAGGGCTGAGGGTTGAGATGGTGAGGCCGATGCAACACACTGAACACAGGAATACGTTGAGCCACTGAGTCTGCTGCCGGTGGTGGCGTGTGGAACCCCGAAACTGAAGCATTAAAGTTCTTTTCAACTCCAAGCTGTATGTTCAGCCCTGAACCCTTGACGCCCTAAACCTTGAACCGTGCTGCACCAGCCACAAGGCTCACACATCGTGTGACCGCATGATCACATGATGCACCGCAGCAGGCATGGAGGGACATGTGTCAAACCGCAGCATCGCGGGTTTAACCGCGCAAAGCCGTGCATTGATGATAACGCATGATGATGCACCGCGCACGTGCAGATCTGTTTGAGGAGCGCAAGGAAGTGGGGCCCTACGTGCCCCGCCGCACCAACTCGGTGTATGTGTACGGGGTGGATGTGATGAGCACTGGTGGGTGACATGGTTGCTTTAGCATGCATCCGTCAAAAACACGCTTCAGGCAGCTCGGTTTGTGCTCCAAAACGACTGGATCGCTTCCATGAGAACTTCCATAAGAAGAGAGGGGTGACGGGGCCCATGCTCTAGCATGCGTCTGTCACTGTCCAAGCTCCAGGAGCCCACCTCTCTACCATAAGATTCAGTATACACAACTCAAGAATAAACGTCCGCGCACGCGCACATGCTTTAGTGCGTTTAGGCAACTTGGTTTGCGCCAACTTATGGTAACCTTGGACCATCCCTTATTGCGTGCCTCCCGTGTCATAGCAAGCTCGCGCATGTTTTCGGAAGAACATGGCAAACAGTCGTACTGTTTTTGTACTGTGGGGCAGGTGTTGTACTGCTTGTACAGCTGTGCAGTCACACCACTGTTGTACTGCTGTGCTGCTATCATGTGCTGCTATCATCGCGCTGCTGCTGCGCTGTTGCACCACCACCACTACACGGCCATTGTCCTTCTGTTGCACCGCGGCGTTGTACTGCTGTTGTACCTCCGATGTACTGCTGCTGTACCTCCGATGTACTGCTGCTGTACCGCCATTGTACCGCCTCCCCTGTGCAGGCGACATACTGCGGTACTTCACCGAGTACGGCCCCACGTTCGTGGAGTGGATCAACGACTCGTCGTGCGTGGTGGTGTTCAAGGACGAGCACAGCGCGAGGCGGGCGCTGGCGGGCCTGGGCCGCGCACTGCCTGCTGAGGAGCTGGCGGGCGAGAGCTCTGTTGGTGGGTGGTTGGTTGGTTGGTTGGTTGGGTGGAGCTCTATTGGTTGGGTGGGTGGTGGGTGGAGCTCTGTTGGTGGGTGGGTGGTTGGAGCTCTATTGGTGGGTGGGTGGGTGTTTGGTTCGGATGTCTGGCTCTGAACATGACATGATGTTGGGTCTGACTGCGTGTGACATGTGCCCGGCTGCATCTGAAAGGGTAACGTATGCATATGACGTACATGTGAATGTGTAACATATATAAACGTGTATGACGCGGTCGCCCCACATGTCTGACTGCGTCTGCCTGCGCCTCACTCTGTCTGACTGCGGATCTGACCCACAGGCCTGGACGCGGCCGACCCGGCCAACATGCACCTCTTCTGGCACAAGGGCAAGGCGCCGTTTGTCAAGGCAGGCACTGAGATCCCCCTCATCTTCCGGATGGCCACCATAGACGACAAGAAGGACCCCACTGCACCACGCAAAACGCGCGAGCTGTGGTGGGTGCGGGGTTGAGGGTTTTAGGATATGGGGTCCAGGGTTTGGGGTTGAGGGTTGAGGGCGGGGTTAAGGACCCCACTGCACCACGCAAGACACGGGAGCTGTGGTGGGTGTGGGGTTGAGGGTTTTAGGGGTTAGGGGCCCAGGGCCTAGGGTTGAGGGTTTAGAGGTCCAGGGCCTAGGCTTTTGGGGTCTAGGGTGGTTGATGTGTAGGGGACCCTGCGCAGCGGTGCAGGGGCCCAGGGGCTTGTGTGGCTGGAGCACTGCTGGAATGGATGGAGTGTGCTGTTGGGGGCTGTGGATCTGTGGTTGTGGGGATGGCTTTGTGCTGCCAAATTTGGTTTTTTAGGTTGTTTTTCTCGGTTGTTTTTATTGTTGTGACCCTGAGGCTGCATACTGAGGTTGTGCGCCTGTGAACGGGTTTGGGTGCACTGCATAAAATGCACGTGCCTACCAGCCAGACTTCCCTTTTGACCGACTTGGGGTTCAAGGGATGTTGCCTCACCAGGAACATCCATCCAGTTACCAACATATGCATATGCCGTAGATACCAACATATGCATGTGCCCCTGCAGCTGCATGCCACGGCCACCATGCCCCACAGGACCCTGCACGCTGAGCCCCTAAACCCCTGAACCCCTGAGCCCAAAAACCCTGAACCCCTAAACCCCTGAACCCCTAAACCCCTGAACCCCTAAACCCTGAACCCTGAACCCCTAAGCCCTAAACCCTGAACCCTAGCCGCTCAACCCTGAACCCGCGCAGGAAGCAGCAGCCCATGGGCGGGGGCCGCGGCCGCAAGTCCCGCAAGTTCGGGCACGGGCAAACAGCCGGGGGAGAGGCGGGGGCGGAGCGGGTGGACGAGGATGGAGACGTACAGATGGGGGAGGAGGATGGGGGCGGGGAGGGCCGGACGGGGGCGGGGGCGGGGGCGAGGGTGGGAACGATGGTTCCCGAGGGCAGCGGCCCAGGAAAGGGTCGTTGGGCGACAAGCACGTGCGGCAGATATGGGGCACCGCAGGCGGCCCAGGCGCAGAGGTGCGTGTGCCATGGTTCCTCTGCGGTTGATGTGTGCCATGTGTGCCCGCTGCTGCGAGTCATCCTTGCTTCGGGGTGTAGCGGCGCGTGCTGTGATGCATCGCTGCTCAGCCCGTGGCTGGCTGAAGGCAGCGTCGCGGGCTTAACCACGCGAAACCGTGTAATGATGATGATAACGCATGATGGTAACGCATGATGATGGCTGAAGGCTCGTGTAACGTGAACATGAACATGAACATGTGCTGCGATGCAGGAGGCGGGGGAGGCGCAGGGGGCAGCTGATGCAGTCCCTGCAGCTGACAAGCTGCTGAGGCGCATCATCACTGCCAAGCGGCACGGGTGAGCCGCCCCTGGCTCTGACTCACGCCTCGTTTAGGGTTTAGGGTTTAAAGGTTTAGGCGTTAGGGTTTAGGCTTGAGGCTTCAGGGTTTAGGGTTTGGGCTTCAGAGTTTAGGCTTAGGGTTTAGGGTTTAGGGTTTAGGTTTGGGGGGTGATGTGCTGCCTCCACCCTGCTGGCTTGACTGTTGTTGATAGGCCGCAGGGCAGCAACGTGGCAGCAACGGCTGAGCAGCAGTACAGCAGTACAGCAGTACACCATTGGGATGGCTGGCTTGGAACGCCGTGTGGAGTTTGTACTGTGTGCGAGCATGTGCTGCGTAACTGCATACCCATCATGTGACCATTATTAATACACATGGTGCACATCATCCTGTGACCGGCTGAAGGCTCATGTAACATGAACATAGAGCCTCTTGTGTTCATGTTACACATGAGCATAACATGTTCGCATGAACATGAACATGAACCTGTGCTGTGCTGTGCTGCTGTGCAGGGCACGACACCCAGCACCTGCTCAGCACACGGAGGGTGGAACTGGAGAGCTTGGCAGGCAAGAGGAGCTGCAGGCAGCAGAGACTGTGCCAACAGATAATGCAGGCACCGATGTGGTGATACACCAGTAGGAGGAAACATCGAGGTTACGATGCGGGTACTGGAAATGATATGCCGCCTATGAGCCCTTGACTGGCTTACGATGTAACACCAACAAAAACAAAAACAACAAAAACAAAAACAACAATAACAACAACAACAACACAGATGTGGTGATACACGAGTAGGAGTGGATCTTAGAGACAAGGGAGCCACGGGGCATATGCAGCAGTGCACCTCAGTCTGTTTGCTGCAAAGATGGCATGGGATGCAATGGTCGTGGTCGCTCCAGTTCTGCTCCAGTCTGGCTGGTACAAGGCAGTGCTGGTGCATGAGCAACACGTCAACTCAGGACAGCTCAGCCCATGGACCTCAGGGCAGCTCAACACCATCCACAAGTGCATCATTTCATCCACTTGTCTGCTTTCCTGAGGTCCAGACAATCTGTATGTAAGGTGCAGACCTCAGTCGTGTACTTGTGCATGTGTGGGAGGCGGTGAAAAGAATAGACGCTTGGCAGGGCAATAAGCAGACATGACAGCCGGCTGGTAAAGCAGATGATGTTTGCCACAGGGATTCAAGGTCTGGT
>QAXD01000014.1:1563320-1623544 GCA_004335575.1 Haematococcus sp. NG2 | reverse complement strand
TGTCAGGCTCCGGCATGCAGAAACATCTGTGAAACGCCGTGTTATTATTATTATTAGGGCAATAAGCAAGGGAATAGAATGGATGTTGTGGCGTCCATACATCACGAAGAGCACAAGAGATCCCCAGCAGTTTACAGCGCAAGCTGAGCAATCTTACACTTCCTATCTTGGATGTGAGTATGAAAAAGCAGCAAAACATGGTGACCCCTGCCAAACCCCGGTGCCCCATCATCCACCCAATGCAACCATGTGATCCGCACGATTCCACACACCACGTGCAGCTGCACACGGCAGCTGAAGAGGCAAGCAACCAGATAAACCATGGCAGGTCAGCTCCAGACAGCAGCAGGTCAAAACTCAACCAATGTGCACACGGCAGCAAGCAACCAGATAAATCATGGCAGGTCAGTTCCAGACAGCAGGAGGTCAAAACGCAATCATCCGTACGTGTGTCATTGCGCACGCTTGGCATGCCAATTGAGTGCAGCATGCAAAAACTTTGTGAGGACCTTGATGGCCCCCCTGAAGCACCGCCACAGCTGGTGATCACCCGCCAATCCCGCCAACGGTCCCAACTGATTGCCATGCATCATCACACTTCATCTGGGGGACCGCTGCTTGGGAACGAACCCTGCTCTGCAACGTCCGGCTCCCAACGCGCACAAGTTGTAAAACCAACATCCGCAACATACACCACGCCTTGCTGGCATCCCATCCTGATGCCATGTACTGCTTCGTTGCCATGCACTGGCGCATGGCACTTGCATCGCGCGCCTGCATGTGGACCCATGCACCACACCCTGCCATGTCTGGCAGTGCCGCAGTGTGTCATGTTGCCGGGGCCGCACATTGTTCCATCCATTTCTAACAGATCTCTGCTTTCAGACTGGGGCCACCTATCACCGCCACATTTTCCCCACCTTCAATCATACCTGAACCGCCTCCCAGCTACCACGATCAGACTGCCATACACAGCAGGCCTGTACCACCATACACAGCTGGCCTGCATCTGCTGCAAAGCAGCCGTGCCGCAAAACAATTGAACATGCCACATCCTGCCTTGCCTATTCCTCGCACACCAGCACACACAAAGCCATTCTCTCTCACGCTCTCACTTCCACCCAAGCGCTCAGACGCTCACTATTGCACACAGTAGTCGAACAGACACATAATATCACGCGCTTCACCTCTGAAGGCCAGCACGCTTTGCTCTGCTCATCCTACCCACTGCACGCAAAACCACCGCACAGCACGCAGGCTTGCAAGCCCGCACACTCGGCCATTCTGGTGGTCGTCCAAACAACAAGAGTCCAGACGCACAGGAGATTATACAGGCCATGCCCACACATACATCTGGAGTACAGCTGAAGCAATTTGGACACAAAGCATGCCAGCACAGCCACACAGAAGCAAGAGGCATTGGCGCAAAGCAACAGAAAGCATGTACTGACACCCCCACTAAGACATAGCCACCTACTGTCCATCATGGTCCCTGCATGAAACAGCACTATGTGCGTCTTGGGGTTTTCGACCCCTGAAGTCCAAATCCCACAGGTCGTGTGTGGTCAAAAGTAATACACATGGTCAGCCGCATGGTCAAAGCATGCGTGTTCATAAGGGTCTCATAGCAACATTGAGTGACTGACCCCCTCGCTCAACTGCAAACTCATGGTGGCAGCCTGTTCAGGTCCAGGGGACCTGGATAGATATACTGTCGTTGCCAAAAGCGGCAGCAAGTGGCAAGTGGGCCTGGCCCATGAGCACGGCCCATTGCGGACTTCCAACACATACTTTGCCACGGCACAGCTCCCACACCAGCCTGGCCAGACAGATCTCCTTCACCCCCATCCCCGCTGCACAGCAGGGCCTCGTGCACCATGCTCTGCCCCCCCGCCCCTCGCATGCCACAACCCCACAGGCTCGACGATCAAGACGCGGCGAGCATCCCTAAACCCTGACCACTGAACCCTGACCACTGAACCCTGGACCCTTACCCGTGGACCCTTCAGCCCACAACCCTGCCCCAGCACCCACAGCCCATGTATGGCCGCCAACCCCATTGAAGCGATGAATGAGAGCCCTCATCAGCGTTTTGTGGCTGGGTGCAGTCAGTTCGGCATTCTGGTAGCTAGCTGCAGCAGTTCAAGCCGGCTGCAGCCGCTCAGGGTTTGGAAAGCTGGATGGAGTGGGTTCAGGGTTGGCAGCTGGCAGCCGAGTGTGGCTCACACAGTGCTCAGGTCAGAAGCTCGGAGCTCAGGCGCTCAGTGCTGAGGAGATCAGTGCTGAGGCGCTCAGTGCTCAGGAGTTCAGCGCACAGGAGATCAGAGCTCGGCCTCAGGCCAGGTCGTCCCTATGCTCGTGCAGCATGAGCAGCTCCGTGGCAGCAAACTCGGGGTGGTTGGGGGCGTAGCGCGCGTACATGTCTGCCAGGCTGGCGTAGAACTGCGCATGCAGCGCGTCCACGTCAGCCTGACGCGGCTGACCTGCGCATCACGTGAGTGTGACCAGTACGGCAGTTAGACATGACCTTGCGCATTGTGCGTGGTGTGACTCTCCATCAGCCAGACACCATCTGACAATTGAGTATGCGCTGCACGTTGTGACAAGGCGCAGTAGCCACCATGAGCATGGCACAATATGAATTGTTTGATGCATACAAGCCAGATGGGCCCCACACACGGCCCAGGGCCACAGCTCCTCGCTCTCACCATCAGCAGGCAGTGGCGGGGGAGGGATGGGCTTCCCCAACACATACACCAGTGGTACCCGGTCAGGCAGGGGAGTCACACCCCACCTGCCACCTGCAGTGGTACACAACCAAGGCGAAAAAAATCGCACACAACGCTCAGCTGGAGGCGCACGAGGGACAGAAAGGGTTTAGGGCCTGGGGTTAGGGTTCAGGGTAGGGTTTTAGGGTTACGGGGTTAGGGTTAGGGTTTAGGGTTAGGATTTAGGGAGCAAGGCAGGGAGGGCCGGAGGGGGATGGGGAGGGGCAGTGGCAGTGGTGCTGATGCGTGAGGGTGCAGAACAACCACAAGGATACAGTTGCAACAAACCCTAAACCCTAAGAGGCAAACCCTAAACCCCAAGAGGCATAGCAGGCAGGGCACTAGGATCATTCACATGTGCCCTCTCCAGGAGAAAGGAGGGTGTCCCAACTCTTGCCTGCACCTGCCTATGGGACTGTGGTGGCCTACCCACCAGACCCTTCTTCCCAAACACCAGCCCCCGAGCCCCAAACCCTGCCAGAACACTGTGAAACATGCAGACCAAGACGAACGGCTGACACTCAGCACATAGGCAGCACGTGGAAGCAGCACGTGGAAGCAGTTGCAAAACGCACCTAACACAAACGGCATGGGGAACCCAAAGCGCTTGTAGGACCAGCGTTGGAGGCTCGGCCAGTGGATCAGGTTGCGCAGCTGCAGCCACGACAACGAAGCAATGATGAGTTTTTGAAATGCTGCTCATAAACAGTCCACTGAGGCAGTTCTTCGGGCATCACAGAGTTGGGGAAAAGAGGAGAGCAAGCAGGGCCCACGAATGTGCCAAACAAACCATACAGCGCAGCAATCTGGACCCCACACGGGCAACGCACAAACAAACCAACCAGAACACATCACACTTATCATAAGGCGTGTGTAAGCCGCGAAAACAAGCATGCCTGACACCAGGGTAGCAGGCCACACGCACCTGCATCACCTCCCCCAGAGCCAGCACAGGCACTAAGCACGCCTGCTGCTCGATCGCCAGCCGCACAAAGCCTTTGTGGCCTGCGTAGATGACCATCTTGCGCGTCGCTGCATCGCTGCCGACACCCCCTGGCTGTGTGCGGCCTGGCTGCACAGCGTTGCTCACAGGGGTGGGTGTGGGCCGGGCAGCTGCTGCCTGGTCCACTGGCCGCGCCTCCTCAGGTGCTAGGATGTGTGCACGTTGCTGGGGGTGTGCTGCTTTGGTGGCCACTGAGTCTCCTCCAGCATCTGATGCGCTCCCAGCCGCTGCGATGCCCGCCCTCACAGCCGCTGCGGCGCCCGCCTCTGTTGTTCTTACAGCTGCGGTGACGCCCGCCTCTGTTGCACTCACAGCTGCAGCGACGCCCAACAATGGACAGCTGAAGGCAGCGGCATCTGTGCCCGCCCCACTCACCCCCAGCTGGCTCATGAGGCCGGGCAATACATCCTCTTCTCCACAGCCACTCAGCCCCTCCCCTGCACCTCGGCCCTGGCAGCAGAAGAGGGGGGAGCAGCTGCAGGTGCTGGGAGTTGCAGGCCAGCTGCTGTTGGTGGTGCTGGAAGCCGCAAGGGCCTCACACTCTGCAGCCGCCACCCCCTTCGCGTCCTGTGTCCCTGGTGGCTGAGCCACCCCCTGCGGTGGCCCTTCCGGTGAAGCTCCGGTGCTGCCTGTGCTCGCACCCTCACGGCTGTGGGTGGCGGCGCCGCACAGACCCTTGCCGTCCAAGCGGATGCTGCTGCCCATGCCACCTTCCCTGGTCTGTGGCTGCCCCAGCTGCACCCGTTCTTGCTCCGGCTGCGCCCGTGCCTGCTGCGGCTGTGTGTGCACAGGCCTTATGGCCCTCAGGTGCGGCTCCAGCTGCTCGATCTGCTGGGCTGCTGCCGCAGCCGCGTGATCCGTGCTGGCAGCAAGCATGTGGAAGGAGGCTTGGGCATGTGTCTCCTCCTCCCCCACTGGTACCAGCTCTGCTGGCACCTGTTGCTCTGCCTGCCCTCGGCCACGTTGCTCCTCACACTGCTGAGGCTGTTCACACTGCCCACGCTGCTCACACTGCTCACACTGCCCACGCTGCTCACACCGCTCACACCGCTCACACCGCTCACGCCGTTCACGTTGTGGGGCCGCAGGCAGCGGCAGGGGCGCGGCAGGGGCAGCCGCTTGAGGCACGTGAGAGCAGTGTGCGTACACCAGCTCGGCCTGGCCTCCTGGGCAAATGACCACGGAGCCGCAGTCGCGAAGAGCGCGCAGGAACGTGCGGCGGCTCACCTGCATGCGTGGGTTCATTGGGTTTCATTGGGTTTCATTGGGTTCCATTGGGTTCCATTGGGTTTCACGGTGAATTTCATAGTGCGGCTCACCTGCATGCGGCTGCATCCCAGGACACGATCAGCCGGGTTGCAAGGGGCAGATGCAGCAGGCAGATGAATAGCCATACTTGACAGACGAATGGTCCACAGAGGGCAGATGAATGGCTCACAAAAAGGCAGACGAACAGACCACAGGAGAGTGAGACGAGGCGGGTCACACACCTGCCGGAAGCCCAGCCACATGGAGAGCTCCTTGATGGCTGGCACATAGTATATGACAGATGCTGTTAGTGTGACTGGCGAGATGCCGGGCATGGCCTTCTTGAACGCAGGCAGCAGGGGCAGGTAGCCCGCACCTGCGTGCATGAGTTGAGCAAATGGTGGGGGAGGGGCAAACTTGAGGCATGCTAAGCCATGGCACTTGTTTCGTTTTTTCCCGTATGCCTTCAAGAAAATCAGAGTCCTGTGATAGAAAAGTATTGACGGACCCGCGGACTCATCCTGCCCCTTCAATGTTCCCAATTGTTTACCAAGTACCCTACTACTACCCAGAACCTAAACCCTAACCCAGCAAGGTGTTAATGGTGGTGCTCAATCAGTAGCTCTGTATCACCACACATGAGTGTGTGCTGTGTTGTTCCCTGGCGGTGTGCTACAAGAAGAAACAGCGTTCTGAGCCAGGCACGGAGCCGGGTTGTGAGGCACTAGCAGGCACAGTATCTCATTGCGCAGCCCTGCACGCTCCACTTCATCTCGGGTTGAGGGTTGAAAAACAGGGCTTCAGGCGTGAGCCAGCCCTCGTGCTTCCCTTTGCACAGGGCTCGTTAGGGTTCATCCCGCAAGAAACAAGGGGAATCATTACTCTGTGAAGGCTGCAGAAGCTGGGTTAGAGCACGCGCCCAGGTTCATAAGGGTTTGTATCGTTTAGGATTTATGATTCAGGGTGCAGGGGTGTCATGCGCAGACTGGAACAATATCTTGGAGCTGTTGCTCTCCACGAAGATACAAAGATCTTGGCCGTGCAGTGGCCAGGGTTCAGGGTTCAGGGTGGCACTCACCAGTGGGGTACATGCCATGGGGGTGGAAGCCAAAGATGTAGCGGGAGGACGGGTCAGCAGGGGGCCCCTCCCAATCCCGGATCACCTGCGCCAACAGGACATGTGTCGATGTGTGATATCACTGATATGACGTGTGAGGAATACCGTACGGCTTGTCAAAGCTTTCATTTTTGCAATTTTCCCACAGGGCTGCTGTGCAAACAGCATGTTCTTTGCAGCAAACATCCCCATCCAATGAGATTTGGCTCGTCACAAGGGGCTTTATCCAGGGCCAGAAGGGTGGTCTTGACCTACGCGAATCACTAAGGTTCTGAGCAGGGCCAGCTTGTTCTGAGCAGGGCCGCACTAATGAATAAGGCAAGCAGGCCGCACCCACACAGCCGGGAGCCCTAAACAACCCTAAACCCTCACCGCAAACCCTCAACCCCAAACCCAAAGCCGTACATCTTAGACTGACAGCATCTTCCTTCTTTCGATACGTGGTTGCAGCCACTGACGCGCCAGCCAGGCCAGTCCCAGGAGCTGCTGGCACATGTGAATGGGGACCCACCCTAAACCCTAAACCCTAATAAAACCCTCAAGCCTAATCAAGCCCTAAACCCCAACCCCTAAACCCTAAACCTCACACCGCACCTGCACGCTGCCGAACCACTGCGTCAGCGCATGGTCCAAACGTGTGGAGAACCATGCACGGAAGCGCGGCCATGTGCGGGCCCCGGTGTGCTGAGGCTCGCCCCACATGCCTAGCCCGTAGTAGAGGGGCAACGCCTGCAACACATGTGGGAACGCACATGCTTGGGAACTGGGAAGGTGAATAAAAAGGATACTCCAAACGTCTAGAGCACAGACCACACGCAGCCCCTATCAGTGGTAAGGTGGAGTGCTTGGGGCACGCTGTAACAACTCAAGTCCAGGGGTGCATGGCTGGTGGATGGTCTCGCCGCGAGACAGGTGCGGGATCCATTCCATGAGGCAAGAGAGGGTCCATGAGGTAGCAGGCAAATGACTGAAACCAGCTTGCAATGCTGTTGCAAGCTCATCTGATGCAACTCCTTGCTCCACAAGCGTGCTGTTCCCCAAACATATACTTCCCAATCCCAGACCCCAAAACCCTCAAGCCCCAACATTCAAGGCTGTGACACACCGAGCCCTAAAGTCTGTGGCGAAAACCCTAAACCCTGCGCGGCAAACACCTTAATCCCTAAACCTCAACTAGCAAATCCTTAAACCCCAACCCTAAAACCTCAAACCCCAAACCCTAAGCCCTCAAAAGTCAAAACCCTCACCAGGAGCCAGGTCGTCGCGGCCCAGTGTGGGGCTGGCAGCAGCGTGAAGCTCAGGGCCCAAAGGGTGACAAAGATGTGGACGGGCAGGAACATGATGGCGATGGGAGCGTGCACGTCCACTGCCTGGCGGCACGCAAGCTGCAGCGACGCGCCCCAGCTGGCGATCACTTTTTTCACGGCGTGGGGGGTGCTGCGCGCACGGGGCGATGCGACTTCAGGCCCTGCCGCTGCAGCATCCGGCTCGGCCGCGGCTTGCCCGGCAGGGTGCGAGGGCGCTGGGGCAGCAGGCGGCTGCACATCCTTGAGGCCAGGCGCATGGCGGCGCAACAAGCGCGGCTGTATGGCCCGGCGGGCGCGCCACAGCATGAGGGAGACGGCCAAGATCTGGACGCGAGCGGCACAAAGGGTCGGGCATGCGCAACGGTGTGACGTTGGATGACGTTGGATGCGCGGCACACCATGCTTGCATGCGTCACATCACACGATGAGGCATCGTGCTGGGCCGTTGCATGCTGATGCGTACACGCGATCCTGCTTTGCAAAGCTCCACATGCACTGCAGCACTTCTCAGGGTCAACCCCCTAAACCCTGAATTCTAAACCCACCCACGCCATCATGCTGCCCGTGCAAGGGGACAAGAACGGTTGACAACCAGTCCGTTTCTAACCCAGCAAAACCACGTGTAGCTGTGGGCAACAGCGAGAATTGAAACGATACGCTGCCAATGGGCCCTTGACTGGCCTACAGTGTACAGCACAAAGAAAACGAAAACAAACCCGCTCATCTTAATTCAGCACTAGCTACTGTCGACCCGTGCACTACGCACGGGTTACTACTGCAGCAGCAGTGAACCCTTATCCAGCATGCACAGAGCAGCTCGCTCACCACTTGGGTGCTGACCATGAGGCAGCCAGCTCCCAGCAGCCAGCACCGCAGGCACGCCACCATCCCGGCCACCAGGGCCTTTGCCAGGGCCACAATGTAAACCGCCGTGAGGGCAAAGAGTGACCAGCCCAGCGCTTGAGTCACCACGAAAGCCGGGCCACCTGAGAAGGGAGAGTAACGGGAGGTGGGGTAAATTAAGACACGAGTAGCTTTAAACCTGCACCAACCTCCTGATACTGGGTCATTTCTTGTGCTAATTGCAATGGCAGAACCATAGAACCCATAAGGGAAGCAGTGTGGTAGCGGATAATGGTCCACTGTGGTGGATGGATAGGGGATCCACCATGTGGGTGTGTCATGTTGGCAGCCCAAGGCCCACATGCCCAAATGGCACACCAAGCACAACAAGCTTTTCAGGCACAGACGCGCTTGCTTGCATCACCGACGGCAGAGGCCATCGTGCTTGCATACCAAAACGACGCAGGCAAGCGTGCCATTCCCACTGCCACTCCTTCAACGTTTCACACAGGGCAGGAAACGTTTCAGGTTTCGCGCATGACCAACGGCGGACCCGAGCGGCGCCAAGAGACAATACGACCCTACAATGGGCATGGTGTGGGACGTACCTGCAAAAGGCTGGAAGAATGCCCAGCCGCCCTCAGGCCCGTCATGCGACCCCTGCTGCGTCGCCTGCACGCCTGCACCGCCCACACTGCCACTGGAGCGCAGAGCTGGTTGTCCCTCTGCGTCTCCTGGGCTCGCAACCTTTCCCCCTGCTGCACTGGACATGGCCCCTGCAGCCATCTGAGGAGCCCCCGCTACCTCCCCTACACCCCCCTGGCCTGCTCCCACCTCCTCACACCCCACGGGGCACTTCAGGAGCGGCCCCGCGGTCAGCCCTGTGTCAGTCAGCAGGTCGCCCTCGTCTGACTGCAGTACAGGCTGATGGCGGTACGACTGTACCGCTGGGCCGTGCGCGTCCTGAACAGGCTTGTGAGCAGCTTGCACGCGGCGACGCCAGGGACCCCTGGCACTCGCTTCTGGGCCCACCTCCGCGGCATGCACTGACTCTGTGCCATCCCCGCCTGCAGCTGCTACGCGGCGCGGGGGGCTGCTGGAAGGGCTGGCTGCTGCGCGTGCGCTGCTGCTCGACCCATTCCCGCTGATGCGTACAGAGGCGGCCGCCGCAGCCCATGCCAAGTAGCCCCCTAGCCCATGTGTGGAGCTCGCGGCAATGATGAGGCACACCAGCGAGAGGCAGCAGTACAGCACCCTGGAGGGGATGTCGGGCATGTGTTCCTGCAGGGGCACGCGAGCGGCAGCAAGAGCATGCATCAGCTGCCCGTCCATGAGCACCGCTGCTGAGTGCTGCGTACAGCTTGGGGGGGCACTGCATTTGGAGCAATGCAGCCCAGCGGCAGGAGCAGCCCAGGAGCAGCACAGAAGCACAGCAGCAACGCAGCAAAGGAACAACGCAGCCACCGAAGCGAGCTGCATCACGAATGTACAGGGAGCAAGCGCCTCGCGAGCATGCCAGTGTGAGCATATGATGGCTTGCGATGACGCACCACAGACAGGAGCAGCAGGGTCCCTGTGACACTGCACAACAGCCCGATGAGAACCACCGCGGTGACCGCAGCATAGCGCTTCACGCGCTGCATGCGCAAACGACACACAGCTTGAGTTTGCCAAGCGTTGGACATGGCCCAGATCAAGAGTGTGCTGGTGAGAATGTACAAGGGGTGTGCGGTGCCGGGTGGTTGGGTGTGTAAGGAACAGCGTTCCCATGCACCATGCACGGCCCATCCCAGCATGCAGCTGCAGTCTACAGCACATGGCAGATGGTGCAGCAGCAGATGGTGCAGCGGATGGTGCAGCAGCAGATGGTGCAGCGGGCTGGTGCAGCAGCAGATGGTGCAGCGGGATGGTGCAGTAGATGGTGCAGCAGCACCGTGTATCAGCATCTACACGATAGGCTCATATGCATGCACTACCCCACACTCCCAGGCCCCTAGCATATAGAAGCCCAAGCCCTACCCAGCTGGCAAACAACAGCCAAGCCCGCACCTGCATCGACAGCCGCGCCTGCCTGTGTGCAGTCCCAGAGGGACCTGCTGTGCTGCTGCTGGGGCTGGTCTGCGGCCCTGCAGACCGCTGGCGTGGCTCATAGCACAGCGATGCCTGCAGCAGGAACACCAGGCTGATGAAGCTCGTGGTGGCTTGGCAGCCAGTGAGCACGTCCGGGTGTGGGAAGGGGTTGATGGGCCAGAGGGGCAGGGTCACTGGGATACAGGAGACGGTCCATAAAGCCTGCGTGCGGCAGGCATGCACGTGTGGGGGCGCTCAGGGTGTAAGCCCATTCAGCCGTGGAAGCTCTGCGGCATGGGCACAAGGTTGACATGATGTTGACACTCTGTTTGTGTGCACTCGTAGTCCACGGGGCGCATAGGGAATGGTGGCAGTGGCAGGGCTCAGACTGTGTGCCACTGCACAGCTTGCCCCTTCACAACCAGCCATCTGGAACCCGTGAGGACAGTGCGTATGTCACGTGCATGCAGGCAACCACAGCTTGTAGCATGGCAGCTGCGTCGTGCTGTGTCAGCGCCTCTGACCCGCAGGATGACACGCAAAAGCAGCCAGGAAGACGCGTAAAGGCTGAGCATCTTGCCAGCAGTCTTAGGCCCTCATGGCATGCTCTTTTTGTCGTCTGAAGTGTGCATGTACTTTCTACATGGATACCTTTGCAGGAACAGATGGATGCCGTTCGGAGTGCACCCACCCATGACAACACGCAGAACGCGCCGAATCGAACCCCTCCCGACAGCGGGAAGAGGAACACGAAGCGCAGCAGCGCTGAGGGGCTGTGCTGCATGGCCATTGTGGGACGCCTCGCAGAGTGCAGCAGGCATGCGTGCGTCACTGGCACCAGAAGCAAGCAGGCCGTGGTTGTCCACGGCGCTGCGTTCTGAAGCGCACTCCACTGCATAGCGCAGATCAGAGCCCTTGTCGAGGGGGTTGCAATAGATGCATAAAACGTCGCCTAAAACATTGCGTTCATTGAATTGAAGCCAGGTAGTAGTATCGAGTAAGTTGTGTTGTGTGTGATCACTCTCGCACAGAGCCGTTCACCTGCTGGCCTATGGCTTGCCTTGGACTGTACACTGCGAGCAGCACGCCATGGCTTTTCCATGGCCGCATCACTTGCAGCGTCTTTACTGGAACACTTGTTGCTGGACTCACCGGTCGGTGGGTAACAACGTCAGGTGTAGCATGGTGATCTGTGCAACATGGCTGTGCAAGCATGCTGGTGAATGGTAGTTGAATGATTTTGTTGCACGGACCATGCTGCCGGAGGCAGCTGTTCGATTTGCTTCAGCCCTGTCTGGACTAGCGTCCAGCACGGCAGGCTGTGCATGGGTGATAAGTGCGAAGCGTGAACTCAAACGAGCAAAGTCCCTTGATCAGCACAATCTCGGGGCACAGGCAGCAAGCATGCGTCACTGTCTTGCAGCTTGTAGGATGGGTGCCCACCAGGGGACATGCACACATGAATATGGCCAACAGTGACAACACGCAGGTTAACTGAATCATGGAGTGAGGTGATTGCTATTGTGCGCCTGAACACCATTTACGGCATTCTATTGCGGGCTGCATGAGTGCAAAACAATGAAAACGCCTCTGAGCTTCCAGTGCCTGCACCCTGACCTGGACCTGTGATGCAGGCCAATACAGTTTCTTACGTGTCAGATGATCATGACAAACAAATGTGCATAAATGGCCCAGCAGGGCAGTCACAGAAGAGCTGCTAGGCGTGCTAGCTGCATGATTGCCGAAACGCATTGTCCGTTATTTACTGTAAATTACAAACTAAGATACTGAAATGCAAGATTAAGCATATTTTGAGAGCTGGCCATGCTCATCGGCTTGTGCAGATGCTCAAAACCAGGGAGAGGGCTGACACATATTTTAAGAGTAACGGTTCTGCGGGCTCCCTTAATGTTCTTACGCCCAGGCTGAAATCGAACACCAGCAACAATGTTCGTGAACAATGTTCACTGCATCAGCTTTCATGCGCAGGGATCCAGCAACTCCACCGTGATGACCTCTCATCTGCAGCTGTGCATCATGCTGACCTGCGGCAGGCAGGAAATGTACATGCCTGACTTGCATGTATAAGCTTCAGGTATGGAGAGGTTACATACATAGGCCTGGCAGGTCTGGCACCTGCTTCCACTGTGCTGCAAAGGGCACGAGAGGCCAGCTGCATAGCTGAAGCCACTGACGGCCTCATAAGAGCCTATTCAGTGAACAGACTGGTGGCCGTTCATGGTGGCTGCAAGATCTGTCCACATCAGCATGTGTGCGGCGCGTTTTGGCGGATATTTTGGAACACCCTGAGAGCATACGGGCATTTGGTTGCTCGTAACGGAGCAATGCCCTTTCAATCCAGGCTCTCATCATCAGCCACTCACCTGTAATTGAGGTGCAGGCGAAAAGGCGTCCTGCATCCATCCTCCACGAATTGTTTTCGCATTGTGGGGGAGTGGCAGAAGCGTGTTCTGCTACACGCAAACACCAGCCAGGGTTCTTCGTGGTTCTCCCCCACGTCAACTGCAAAACACATCTCGAAAGCAATTGTAGCTTCTTCTCAGCTATTTCAACAAGCCGCTGCTTGTGGGAGTTGTTGCATTCCCGCATTTGTGGAAGACCCCTCACCAGCGCGCTGCCGCTGTGAACGCCATGCTTCTAAACAACCGTGTCATGCGCGGGGGCATTTGCCGTCGAGTGACGGCAGCACCGCATGTCCACCTCACTGTCAGCACCACAATGCCCGCAAGCGTGGTTCGCTGCGCAAGCCACAGTGCGCACACGGAGGAGGCCAAGGCGCACCTGGACTCGCATTCAATTGAGGATTTGGTCAGCCACTCGTCCTCCACCCCTCCTCTGCATCATGGCAACACACCTTCATATGATGGGGCTGCAATGGCACAGCTGCAAGGCGAAGGCCTGCAGGTGCGCCTGAGTGCATGCTGCAGGAACTGCTGCGTTCATGGCTGTTACAGCAGCCAACGCTGTACGGGCCAGCATGCTGTGTCGCGTCAGCGCAGGACGCGCAGCATGCTGTGTTTGTCAGGCTCGGTGCGCTCATGCAACAGGTGTGCACGGCGTAGGCTTCTGCGCACAGTACGTATACTGTGCGTGGCGTGATGCAGCCACCATGCAATGCCATTCGTCCACACGCCCCCAAGCAACAGCCTCTGCCCTCCGCACATGCCATGCAGGGCTTTTGGGAAGGCCGGCACTCTGAACACGCTCAGTTGCACATCGCCTCCGTAGACGACGCCCAAGTACATGGCCTCATGAAGGGGTCGCTGCATGTGCCTCCCAAGCATGCACCTCAGCCTCTGCCTGGCAACGGGGCAAATGGCCGCCCTGAGCCTAAGTACAAGACGGTCATGCTCAAGGTGTGGTGCTGTGCTGTCATGAACTGCCTGGCTTGTGCACATTGAGGCATTCATTCTGTACTGCTCAAGGCCACATGACTTGGCTCTCCGGCCTTGCTCGCTGCGCAGCATGACATGCATGACCCTTCGCATGTCACTCAGCGGCAGCTTGTGTGCACACCATGCATGCACCCATGCGTGATGCATGTGGTGCGTGCGTCTGCTGCAGGTCAGTGGAGAGGCACTCCAGGGCAAGCAGGCAGGCGGCATTGACCCCGAAGTCCTGAAGGCAGTTGCGCGGGAGGTGGCGAACGCAGTGCAGCATGGCGTGCAGATGGCCATCGTGGTGAGTGGAGATCTGAAGAATGTTGTGAAGCTGTACGTGATGCATGGATAGGGTTTAGGGTTTAGGGTTTTAACCCTGACCTCCACACTGTGCAGGCTCGAACTTTGTGCTCGCACCATGTGCACTTTGGTGTGCCCAGGTGGGCGGAGGCAACTACTTCCGGGGTGCAGAGGCAGTGAAGGAGATCCAGGGCCTGGAACGCACCACAGCTGACTATGTGGGCATGCTGGCCACCGTCATGAATGCGTTGTGCCTTCAGGTGTGCGCAACTGTGCATACATGCAAGTGCACGCTGGGAAGGGAAGGATGAACATACATGGTGGGGAGCAGATGCTGCCGCCCCTGTCCACTTCCGCACCCACGAACACCACACTTCAACCTGAACAAACAGCTGTTTGCTGGGCAGCGGCTTTTGCATGCACTTTGTCATGCACTACGTCATGCACTAGTTTGTGCACCATGGCATGCACTATGGCATACACTTGCAGCCTCGTGTAACAGGACTTGCGGTGGCATGCTGTTTCGTGGCATGCAGCATGGTGAGAGCCTGAGGGTCAAGTTACCATGAAAACATTGCTGTGCTCTGTCCACACACCACAGTCCGCGCTGGAGGGCCTGGGGGTCGAGACACGAGTGCAGACAGCGATTGAGATGCGGGAGGTGGCAGAGCCCTACATCCGGCGCCGTGCCATCAGCCACCTCAAGGCCGGGCGTGTCGTCATCTTTGGTGCCGGCACAGGCAACCCGTTCTTTACGACGGACACGGCAGCCGCGCTGCGGGCCGCGGAGGTGGGTGGTTTAGGTTTTAGGCTTTAAGGTTAGGGTTTAGGGTTTGGACGCGGGCGCGGTACGCATAGTTTAGAAGGCATGCATGGCATGCATAGTTTGAGTAAGGGTTTATGTTATTATGTAGTATGCGGCCGACCGGTTTGGCCCCAAGGGTAGACCGCGCTGTTTGACCACGTTTGACCGCGCGCTGCCCCAATGGTGCTGTGAGGTGTGAGCAGCAGAACACATACCTGGCTCTTCTTGTTGCAATGATGGCTGATGCATAGGAAGCAAAGAGCACCTCACATTGGACTGGCCCCTCCTCACACCTTTGGTTGGGCTCTGATGGCTGCAGAAACATCTGTGAACGCCGTGATATTATTATTACTATTGTGATGGCTGCAGATGAACGCCGATGTGTTCCTGAAGGCCACAAAGGTGGATGGCGTGTATGACGCGGACCCTGCAAAGGTCCCCAACGCGCGTCGCTATGAGCGCCTGTCGTACAGGTGTGCAGCTGCGCGCGTGCTGACGCGCATGCTGTACCCTTGCCCTGTCCTGATGCTGCCTTGTACTGCAATGGTGTGCACAAGGCTGGCAATGGTGCACAACTGCACGTGTAGCGCTCTGGTGTTATAGATGTTGTTCAGGTGCTGGCAGCACCTGTATGGTAGGGAATAGATCAGCTAGTTGACCCAGTGTGCAAGTGAGCACTCGCATGATTGCAGCAGTTGACTCAGAAGTGGCTTCAAACCCAACCCGTCTTGCCATGCGCTTGTGCCGTGTGCACGGCTGCAGGCAAGTGTCAATGGACAGCCTTCAGGTGATGGATGAGACCGCTATCACGTTGTGCAAAGAGAACAACATCCCTGTGATTGTGTTCAACATCATGGAGAAGGACAACATCCTCAAGGTACCCTTGGGTTGCCTGTGTAGGGTTGCTCGTGTGATGGCTGTGCCGATGGACTGAGTTGGTTACGAGCTGTTTGTTTTTCACACTCGTGGGAACTGGGGAAGCTGGTGGGTTCTGTTTAGGCAGCTTGCTTGCATGAAAATAAGCTTGCATCACACTGCTTGCATCACATTGCTTGCATCATGTTGCTTGCAGGCGGTGCTTGGGGAGCCCGTGGGTACCGTTGTGAGCGAGCACGGCGACGCACCCCTCTCCTCTACACCCAACACCCTCCACAATGCAGCCGTGCGGTGAAAGCTGCAACAGCCGCAGACTGGAACTAAGGGCACCCTGGCTCCCCTGACAGCAGCTGAGGTGCATCACGTACCTGTGCCAGTGCCAGGGGCAGTAGCAGCATGTGATCAGCCAGCGACCTTGTCAGAGTATGTGCCATAGGGCGTGTGTGACACCTAGGTATAATCCGGGTCATGCTGCTGGGGTCATTGTTGTGCTGCTGTGCACCTTGGCATCAGCAGCATGTGGAACCAGCAGCAGCAGCAGTGGCATCATTTTTGGGCGGGGCCGGGGCCTATGCACCAACATTTTGGTGCGCATCATGACGCAGTATTGCATATGATGCATGGACGTCCACAGCCGGAGTTGTAGACAAATAGATGACAATGAAACAGACCAGAAGAAACAGATGATTCACAGGCTGTTGGGCATGCAGCTATGAAGAGGACCAGGACGCTGGAGGTTGGGCTCAATGTGCAATGCCTGGGAACCTTTTTGGGCCGGTATTTGCGCTGCCACTTGAAGCACTAGCTGCTGGTGCAGCCACAGAACAAAGGCAGAGCGCTGAGAAACCGCGCCCAGGCACGAGTCAAGATCTGGGCCCAGTCAGGCTTTGGTCTTGATGTCAGTTAGTTCAGGCGCAGCAGGTGACCGTGTGTGTTTTTATGTGGGGCTGGCCTACTCCATTGGCTGCAGCTTTAGAGGCGCAGTAGCGAGAAAGCAGACTTTCTTTCTCCTTCCCCTTCTTCTTTGTTCTGATGCAGTCTGTTTGCTGCATTGTGACGATGATGCGTGATAGCCGCTGTTGTACTGCTTGTTGTAACCTGTGTTCCTTGCTCTGTTGCCAGCTGCTTGGCACATTTCGTGGCGCAGGGCAGCGGATATGTGGTGCTCTGCAGTCAGTTCATGTTCATGTTGCATGAGCCTTCAGCCGACACGGCTCTGCAGTCAGCGTGTGCAAGAAACATGCACATGTTAGGTACACCGTGCATTGCAACATGAAATGCATGGTCAGAAGGCTGGTGCGTCCGCCATATAACAGCACACACAGAGTCACTAGTAGACATGGGGCTAAAAACCTGTGCATGATGGCCTGCCCAAAGTTCACACATCACTCGCACGTGTGATTATGGTCGCGATCCACACTTGTTCAAAATTGCTTTTACGAACGCCGATGGGGTGGATTTGGTGGCTTCTGGCTTTCTTTTTGGTCGTACAGCATTGTGCGGCACAAGAAGGATTTCAGGTATACCATAATACAGGAAGCATCATATACATGCCACCTATATATGAAACAAATAATGAACAAAGCGCGCCTTCCAGAACCTGCGCATCGTGTCCTGCTGGATCGCTCCTGTGATCGTGGACGCACCCAGCTGCTCCTGCATGCACTGCGTATTTGTACGGGTGTGCTCATGCATATTGTGCATGCACCACGTGGTTGCAGTGCGCCACAGAGTGCCATGAGCTGAACTGCGGTAAGCGGCTGGGCAAGGAAGAGGGCTGTTAAGTGGGGCTGGGCAAGCAAGAGGGCTGTGTGGCTTTATTAGGTGTGGTCAGAACAACAGACCTGGCAGTATGATAATCTTGTTGCTGCCAGTTGCTTGTACAGCACTGCGTGCTGACTGCACTGCAACCCAGTCGTTCAACGTTTTTCTGGCTGTTGTCATTGCAGACAGCGCCAACATTCGGTATGGAAAGTACTGCGGCGTGGGACATGGAGGGTGTTCAGGGGAAAAGCCATGCGATGCAGTGGATGCATGCTGCAAGTGAGTTTGGCAAAGTGCCAAGGTCCTCAGGCCATCTTGTATGTGTCTGAACACTCAACACATTGCTCTTGAGGCGAGGTGCTTGCAATGCCTGCACTTCGTGTCTTACAGCCATCATGGACGCCTTGCCATATGCATTTCAGTTACTGTACAGCGTCGAGTCAGTCTTTTGCATGCATGCAGATTGTTTCAACCGACCCATTATTGTACAATAGGTGATAGATGTGTTGTGTGTGCTGCGCGGACCCAATGCAGACGCCACGACAAATGTGTGGAGAAGGCAGGCATGTTCAGCGCCAACCAGTGCCACAAAGATTTCATCAAGTGCATCGATAAGCACAAGGGGAAGAAGGGCTTTTCAGACAAGTGCCCATATGAGCTCGTCATCCCTACCATGCGCAATGGCATTGAGCTGGCAATGGCACTGACCAGCATGTTTGGGGGAGAGCAGGACTCAGATTTGTGACGGATGCCGACGAGGGGCTGTGAGAACAGAGTGCGGTTTGTTGCACAGGGAACAGCACAGCATCAAGGTGAAAGATCATCTGAAAAAGGATGCACTGAGCTCGTGCATCTCAGCAGATATCATATGTTTGAGGGCCTCCTCATGCTGACTTCACCTGTCTGGTGAGTGATGAGTGTACACATGTGATCCCTGATCCTTCTCGTGATGGAGTTGAGTGGGCAAAATGTGGCTGCTTCGGTTTAGCCTTGAGAACAACTGCTTGAGTGGTGTGCAAAATATCATGCTGAATAAGCCACATTCTGGTGCGCTGGCTTCACTGGTCCTGTAACAGCCATGACCAATGGCGTAGCATGTTGCAAGCCCACCTGCATGTAATTATTGCCATTCCAACCCTTTCAACATGCATCATAACCACATCAGCACATTCAGCAGTACATGGACACACAACATGCAGTACTGCACTACTCTTTTATGCTGTGTGCAAGAATGCGATGCCTTAATGATGTTGCAGCTTATAACAACCGTTACTCAATGGGCGACAACGATCTTTGACTCGATGGCATTCTGAAGCACCACAACATGGCAGAGTGGCCAGGCGAATTGCCTCCAGGGACTGAGAACCACGAGGCGGCACCGGTGGGACCAGATGAATGGGCTGCATACGCTGCAACTCAACCTGCTGCAGATCCTACTCCCTCCCAGACTGTCTCTGCTGGGGCGGAGCAAGCTGCTGTTGCAGCAGCGTTTCCTGGCTACGACTACAGCACGTACTATGCAGCGTATGGAGCATACGCCGCAGCAGCTGCTGCGCAGGCTGCAGCTGCCTACCCTCCTGGTAAGCAGGGCCTCGGCACTTGTTAAAAAGGCGCGCATGTCCTGCTTGCAAGCATTCTTGACGACGTGGCTTTGGTCGTGTAGCTGCGACGGTGCAGCATTTAAAACACGCAACAGGATGGGATTCGCCCTTCCAGGAAGGTCGGGCACGATCACCAAGATCGACGCCATGGATGTCGCTTGCATCGTTTGCAGAAATCTATCCGCAATGCTAAACTGACGCATATGATGCAGGCCTTGGCTGATGGCAGCACACACGGGAATGAACACAGTACGCAGCAGAACAGTGTGCAGCCAACAATGCCAGCATGCCATGCGCTGAGGTGTGGCTGGTAAGGTGGAAGTGGGGTGGGCAAGCTCGCCAACGAGCTTGCCCTTGTGTGCAAGTGCATGAAGCACTGAAGCTTGCACGTGCCCATGCATGCTTTCTTCTCCATGCAGGGTACGGGGCGTATGCCTATGACCCCACAACATACTATGCAGCATATGCTGCTGCGGCAGCTGCTACAGCTGCTCACGCGCCCACAGCTGCACCAGAGCCGAAAAAGGCCCCCAAGGTGCAGGTGGTGCCCCTCTCAGCCGAAGCCAAGGCTGCGGCTGCTGAAAAGGCCAAAGCTGCAGCAGACAAGGCAGCTGCTGCTCAAGCACAAGCTGCTGAGGGTGGTGCAAATGGCGCAGCGGATGGTGGTGCTGCCCAGCCAGGCACAGGCGGGGCAGAGGCTGCCGCTGCTGCGACCGACCCTGGAAACCGAGACCACATGACCGAGTTTCAGCGCAAGTACGTGGACGTGCAAGGATGCTGTGCTGTGCTGTGCTGTGTGTGTGTGTCTCCATGATGGCAGTGGGCCTGCAGCGTGTCATGCTGTGTTAAGCCGTCCAGCAGCATCAGCAGCAAAACCCTTGTCTGCCTGTGGAACATTTGGCTTCAGGATGCTTGAGATGATGAACAAGAAGAAAGAGGATGCAGAGAAAAAAACCGCCAAGAAAACACCCTCCGTCCAGATGCTGCGTGGAGCCAAGCTGGCAATGGCTAAGGTGCGCAGCCTTGTGGCTTGCATGCAGCAAGCCTGCGGTAAGATACTGCTTTTATGCACTGGCATACCATGCTCATGCACTCATAGTTGATGGCCTGTGATGAATGACCTCTCATGTGGCTGTTCCATGTGGCATGTTTTTGTACTGCCTAGGAGGGGGATGCAGCCGTGGCAGCCGCAGCAGCTGCAGTGTCCAAGCCTAAGCCAATCATCAAGCCCCAGAACCCAGCCCTTGCTGCTGAGCTTGAGAAGGCGAGAGAGGCAGCCGCCAAAGCGCCCGGTGCAGTGCACACCGAGTCTGGATCTGATCGCAGCCGGAGCCGCAGCCGCAGCAGGAGCAGCGACCGGCGGCATGCACGCGCCCGATCCGGCAGCCCTGGGTACCGCCGCAGCAGGTCCAGATCCAGATCCAGATCGGGCAGCCCATACAACCGTGATCGTGGGGGTGGGCAGTACTATGACAACTGGCGGGGTCGTGGGCGCGGCAGGTTTGGGTACCGGGGCCGTGGTAGGGGCCGCGGATACGGCCGTGGCAACGACGGGTATCGGGACGTCAGCAGATCACGGTCACCGTCCAGATCCAGATCCAGATCCAGATCTCGGTCGGTGTCCAGGTCCAGGTCGCCCAGATTGCGCAGATCGCGGACACCACGCTCGCCGTCAGGCAGCAGATCCCCGCGCCGCCGAGGTTCACGCTCCCGTTCACGGTCACGTTCACAATCACGTGGACGAGATCGGTCCCGGTCCCGCAGCCCAGCGACAGGTGATGATGGGTATTACAATAGTGGCGGCTACTACCGAGGACGTGGACGAGGTACGTCCCTGAAATGGCTTTGGGTAGAAGGCTTGCGCAACCCTGATCTGTAGGCTGTCGGTGCAGCTGGTGCTGATGCTTATCAAGTTATCATGCACCGCGCCCATGCAATCGCTCACTTTCATGGCGCTCCCTCGTGTTTGTGTAGGCAACTGGGCCCCACGTGGCGGTTACTACAATGATGGCTACTACAACCCTCGGGGCCGGGGGTGGTTCAGGGGCCGTGGCAGGGGCCGTGGCTACTACAACAACTACAACGACGACCAAGGTGTGGCCCAGTCACACTGTACCGCTGAAGTCTTTGCATGGCTGCTTGGGGAACTGCCTGGACTGATCCTTCAGCTTGCGCCCTATAGCTGGCAGCATCCAACTCACCAACTGCACATTCACAGACAACGGTGTGGGCCAGAGGGCAGCATCATGGCAGCCTGCTGCAGCGCATACTGCACCCGCCCGCACAGCACGCACCCGTCTTGGTTCTGGACGGACGCAAGATCCTGTTGGCGGTTTCTAACACCCAATCTTGGCGGGTCGCTTGCACGCTGCAGGTTATGGGCAACAGGATGAGGACAAGCAGTACCGCCCCCGGGATGACAGCCCAGCACGCTCGGCTGATGGGGCCGGGGGTCGCAAGGCGCGTGGCAGCGCCAGCCGCAGCCGCAGCCGCTCAGGTTCGCGGGGGCCTCGCGACCGCAGCAAGAGCCGCAGCCCCTCCCGCTCCCGCTCCCGCCGAAGCTCCCGCTCCCCGTCACGCAGCCGCAGCCCGGGCGCGCGTGACCGCCGTGAGACTGACGAGTACACGAATGAGGGGTACGTGCCGCGTGGCCGCGGCGGTTACCGCGGGCGCGGGTACCACCGCGGCGGGTACCGCGGCCGCGGGACGTACCAGCAGTACAACAGCTACGACGCGGGTGGCGAGGGCGGGGAGGGCGACTGGGATGAGGGAGGCAGCATGCCGAGCTTCCCCGGCGGCTTCTTTCCCGGCCGTGG
Organism: Haematococcus sp. NG2; assembly: GCA_004335575.1. Taxonomy (NCBI): domain Eukaryota; kingdom Viridiplantae; phylum Chlorophyta; class Chlorophyceae; order Chlamydomonadales; family Haematococcaceae; genus Haematococcus; species Haematococcus sp. NG2. The sequence continues at coordinate 1,601,625 of QAXD01000014.1, read as the reverse complement.
CGGCGGCTTTGGTCGGGGGCTCTTGCCCAGCTGGCGTGGCCGGGGCAGCTTCCTGCCGGGCTTCAAGGGCCCTGCCGGGCTCTTTGACCCCCTGGGCGCGTTCCTCCAGATGTATGGGCGTGGCATGTTTGCCGGCAGGGGCGCGGCCTTGCCTGCGCTGCCCCTCACTGCCCTCGCAGACTTTGGGCTGGGCCCCGCGCCTGGCTTCAGTGAGGCCGCCCCATTGGAAGAGGCGGGGGCAGATGCGGATGAGCGGTGGCAGCCGGACGTGCCTGCGGCGGTGGCAGAGGCGATGGAGGCCGCGCCCCCGCGCCGTGACAAGGGGACCGCGCAGAGGGAGGCAAATGATGACAGCAGCCCCCCACGTGAGGATCGCGACGCAGCAGAGGGGGACGTCCCCGAGGTGCAAAAGGACTCAGGCTTAAACCCCCGGGGGCGTGGCAGGGAGAGGGACAGGGACCGGCAGCAGCGGGATGGAGGCAGGCAGCAGGAGAGGGAAAAGGAAAGGGAGAAGGAAAAAGAAAGGGACAAGGGAAGGGAAAAGGAGAAGGACAAGGAGAAGGAAAAGGGCAAGGAGCGGGAGCGAGAGGCTCAACGGCGTGTGCGCGAGCTGCACGCCGAAGAGGACGAAGACGGGGCGGGGGCCGGCGGGCGGAGCGGCGGCGCCACACATGGCAGCATCAAGTCAGCACGTGTGGAGCTGCCTGAAGCAGCGCCTGCACCTTCGATCCCTGTGTCTGCCCCTGTGCCTGCCCCTGCGCCTGTATCTGTGGAGGCCCAGCGCAAGAAATGGGAGGATGAGTTTGGCGACCTGGATGCTCTGGATGCCATCGACATAGGCTGCCTGCTGAACACCAGCACCAGCTCACAGCCCAAGCCCCCTGCACGCCCTGTCACTACACAGCCAGCAGCCCCTGCCACGGCTCCAGCAGCACCTGAAGCAGATACCGCAGCTGCAGCTGCAGTTGAGCCACCACAGCCGGCGCAGCCAGCGCCTCTTGACACGCACCCTCCCCACCAAGCTCAGCCTCACAGCCACCCCCACCCCCAGCACCATGAATCAGATAAGCACGGCCAGGACGCCCCATCACCCCATGAGCCCCAAGAAGTAGCAGCAGCCCAGCAGGAGGCAGCTGAGGCACACACAGGGCAGGAGGCAGGTGCAGAGGGGCAGGAGCCTGACATGCAGCAGGAGCCTGATATGCAGCATGAGGTTGAGGTGGGCGAGGAAGGGGAGGAGGAGGGGCGGGAGGGCCGCGGCCGCAGTAGGGACAGCAGCCGGAAGAAGGACAAGAAACACAAGAAGCACAAAAAGCACAAGAAGCACAAGCGGCACAAGCGTGAGCGGCGGGATGGAGAGGAGGGGGAGGGGGGAGCGGCCGGTGGCATGGACGTCAGCCCTGGCCAGGCAGGTACTGCTGGTGAGGAGCATGAGAGGGCGGGGCATGACGAGCTGCATCCCGAGCAGCAGCAGCAACAGCATGCAGCTGTTGGCCATGCAGCTGCGGATCACCAGGCCGATGCGGGTGCAGGCGGGCAGGATGATCGCTGGCACGAGGATGGCACAGGGTACCCCTCCAAGAGGTACCGTGGGGATGGGGGCGGTTACCAGCAGTACATGTACAGCCAGCAGTACGGGGGAGGGTACCCAGACTTCCCCGGTGGGTACGGTTGGGGCGGCCGGGGCCGTTATGGCGGGGGGCGCGGGAGAGGCAGGCTGGGCTGGGGCGGGCTGTCCGGCCGCCGNNGCGGCCGCAACTCCCGTTCCCGCTCCCGCTCCGCTTCCCGCTCACGTTCGCGCTCGCGGCCCAGCGGGAAGGGCCGGCGCAGGGGCGTCTCGAGTTCACGCTCCCGTTCGCGCTCCCGTTCACGTTCCCGCCCCGCGTGGCAGCGGCCGAAGGACACACGCACCAAGGTGAGCTCCCTAAACCCTAAACCCTTGATTCTAAACCCTAAACAGCTGCGAGGGAGGCACAGTGAGCAAACTGCATGTGTGGCGTTTCAAAAGCCCTGCAGCTGCATCTATGGTGTTTCATGCGCCCTGCAGCTGCATCTATGGTGTTTCATGCGCCCTGCAGCCGCCGCCCATCACAAGCAGTGTGCACTCCTGGCATGCCCGTCAGGCCGCAGCGTGCCGTGCTCGTCCTTTGCCATCAGCCCTTCCTGTGCTTTCGCCCTGAAAACCTAAATCCTAAACCCTAAAGCCCTAAACCCTAAAACCACAAAGCCCTCAAATCCTCAACCCCTCAACCCTAAACCCTAAAACCCTAAAACCCTTAGCCCTAAAACCCTAAACCCTCAACCCTAACCCCAAACCCTGAAACCCAAAACCCTAAACCCTTATCGTCCTGTGTCGCGCGCCCTGCAGGAGCAACTGGCCGCGGACCTGGCCAGGGCAGCAGAGGCCGCACGTCTCGCCTCCCTCGCGTCTGGCGCCCCACACATCACAGGGGGGGTCATGGCCCCCCAGGCCACCAACATGCAGCTCACTCGCCACGCGCGCCGCGTCTACATTGGCGGGCTGCCGGTGCGTGGCTCACCGGCTTGGCTTATTATCATATAATTACATGGGGGATGTTGATGAGCAGCTGTTCTTCATTCGTGCGCCTTCGTACAATCCTTGCTTTATTTCCCTCTGCTGATATGATTGCCGGGCAGACTTCCTGATAAAACCCTCAAAACCCCCACCCATCCACACCAAACGCCTATGAAAACCATCTGAAAACCAATTGTATCATCAAAGAGTAATACCGTCTAGACATACCGTATTCATACTCCACAGGTGGGCATCAGCGAGGTGCAGCTGGCTTCATACAGCATATATGTACAGGATGTTTATTCATATCCTTGTATTGACATACAGCACGGAGTATTGATATCTATACATGTACATACCCCACAGGTGGGCATCAGCGAGGTGCAGCTCACCACGTTCATGAACAACGCGATGGCGATCGCGGGGGCCACAGCACAGCCAGGCCCCCCCATCATCTCCTGCTTCATGAACCCCGAGAAGCGGTACGCCTTTGTGGAGTTCAGGACGGTGGAGGAGGCCTCCAACTGCATGGCGTTTGATGGCATCATGTGCCAGCAGGAGGTGCTCAAGATCCGGCGGCCACATGACTACAACCCAGGGGTGCGTGTGGGGCAACACGTTCATGTTCATGTTCATATTCATGTTCATGTTCATGTTCATAATCATGTTACACGAGCCTTCAGCCAGCCACGGGCCGATCAGCAACACCCGCAGCCCTCCAGGGTGGCACATGTGTACTAGCCCTGCCAGTCTCTCGTGCTGTTTGCCCTTTCCGGGCCCGGTTAGGAACGCATGTCCTGCTGGCAGTCTGATGTGTAGAAAGTGGTCAAACATGGCCACCAAACAAACATGGCCACCAAACATGGCCACCTGTGGCATAGGAGCCGATTCAATAAGTGTCTGTGCTGTGCCGTGCTGTGCTGTGCTGTGCTGTGCCGTGCTGTGCTGTGCTGTGCTGTGCTGTGCCATGCTGTGCTGTGCCGTGCTGTGTGCGCAGGCTGCTCGGCTGCTGGGCCCCACTGAGCCCGACCCCAACATCAACCTGGCTGCGCTGGGGGTGGTCGGCACACAGGTAAGTCTTCGACATTCTTGTTGACTGGGGATACAATCACGGGATGCAATGCTATGTGTTTTACCCTACAGTTGATCGGAGGGACTTCACTTTGTGCTTGCTGTGTGAAGCTGGTCGCAGCTGCCACAAATGCCTGAGACCCTGCTGCACCTAGCGTTGTTGCGGAAGGGCGTGGTGTGGTGGCGTATGCTGTGAGGAATTGTTCATCACACTTTTACCACTTGTCATGCATCCCACTTTTGCCACTTGCCATGCATCAAACTTTCATCACTTGTCATGCATCCCACTTTTGCCACTTGCCATGCATCAAACTTTCATCACTTGTCATGCATCACACTTTTGCCACTCGTCACTCATCACAGGTGGAGGATGGCCCCAACAAGATCTTCATCGGTGGCCTGCCGCCATATCTTGGGGAGGATCAGGTGTGACTTAGGCCCAGGGTGCTCATTTTTAGCTAGTACGTCGTAGTCAGCAACGGTCAGCCATGGTTAGCTCATAGGGGTTTAGGGCTCAGGCACGATATGGTGTTCAGGGCGGAGGGTGGTGAGTCCTGGATTGAGGGAGAGTCCAGGATGGCGCGTTGTGAGCCCAGGGCTGAGGTTGGTGAGGGCTGGTTTGTGCGCGCGACAGGTGAAGGAGCTGCTGCAGGCGTTTGGGCAGCTGCGGTCGTTCAACCTGGTGGTGGACCGGGACTCAGGTGCCTCCAAGGGCTACGCATTCTGCGAGTACGCCGACTGCACTCTCACGGACGTGGCCATCCAGGTGTGCTGACGTACTACTAAGATCTGATCTAGATCCGATGCCCACAAAATCTGCCACAAGATCTGCCACAAAGATGCCACAAAGATGCCACAACATCTGATGCCCACATGATTTCGGACGGGTCGGACGCCGCCGAAAGAGAATCATCACCAGCATGCGTTATCACCATGCGCTATCATCATCATGCGTTACCATCGTTACATCACACGGCTTTGCGCGGTGAAACCCGCAGGGCCTGTCCTCCATTGCCATCGCCGGCAAGGCGCTCACCGTGCGCCGCGCAAACGCTGCGCTGGCATCCGGGGGTTACTCGGCCCAACCCGCGGGTGCGGGGCTCAGTGCTGCGCAGCTGGCACAGGTGCAGGCGGCGCAGGCCACGCTGAATAACGCCGAGGCATCGGCCAACTTCATTGGGCCGCTGCCCAAGGGCGCGCAGCCGCAAGGTGGGTGTGGGCGCACGCCTGCCCGTTCAGGGTTTAGGGTTCAGGGTTTAGAGTTGAGGGTCATTCTCGGAGTGTTGTGTTGGCGTGTGTGGGCGCTCCTTGCAGGACGACCTGACCCGGACCTGCTTGGGTGTGATTTTTGGCATGTCTGTCTGTCTGTTCGTCTGTGTGTCTGCATGTCTGCACTGCTGCACTGTACTGTACTGTACTGCGCTGTACCGCACTGTACTGCAGGCCCATGTGTGGTGCGCCTGTCCAACATGGTCACACGTGAGGAGCTCCTGGACCCTGAGGAATACACGTGAGTCACACTCGAGCCAAAGTTGTGACTGACTGGCCTGACTTACGTATGGACTGCATGTCTGACTGGCCAGGCCGCTTGCCTGGCCGCGCGTCTAGCTGACCTGTTGGCTGCATGTCTGACTCACTTTGTGTGCCCTCTTTGACTCACTTTGTCCGCCCTGCCCGACTCACTTTATCCGCCCTGTCTGACTCGCTTGCACGCCCTGTCTGACTGCAGTGCGCTGCTGGAGGACACACGCGCTGAGGTGTCCAAGTATGGGCGGCTGGTGGATGTGGTGATGCCCCGGCCCCACCCAACGGATCCAGCCCAGGACCCTCCTGGTGTGGGGCTTGCTTTCCTCAGGTTCGTGCCCCTGCCTCTGTCCCTTTCTTCCTAATCCCTATGTCGTTACCTTATGTGTGGGGCTTGCTTTCCTCATGCCTGGTGTGGGGCTTGCTTTCCTCAGGTCTGTGCCCCTGCCTCTTTACCTTCTCTCCCTATGTCCTTCCCTTACGCGTGGGCCCCCCCCCCACCCCACCCCAATCCCCCGACAGCCCGCCGCCCCAACTCACACACACACCCCTCATACCTGTTCCCTGATGTTCTTGCCCTCTGCTCTTCCTCCGTGCCTTCTGCACTCCCAAGGCTGCATCCTGCGTCTGCAGCCTTTGCACGGTCCTCACCTGCGACGCGGGCAGCATGTTTCTTATTGCAGGGGTTTTACACTTGTTTGCAACTTCATCATTTCATGACGCCTCTGCTGTCGTCCATCTCACTCCTGGCGCTGTGTGGACCTGTACTGCTGAACCTGTACCGCCAAACTGTACTGCCAGACCCTGTTTAGCTGATTGTATTACAAACCCTTTACTGCCCGACCCGTTCAGCTGATCGTATTGCTGCACCTGTACCGCCAGACCCATTCAGCTGAATGTATTGCTTCACCTGTACCACTGGACCAGTACTGCAGATGGGTGTGTACCGCTTGACTGATTGTACCGCTTGTACCGCCTGTACTGCCGCAGGTACGACGACGCCCGCAGCGCGGAGCGTGCGCGTGTGGCGCTCAACGGCCGCAAGTTTGGGGAGGACACGGTGGCGGCCACCTTCTTTGACCTCGCGGACTTTGAGGCCGGCCGCTTGTCGTGATTGCTGCGGCCAGCTTCTTTGACCTCGCGGACTTTGAGGCCGGCCGGCTCTCGTGATTGCTGGGGCCGGCGTGCTTAGAACAAGGATGATGGGGGAGGCGGAGGCATTGGGTTGTGTACCCAGATGATGAGTTTCTTGTGTCAGAGGACTTTGAGGCCGGCCGGCTCTTGTGATTGCTGGGGCCGGCTGGTTCTCATGATTGCTGGGGCCGGCCGGTTCTCGTGGTTGCTGGGGCCGGCGTGCTTAGAAGGATAATGGGGATGCGAGGCACTGGGGTCTATTTGAGGCCGGCCGGTTCTAATGCACTGTGATGAGCGGGCGTGCGCAAGAAAGAAACCCTTGGTCACACAAGCACGCACAACCTCTCTTGCCAGTGCAGAGAACCAGAGTTCTATTGCCACTGCGTGGCAAGAACCCAAGTGTTCTCATGATTGCTGGTGCCAGTGCGCTTAGAGCCTACAAGCCATGACACCTCTTGCTATGAGCCTGCAGCCATGATGCACTGGGTTGTGTACCCTGATGCTGGGTTTCTTGTGTTCAGTTGGAGGATTTGCAGTGGACATGGAGATGACGGATGACACTATTGGGACCTTGTTGATAAGTGGTGGGGCTGCAGTGCTTCAACGCCTGCACTTGTGATGTGCCTGTCTGGCCGGGCCTTGAAACAATATCACACAGCCTTTGGGAGTCCAGGGCTGCTGAGCTGTCGGAGTGGGCAGGCTGGCTCACGTGCGAGTGTGGTGGCAGAGCAGTTACAAAGCAGGCCTTGGGTATGTGCAGGTCAGGCCGACATAACAGCTGGCGTGCTCTCAGACCTCTAGGGAACCCACCTGCTAATAACATGGACAGGGCAGGTGGGTGCCCTAGACACAGGGTATAGGGAGGACCCTCAAAGGTGCCAGTTTTGGACGCAGCTGGAGCGCACAGGGCAGGCCATTGCTGCAGCCATGCTGGAGGCATGTAACACCATGACTGGTCCATGTGACACCATGACGGGCCCATTTTTACCGGAGTCAGTCTCAGCCTCCTTGCTCATGCCAGCCTCCCACACAGCACATAAGTCCCACTGCTCATGGTGCGAGCAGCATGCAAACCACACACTCAAGCGTGCCTTGGACACCATTGCCCATGGCAGGCACTACTATAACACCACCACTGCTAGAACATTTACCCCCCCCCCCCCCCCCCCCCCTTGCGCTTACTCGAGTGCCACCATCACCAAAGCACCACGGCTCATCATTCTGATGCCAGCCTTGATCCCAGGGCTCCATGCCAGCATGACAGATGGAACCTCAGGCCAGCTTGCTGTATTCGTTGTATCTGTTGTTGTTGTTACACTGTAAGCAAGTCAAGCGCCCATCGGTGGCATGACTCAGGCCAGCTTGAACTTTTTGCGCAGCGCGCCCAGCTGCCCCTCCACCTGCCCCTGCACCTCCTTCAGCTGTGCCGCCAGCTCTGAGATGTCCTCTGCCGCTTGGGCCTCCTCCTCACGCACTGCCTTGAGGTGCTCGCGTACCGCGGTGTGGTTCTTGTGCACCTGCCAGGGGTTGCCGCCCAGCATGGGAGTGTGAGTGCTGTACAGTGCACTATCGTGGCAGTAATTGGTGAGAACGCATGATGATGGTCATGCAATCAGCTCTGCGCTGCTGCTGCTGCTGCTGATTAGCACTGCTGCTCATGCTTGCACATGACAACCAACCAAACCACCCCCAAGGGCTGTGACCACAGCACCCATCAACCCACCAACCCTCCAGCCAACCCTTGCCTCTGTCATGACGAGTCATGACTACCAAGCATCGCGATCCCTGCACCAACCTAGCAACAAATGGCCCATGTCTGCCAAGCTGTGTAATCAAATTAGTGTAATCAAACACAAGCAGAGTAATCAAACAAGTGAAATTCTGAGTGAAACGAGGGTTTAGGGTTTAGAGTTTTCCGGGTTTAGGTTTTAGGGGTTCAGGGTTTGAGGTTTAGGGTAGTGGCATACGTGAGTACTAGATACTGCCTAGCTCCCAACCCACCTCCTCCATTGTCCGGCCAGCAGCCTGCAGCATCTCCTCTACTTGGCTGTGGTGTGACTTGGCCAGCTTCACCAGCTTGTCCTCACACTCCTTCACCACACCAGGCACCTGCATCATCATCATCATCATAAACTCATCATGCGTTATCATTATAGTGCAATATCATTACACCGCCTTAGCCGCAAGCACCTGCGGGTTTGGGATCCTTGTTGAAGGGTGTAAGGTTTAGGGTTTAGGGTTCAGGCCAGGGGCCAGGGTTCAGGGTTCAGACAGGGAGTAGGGTTTGTGGCTATCAAGGGGCTTAGGTTTAGAGTTTTATGGCTTAGAGTTTTAGGGTGCAGGGTGCAGGGTGCAGGGAATCAAGTTCAGCAAGCCTGAAACGTGTGAGCTGGTGTGATGGCCATGCGTCCCAGCAGCCAGAAAGCCAGGCCATCTCAGGGTTTAGGGCTTAGACCCTACCACTGGGACCATGCAGAAACGCCGTGTTGTTATTATTAAAATTATTGCTGAAACTCAAACCCGTGTACACTGACCGCAGTCTTGAAGCCGTCGTCGATGGTGCCCTGAACCTTCTGCAGCAGCAGGGACACGTAGCCCCTGCGTTGAGAACAAAGATAACAGACAAGAGATATCTTAGATTTCTAAACAACGCCAGAGCGAGCGGCCCAAGCTGTCCAAGCCTACCCAAGCTGTCCAAGCCTACCCAAGCAAGCTGTCCAAGGTGACCCAAGCGAACTATACAGGCCATGAAAAGGCACTATCACAGGCGGCCCAATCAAGGGCACTGTTACTGGCTACCCAAGTGCACTATCACAGGCCATGAAAGGGCACTTCCACAGGCCATGAACGGGCTCTACCACAGGCTATGAAAGGGCTCTATCTACCCAGGGCACGCGCGACACTCTACTCTTGGCCACTTGCCTGAGGGCGTCCATGTCCTGGGGTGCATCCCCTGCTCCAGCAGCCCCACGCACGCCGCCTGCCCCACGGCCCCCCTGTAGCGCCAGGCCTGTAGCAGCTGTAGCAGCTGAGGTGGCGCCCCTTAGGGCCCCCAGCTGTCCTTGGTCCCTGCCCCCTGGGCCTGCATCTGCCCCTCCTGCGTTTGTGGGGCCTGCTGCTGGGCGCAGGGGCAGCTGCAAGGGGCCGATGCCTGCAGACTTGCCGCCCCCTGCTGCGCCTGCCTTGGGGGCTGCAGCCCCTTTGCCGCCCCCAGCCTTGGTGGCCACGTCTGTGGAGCCCCCAGCCTTGCGCTTGCCCTTGCCCCCTGCAAGAAATATGGTATAGAAACAAATGTGAACAACCTGTGAACAACACATGTCAGATCATGGGCGCCGGCCAGTTGGCAGGGCAGGGAGTACGAGGACATCTGCCATGCGTACATCTGTGAGCCGTGTTGTTATTGTTAGGGACAACGGGCACACGTAAACGGGCGTGTTGCTATTATTATTGTTGATGCGTGCATGTGAAGCCGGGCCGCATGGGGTGCGCGCCATGCGCCCTGCACCCCATGTGACCCTCATGCGCAAGGGCCCCATGCTGCTGCGCCCAAACAAACGAGGGGCTGCAGGCGCACACCGGCACTACGTACACAGCCATCCCAACAGCACCATGAGCTACGTGTTCCCTTGTGCAGCACGTGCAACAAGTAATAAACAATGCTGAGGAGCAAGCAGCTCTCCGCAGCAGCTGCAAGGCATGACGTGGGGCATATGATAAAACGGCGTTTCACAGATGTTTCTGCATGGGGCAAATGATGGCCCCATGTAATAATGGTAACGCATGATGATGACAATAATGACATGGGCCAGCACCTGCATCCGCCTGCCCACCCGACACCGGTGCGTTGTTGGGGTTGAACTTCTTTTGCATGTCACGTGCCATGCGGTCCATCTCCAGATCATCATCATCATCTGCAGGTGTGCAACAGGTTGCAATATGACTGTATGAGCACTGACTTCAGCTAGGCAGGTGAACAGACAGACGATGATGAAAGGCTTCAGATGAAAGGCAACAGGGGCTGAGCTCCCTGCACACCACAACAGCATGGTGCATGGTGCATGGCCATGGGTGCTCTGCATGCGGCCCCCAACTCATCAAGACGTGCCCCACTTTGCTGGCTGTTCAAATGTCGCTGGCAGTCCTGATGCTGCTGGTGTTCAGATGCCTCCGCCAGCTACAAGGGGCATGTGTGCCCTGCAGCCTAAGGTTAGCCTTCGGCTTTCCTGGTGTTGTGCTGCCATGCACCCCACACGTGCCCAATCAACATCTGCCCCATGCATGAGCCTGTGCCCTGTGCCCCATGGAGTCTCCACTGCAAGTGACGCGCAGCTGTGCCCCTTTGGAAAGCACGCAGCAAAGCACGCAGCAGCAACACCCATGACAGCTGCGCTTGTTGCATTGCGATGCACCACGCACCTGCTGCAGCAGCTGGGGCACGGAGATCTGCAGCTTTGGCCCTGCCCATCGCTCAACACCTAAGGGGCTGCTGTGCTATGCTTGTATATGCTTCAAGGGCTGCTGTAAGCTGAACTGTCCTGATGAGCAGTGGAGCGCTGGAGAGGCTTGCCAGCAAAGTATTTGAGCAAAGGTGCTTTGGACGTTTGGAGAAGCCTACCACGCAGCACAGTACTTGGGCAGAGGGGGTGTTGGGGCTGCTTTAGAACGAAGGACTTCAGGATTTAGGAAGGGCAGAGCCAGAATGAAGTCGATCACACTGTGCCCCCTCAAGAGTGTGGCCCCTTTGCACGTTGCCTCTCCTTTTGTGGCTCCTGCCTCCTCTTTTGGAACCCAGCAGCACTGGCTGGGTACAGCACATCCCCAGAGTTTGAACAGGATGGGGTGTCGCAGGCCCCTGCTAGTGCAGCTGCTGCTGTTGATGGCGTGTGCACACCTGTCAGGCCTGGCCCAGGCCCAGGCCCCCCCCTTCGACTGCAGGTGCGCGCAACGACAGCAATGCATGCAGGCCCAGCGGGCCAGGGTAGGGGAAGGCTGGGTTCGTGGCCTGACAGGTGACATCACGCTGCAAGGCAGCCTTGGAGCACGACTGACCGTGTGCACTGTGGGAATCAGGCAGGGAGGGTGCTGCCTCTGCTGCACATTCCTGCGACACGCAGTGACCTGAGCAAACTTGACCTGTTGCAGCGTTCCCCACCAGCATCTGGCACTTCCGGAAGCACATTACTGACGTGTGGCTGTGTGAACTTGGTGCCTGTGCGTGCTGTGTGCGTGCGCGCACATGCGCCCACAGCGCCGCCACTTTCAGGTGATTGCCAGGCTGGACAGCAGCAAGACGCGCGCACCCCAGCGCACGCACGCTGCATGTGCCGGGCATCTCGCCCACCAGACGCTGCTTGCGTTGGGTGTTGCGTGTTCCTTGTGCTGGGTGCCATGTGCGTGTGCATGCCTGCATGATTGCGTTCTGCACAGCTGTCAAAGCCAACTGATCACGCGCGAAGTGTCCTGCTGATCACGCCCGTCCTGTGCGTACTGCACGTACTGCTGGCATGCCTGACATGTACCGCCCTGTCTGACATGCACCGCCTTTGTACTGCCCGCAGCTCCTGCCTGTTCAACTACGGCTGCCTGTACGACCCCATCGCCAATAAGTGCACCTTCTACAGCCCTCCCACATTTGAGCCGGTCACTGTACCTCCTTCTGCCTCCCCAGGCGCAGCCACTGTGGCTGGGCCCACAGGTGCAGGCCCATGGTGTGAACCCTCCGGGTCTCATCCCACATCCATGTGATGGTCTCACCCATCTCAAAAACACTTCTTGCGCACGCCCGCTCATCACAGTGCAGTAGAACCACACCATGTGACAGGTCTCACCTGTGCTTGCGAGCATACGGAACCTGCACGCTTGCATGCCCTTTGTTTCCACTGGTGGAGGCCAGCAAGCATGCAAGCAAGCACACATGCTGTGTTTTCTGCATCATGCAAGCATGCATGCTGTGTTTGCTGCATGCCAGCACTTGAAGAGGACAACAGACACGGACGCTGCAACATGATGTGTTTCGTTGTGTTTACACGCCTTGCGAGCATGCACAGGCACCGTGTCAGTGACCGTGCCTCCTGAAATGGCCAATGTCACAGCAGGCAATGTCACAGCCGGCAATGTCACAGCTGGCAACGTCACAGCCGGCAACGTCACAGCATTCAATGCCACAGCCTTCAATGCCACAGAGGGCAACGTTACGGCTGGGAACGCAAGTGAGACGAGTGATGGGGAAAGCTGCTTTGTTGTGTTTTTGGTTGTGCTTCTGCGCATGCAACTTGCTTCCCTTGCAGCCTGTCGTACAGCAGCTTCATAAAGTGCTATAACTCCACTGCTCATCATGAGCCCATGCCTTGTTTGCTGAATGTTTTCAAATGCCTGTGACTCACCGTACTCTCAGCAACCGGCTATGAGGCGGCTGCTTCTCCTGAGCTTGGCATGCTTGCCCCCCCAGCCCCACCAGGCGGCTTGTGAGCCCCAGCCGTGCATCAGCCATACCGCTTGAGGTTGCCAGCAAGCTTGCTTGGGTTTGCGAGCATCAAGCTGGGGTGATCAAGCGGCACAGATGGGTGCACGCACCCATGGCGCGTACAACCAAATAACTGTGGCATGTGCAGTACATATGCCACAGTACGTATGTGGGTGTCCTGCCCAGGACCTGGGTGCACCGCCCTTCTGACTACTGCAAGCACACAGTCAGACATTGGATGGCAAAGGGCCTGGGGTGCCGATGCTTGTTTCTTGCCCGGCTTAGATCAGCCTGTACGTTTTCTTACACGGTTGACACAGTGCTGAGCGCCAGCTAGATGGCTGAACAGCAGTTTGCATTGGCTGACGTCACGGAGGTGACATGTGACATGGGACACTGCTGACACAGTACTGCTTCCCCTGGTCTGGAGCATGGCGTGCGTTGACTGTCATTGGTGTAACCGTGGTGCTCTGGTTGTGTGATGCTGGGTAGTGAGACCACACACGAACACAGGCTCCAACCCACAAATCCAGGCACCAGAGCCAGCTGCAACTGATCCAGACACCATTCCCTTTTGCTCGTTGCTCCACTCACTAGCGAGCCTGTCAAGCTCAAAGCAAAGCTCAAAGCAAGAAGCGCGAGCGTCGCAGACCTGCCAGCATGAAGAGGGCTAGTAGCGGGAAAGAGCGCTGCTGCTGGCTACCATTCAGCATTGCCCTTCTGGCACTGGCACTGGCACAGCACAGGGCAGATGCTCAGCCCTGCTCTGTGAGTATTGACAGTTGACAGCTGTTACCCTTTGCAGTGCTTGCTCCCAACAGGGTGCTCGATGCTGTAGTGAGCCATCTATGCTGCTCCTCATCCACATCTGCCCTGTTGCCTCAGCCCCTGACCGTTTGACTGATGCAATGATGTGCGTGAGTGTGCTACAACATGCCCCGCAACTTGGTGCACGGACTGCACACGATGCCACATACGTGATATGCGTGCGGGTGTTGTGTGTTGCATCGTATGCCAGATCTGCTGTGGGGCATGGATGTGTGCACATGGATGTGTGCATGTGCAGGGTCAGCCATTCATCAGGTGCTTGCTCCCATGCGTGTGGGTCATCCCACCTGGAGCCTTGAGTTTGAGTGACGCGTATTCCGCACAACCAGCTGGGCCCCCTGCTCCCATCACCTCCAACATACCAGGAGGTACTGCAATTTTCCTGCGGCTGCATGCGCGGACGTGTATGTCATGTCTCATGTGGTATGTAGGCAATGTAGGCAATGTAGCCAATGTGCGGTATGTTCGTGACCTTAGATATGGATATGTGGATCCACCACTAATGATTCACGAGCACTGCACGGTGCACGCCTGGCCTGCTTGCAGTGGCGACCATTGCCGAGTACAATCCACCAGCTGCAGCAACCAACGTGACCAATGCCACCGCGTACAACATCAGTGCGTGCGGCCCACATGGCCTGGCATACTTGGGCACCTGATTGATGGCCGGCTCTGAAGTGCTGACACCCACCCCCCTGGGCTGCGTGTTGTGCATGTTGATTGCTGGCTTCACTGCTGCATTCCCCCACAGCCGCATACTTTGACATCAATTTTTAATGCAGATCGACCAGCTGAGTGACTGTCTGTCTGTCTGTTTGCCTGTACGCTGGCTTGCTGGCTACTTGTCCGCCTCATCAACTGTTCATCCATGTATATTGCCAGATTTTGATTGGACTGACTGTATGCACTGCAGCTGGCACCATCCCCATCAACGAGGTGAAACCAGGCACAACAAATCGCACCACCCCCTGAAGGGCGAACGCCCTGATGACCAACCCTAACGAGTAACAACCAGTGCTGGCCCTGAACAATGAAACCCTGGATGATGAAGGCCCTGAACGATGAAGGCCCTCCACAATGAAAGCTCCGATGACCAGAATGACAGAACCAACAGGTCTCGGCTTCAGCACACGACATCATCGGCGTTAGCGTGCTTGCCAAGAGTTAGATTAGGCTTGTGGTGTGGTAAAGTCATTGATCACGCAGTATATTTACGAGTTGCCCCTAAAGTTGATGCTCATATTGAGTGATACGGGTGAGCCCGATTTGCTGCCATATACATATCACAGCTTTGACCATGGACCTGCCGGCGTGGCTGCTTACACCATGAGGAGCAGCAGCATGCAGAACACCATGCTGCCCACGTTAAAGGCTTCAAACACAAACCTGGGAGCGATGATGGCCCACACCACGATGTGTGACCTCAGCACAAATGCACATACCATCACCATGAGTGCGCTCACACCCCTGGCAGCTGAGTGCGACAGGACAGCCAAGCACAGCGCGCTGTTTGCACCCTCCCCAGCTTGAGATGTCTGCAGCAGCAGCTCCGGAAGCAGGCCCACTGCCAGTGATGCCAGCATCTGGGGCCCGAACGTGTTCAGCATCATCAACACACCACTGATGAACCTGTGGGCAGACAGCAAGGTGCGGCAGCAGAGATCACTGCAGATACGGTATCACAAACCTCAGCATGATGCGCGGTGAATGCTCCAGTTGCTCAGATGCATGGCTGCAGTGACATGCAATTGTTGAAGCAGTGCGCTCGGAGCTTGCCCACAGCACGCATCAAGATCCCTCAAAAGACGAATCACCCACCAGTGGCTCTCATCAAATCCAACGAAGGGCGATGCATACTGGAGGCCGGTAAATTCACAGAAGTGGCCGCTGGTGAAAAACAGTACTGCCCCCAGAGTATGCAGCGCGATGGCTGCAGCAACCAAGGTCCCACTTGCATGTAGGACGTGATGTGCACATGCCCGTGCTGAGGCCAAGATGCTGTAGGCCACAAGGAAGCCACCTAGCAGCACCAGTGGGCCGCGCATGCCCAGCACCAGCAAGACCGTGGGCAGCAGCAGCGATATAACACTGAAGCTGATACTGGCTGGTCCCCTTGCTGTGGTCTTGGGGGGCCCAGATACTGACTGCCGGCTACTGTTGTTGCTGCTGCCATCCCCACCCCTGACAACAAGCGTCTGAACACCCAGCATGAGCAAGCCTGCCGCAGAGGTCACATACACTGCACGTGGCAGCAGCAGCCGCAGGGGTATGGAGCTGAGTGCATCGAGCCATGCATGCTGGGTGAGTTGAACAGGGGCTTGACCAAGCCCCAGCAGCGCCACGATGGCAGCAAAAACTGCCATCAGTATCATGGCTGTTCTTCTTTCCAGGATGCGCACTGCTTGGTACATCGGTGCCAGCATTGCCAGTGCTGCAGCACCTGCCAAACCCACTGGGGACGTCATCAGAACGTTGCCACTCTGGCTGCCTTTGACTGCTGAAACCCAGGATGCAGCTGCCTCTGGCACAGGCAAGTGATCCAGCCCAGCAAGTTGCACAACCCACCACAGGATGCAGCAGCACAGCTGTAGATTGGCCGCAATGTTGACTGCAGCTCCACTCTTGGATCCAGGCAGGCACTGGTGCGCTCTGTTCATGAGCCATGGCAGTGCGAGGCAGGGCAGCAGCATGCGTGCACCACGTGCCAGCAGGATCGTGCTGAGCTGCGTTTGCCCGGTATCTTGCACACCATCTGGGTGTGCACCTGCTCCTCCCAACAGATCCTCCAACGTCATGCTGTGCTGCGCCTTATCATGGGGGTCTTGACCAGCACGGTCGATTAGCCCAGCGTTGACCATCATTGCCAGGCCTGCCACTGCGCATGCAGTGGCCTGGCAGGCATGCAGCCACCCGCCTGTGGTGGTGCCTAAACAAATCAATGGTTTGTTGTCATTCTGCCCTGGAGCCGCAGGCACCTGATGCCCATTGCCCAGCTGCACTGGCGCACAAGCCCCGGTTGTAGTATGCTCTGCTTTCACTAAATCTGCGCCTGGACTCCCGCCTCGACGCAGACTGCAGATGCACAGCATCAGACACAGCATCAAGAGGCATGCGCACTGTACGCGCCCCTCTCCCATCATCCAGTTGATTCCAAACAGGGAGCATGCCTGGAAGGCTACGATGCCTGCAGCGATCACTGCTTCTGCTGTCCTTGCGATGGCACACCAGCTCGCACGGCTGCCCTGTGCTGACGCTGTGCTCAACAGCCACAGGTGCAGAGCCACTGCTGCAGCAACGACCACACAGCCTGCTGCCATCCAAGGGAGGTCAAACCCAACAAACTGTGCCCTGGCCAACTGTGCAGCGGCTGTCAAGAATGCCTGCTGCGCTGAGACGGCCTGCTGCACCAGCGCTGGCCCAGATCCTGCACTGAGTGCACCCTCATGCTCCAGGGCCATGTTGAGTGCCTTGTAAAGCTCCACAGCCGCATTGTAAAGGGCCTGGCATGCGTGCAACTTGTCGGATGGCAGCCGTGCATGCCTAACGTAGTCACTTAGGTACATGTTGACCTGAAGCAAGAAGTGGTGGGTTCAAATGAGCAAAGGATCAGCTGCATACTTCAGCAGGTAAGGCTCGGCAGGAGCGCAAGCATAACCACTGGAGCCAGCAAGGCTTACCTGTTCAACTGTCTTAGCCTGCGCATGTGACAGGCTCAGCTCCCAGCTCTCAGTGTTATCTTGTCGTTGTGGGCATCGCACATCGTCTGTGCAGTGCTCTTTGTGTCGCAGTGCTCGTGCATCCCACAAAGCACGCCACATGCCCGCATGAACACTGCCCAGATTGCTGTAAGGAACAGGCACACCCAGCAACGCGGCGACAGTGGCAGTAAAGTCCAATTGCTGCATGACTGCGTGGGGTGCCATAGGCTCTGGCAGCTCCAAGTGCGCAGCTGAATCCTCTGAACCCTCTGCTTGGGCCCCAGCATTGGCACCAGTCACCACATCATTGCTGCTCTCATCACTGGTTCTGCGCAAGCCTGCAGGAGCCATGTGCCCCTTTACCTCCTGCTGTGTCTGCTGCAAAGCCCACCACTTTCGCATGTTGAAAGCAACCAGCACCGTATCTGTCTCCTCAGGTGAAGAGCCCCCATGGTCACCCCCCATGGTTTGACCATGGTCACTGAACACCAGCAGCAGCGTGTGCTCATGGGCGCCCCCAGGCCCGGCCTGCTGCAGCAGCTGACCTGCGATCTCTGCAACCTGTGCATCCAGCTGATCCAGCTTTGCAGTCATCGCACTGCTGTTGACACCATGGCTGTGACCAGCGTGGTCAACCCCCAGGTAGTGGCCCAGAAGCAGGTCCCATTCATTAGGAGCTGCAAGGTAGCGTTGAACATGCTGCGGACCGTAGGATTACATAAAAGACCAGCACAACAAGCATGAGCGTGAGCTCAGGGGCTCAAGATGGCTGCACACAAAGCAGCTGGATGTAAAAGCAGACCAACGGCAGGCATAACCACACACAGACATTCCCTCATCAAGGCGTACCTGCCAAACGCCATCGTCCACAGTGTGCAGGTCGCGCACGTTCAGGGAGGGGTATGGGTGGCTGGCCTGAAACAGTCCAGGACCTGCCAGCTGCATCCATGTGTCATCTCCTGCAAAGATCTGCATAAGTCAGACGTTGTACACCACAACAGCACAGGTGACAATCCAGCTGCAGCAGGGTGCTTCAGCTGGCCAGGTGGTGTTACATCCTGACCAAACACATGATTTCTGAGCAGCACAGCACAGCCACCGAGTTGAGGGCTCACAGTTCAGGGTTCTTTTTGAAACCCTAAAACCCTAAACTCTGTACAGGCTGCTCACCATGCGCCACCCATGGGATGCCAGCTGCTCTAACAAGTTGTCTTCTGTGACGCGAGCTGCTGAGAAGCTCTGTCCAATGTCTAGAAAAGTTGGCAGGCTCCCTGTCAGCAGTGCCTTCAGGCGGCTCATGGTGATCGTGGGAGCATCTGCCACAAACTGTGCTGCAAATGCAGCGCCACCCTGCACAGTGCATGGAGGCATATATGGCCGTGTTCATCCTGCAGTTCCCCATGCTTGGGCGGGCCCAAGCAAACATGCAGCGCCTCGACTGCCGGCCATTATGTTGCAGCACCATGCATGCCATGCAGTGATGTTGCGCACCCACCGCTTGCTGCACAAGCTGGTGTATGCGTGGAAGGCGAAGGGTCCTTGGGGCTTGGACGGGCCCATGCGAGCTGTTGAACAGAAAATCGCTCCGCAGGGCATCCAGGATGAGGACCACTGCCTTGTCAAACAAACCAGGTGAAGCCTGGCATGGTGGTGTTGGCTGGTCACCTTCATTCTGACTTGTTGCATTCCCAGCTGGAACACCACCAGGACAGCTACGTCCTGGCAGCTCCAGCCGTGTCGTCAAGAACCCACGAGCAAATATCAACAGTCCAATCAGCAATGCAGCACAGGCCACGGACACGTCCCTTCGCCTGCAGCTCATACCCGTAAACATGCAGATGCATCATAAAAGGTTATTATGAAATCGTTGCACCATCATAACTTCACGGAATGCGATATGTGAGTTCAGGTGATCACAGTACAAGTCTGTACTCGTCATGCTTGGATGTTCATTCAGCACATTCTGCATTCTTTTGGGCGGCCACACAATTGGTGGCGACAATTAACAGCTTCATCAATCTGAACCTCACCTCAATTCGACCCCACAGCAGTCAAGCAAGACATGAGTGCAGCACCATGGAAGCAGCGGCTGCAGCAATCACTGCAGGCTAACGCGAGCTTGGTGTGGGTGTGTCTAAATGCCATGCGCATTGTGGGCATGCACGAACCACATGCTGTGCAAACGCCCTGAGTCCGGGCATCTTGCTGTGCGCAGGTATTCCAAGTACGTGCAGCTTGCTACAGTGAAGCAGACAGCTGAAGGGCAGTTCCGGCCCTCCAACCGCACAGTTGTCTTTCGGTACGCCAGGCGGCAGGATTTGGTACAGTCAGGAGGAAGCCGAGGGCAGCTGTGTACACAGTGGGGGAAATCACTCAGGCAGCAGCTGGCGGTGTCCGTACTGCTGCAGCAGCAGCCATCAGGCAGTACAAGCAGTGCAGCGACTGGCTGAGTTTGTGTTGCTTCTCATACTTCATCCTGGTCACTGTGTTTATCTTTGCGCAGCGGCTTCCTTGGGGATGGTGACGAGCTCACATTTGTGACTGACCGGAGGTCCCATAAGGTACGTGATCTCACACCCTCACACCCTCACACCCTCACACCTTGCACACTTCGCACCTCCCGGACACGCACACCCACAAGCAGCGCCTGCTCAAGCTCTGGTCACGTCCTTCCATTGTGCCGGCACACAACGCAATTGTCTCCATGTATTCCCTGACGTGTTGCATTTGTGCTGCACAATCAATCACATGGTGCATTCAGTGCTGGCACTGCCATCGCCTTGAGATTGACATGCTATGCGCCTGTATGCCTGCACAGTCACACATGGCAGGCCGTTATCCATATTCTTTGATTATCTGCATCTCTATGCCTGCACACGCACAACAGGCCCATGTTCTTTCAAATCAGAGAACCTGCCACGTGTGAGCCCTTCTGGTTTGTTTCATGACACTTTGTGTGGTGTGATTGCACCCATGATGGGTGTGTGGCAGGTGGCAGAAGTTCAAGCCAACAGTGCATGTGAGGTGGCGTGGTACTTTCCAACGTCTCGGGAGCAGTACCGATTGTCAGGGGACTTAGAAGTTGTGGGGGCGGCCCATGGGGATGCAACTCTGCTGGCGGCCCGGCAGAAGGCCTGGGCCAACATGTCAGATGCTGGGAGATCACAGGTGTGTGACTTACACTTGCACTGGTGTGACTTGTACTTGCACTGGTGTGGCTGGCAAGCCTTTCCTGTGTGCTGTCATCACTGCTTTCTTTGACCCCGATCAATGGTATGATTGTGTCACAAATCGGTGGCGGCTTTTTGAGTGGTGCACGAACGTGCCGCCCGCACCTTCACGCGCACACCATTCCTCCAGCACCCCATTGCTGACGCTTATGCGCTTGTCCTGTGTGTTTGCTGCCCGTGTGCTTGCTGCCCTGTGTTTGGATGCCAGTTCGCATGGCCGGACCCAGGCACACCAAGGACCCCAGACCCAGAGGCCTTCAAGCGGCCTGCCCCTGGGCCTGACCAGGCTCCTCTTGACACCTTCTGCTTGCTGGTCATGCGTGTGCACCATGTGGACCTAGTGAATTTGTTTGACAATTACCGGGCGGTCTTCAGGCAGTCAACACCTGGGGCATGGATCATGGAGGAGGTGAATCCATGATCCAGCCAAGGTTTTGGATTCTGCACTACAGCTGCCCACGTTGCTGGAGGGACCAAAGGTGGAAGCTGTAACAGTTTGGTGGCTTCATGGTTGCAGTACAGAGCAGTACATGGCGTACCTCATTGGCTGCTTGCAATTCTGCGCCTTCATAAGATATAAGCACGATTTTGCGTCCTAACCATCGCCTCAGCATCCACAAGCACACAATCTGTAAAGCCCTTGTTGTGAAACACCTTGCTGCTTGCGATGGGCAAGAAATCAACGCAGGCGGTGCAGCAAAAAGGTTGGTATCAGAATCCTTGCACACGATTGGCCTTGCCGTCGGCTTGACGCCGGCATGTGCGACGGCATGCGCGGCCGGCTAATGCCATCACGTAATTTGTTCAATTTGCGCAACTGTAGAGATTTCTGAAGAGGAGGATGCGCCTTTCGAGGAGGGCAGCTCGGATGAGCTGGATTCGGAAGATGACGGGATACCTAGCTCAGACGGTACGATTGAAATAAGCGGCGACGGGGACTTGCAGCTGTTGCCGGTGTGGGACATGCCATGCACGATGCATGGAGGCCATGCGCCCCATGCAGGCATGTCTGCAAGCATGGCATGGTGTCACATGCTCCCACTTGGCACTATGCTTGCTCCCCACCTGATGTTGCCCATACCTTCCTGTGAACACCTGTGCAGACGAAGGCATGGGGGAGCAGCCAGGCAGCAGCGATGGCGCAGTGTTAGAGGATGAGGATGGTGATGATGAGGAATTGGACCGGATGGCAGCAGGGGCCTCAGGGAGTGATGGGGAGGGAGATGCAGGTCAAGATGGCGGTACAGATCAAGATGAGGATGAAGACTTAGATGGAGATCTAGATGCCAGCCCAGGACCTGGCACTGAAGAGGAGGAGGAGGAGGAGGGGGAGGAGGAGGAGGAGGAAGCTGGCCCACGGGGACGCAAGCGCAGCCGAGCAGAGCAACAGGATTCAGGCAGCTCTGGGGATGAGGAGGAGGGGGAGGGGAGTGATGAGGACGGGAATGGAGGTGCGTTGCGGATCATGTGCACGTCTGAATCATGGTATGAGGGGCCGGGGCATATTGTGACACCCGCAGCTGCTATTGCCCTGGTCCCTCATAGTGTGAGGTGCGACTGGGTATGGGGTATCACAACAAGTGTGAGGGTATGATCAGGGACGCGGATCAGGGAATCAAGTGGGATCAAGAGGATGAGCAGGATCGGCATGGCCTCGCACATCACACGTCGCACATCACTCATCGCACATCGTACATCGCACATCAGCGACATCACACATCACATATCACACATCACACATTAGAAGCTGGTAATCACACGCCTCACGCCCCTCCCATTCCGTGTGCAGAGGGCCCCAACGCGAGAGAGCCAGCCAAGTTCCTAGAGGGTGAGAAGGGTGCCTCCTTCGCAAAGGCATTCGGCAAGATCTTGGAGCGCAAGGTCAACGTTGGGGACATTAAAGATGCAGTACAGGGGCCGGTGGCCATCTTGGCGGTGAGTGGTTGTACTGCAGGTGTACTCATCATCATCATGCGTTATCATCCTTACACTGCAGATGTACTGTACTGTACTGTGCAGCACCGCGCATGACACCGTCATTGCTCTATCGGTATCATTCTCATTATCATGCGTCATCATCATTACTGTTGTTGCTGTTGTTATTCTATCGTTAGTATACAGTGTTGATTACCGTATTATTGTTATTCACAACACCCTAGCACGGCACCCCACGCTGCGACGCCCCCCCATGAGTCCAGGGGCCTGGCGCGGCGTTGATTATTATCTATGACCTCCTAACAATGCACCCCACGCTGTGATGGCCCCCCAGGAGTCCAAGAGCCTGGCGCGGCGCCAGGAGGAGGTCAAGGCGGAGGCGGCCGCCCGTCGCGAGGCGCGCACCAAGCGGCAGGGCCACGTCCGTGTGCCCCGCAAGGGCGAGGACCCCGCGCACGACACGCGGGAGAAGCAGCTCACGCGGCTGGCCACCAAGTAAGGGGGGTGGGGCAGTGTTTGTGCTGTTTGAGTAGCGGCAGTGCATTGCATGTGTTGTTCCAACGTGCAGGAACACCTGTGAAACCAAGTAAGGGGGGTGGCCAATGGGACATGTCTGTGTAGCGGCAGTATAGTTCTGGCCACCAAGTGAGGGGGGCGGGGCAGTGTTTGTGTGGCGGTAGAATAGTTTTTGTTTGTTGTTGAACCGGTTTTTGTTTGGTGTGTGCAGCCCAATTCGTGCCTCATTCATGGCCCATAGTGTGCGTGAGGTCTTCCAGGCCTCAAAGACCTCCAACCTCCCTTGTGTCTGCACAGCGTGGCTGTGTGTGGTTGGAGAAGCCACACAGCACAGCGCACAATCACATACACGCACAATCACAATCACGATCATGATGTGTCCCAAGCAGTATAGTGTCGCCGGTGCGGTTTTATTACACCGCGATTCACCGTACATCATTCGTGCGGGCTGCGTGCGCAGGGGTGTGGTGCTGCTGTTCAACGCGGTGACCAAGGCGCAGCGCGCACAGCAGGAGGCAGCAGCCACCGGCTCCAAAGCTGCTAAAGTGACAAAAGCTGCCTTCCTGTCCCAGCTCAAGGGGCAGGCCACAGGGGCAGAGGCAGCAGGCGCAGGGGCAGGGAGTGCGGGGGTGCTGGGCCTACTGGGAGGCACCAAGAAGGCGGTGGCAGCATCGGCAGAGGCGGGGGGTGCAGGGGAGGACAAGGCACCTGGGTGGAAGGTGCTGCAGGAGTCCTTCACCGGCCTCAAAGGTGTGCGCTGGTGTTCTGTAACTGTATCTGTAACTGTGACTGTAACTGCTGGTGTGCTGTGAGGGAGCTAGACTGTTGTCTTACTTGCCTGCTGTCGATTTGCGACCTACAAGCCCTTGACTGGCTCACGGTGTACAACAACAACTGGTGTTCTGTGAGGGATCAGACTTCAGGGCTTATGATTATGGTGGGGGTTAGGGTTCAGGGCTCAGGGTTTAAGGCTCAGGGTGTCGGATCATGGGGAGGGTATCGGGTTTAAGGTCTAGGGTTTAGGTTCATGGTGAGGGTTCACGGGTAGGGTGTAGGGCTCCTCTTGGTAAGGGTGCAGATTAGAATGCAGGGTTTGGAGCTGGCCTTGACGGTGGCTTAGAGTATAGGGTTCAAGGCATCAAGACGGATCATGGCAAGGGGTAGGACTCATGCCTGAATATGGCGACTGATGTGCGCTGCTCATAATCTGCTGAACCTGCCTCTGTACTGCTGCTGTACTGCTCAGGGGGGACCAAGATGAAGGATTGGGACAAGGAGGAGGCCAACAGTGATGGGGAGGAGGAGCTGGAGGGAAACAGCGGGTCTGAAGAGGAGGGGGACGATGCTGGGTGGTGAACAGCAGCATGGAGGTTACCAGAGAGCCCGGGGCATCACCTGCACACCTGGACATGCTGTCTAGGGGTGCTTAGGCCTGGTCACACCACCTATGTGCAGAATTGTTGGCCCACTCTCTCAACCTCTCTGCTGGCGAGCCCGATTGAAACCGGTTGCACGGCTTAGGGACTATGTTGGGTTTGGGTGTCAGGATGGCACAAACCAACTTGGGATGCCAGATGCTTGAGGCGCGCAATGGAGCGTGCAGTGCTGATCAGCCCGTGACTGGCTGAAGGCTCGTATTGTCGTGTAACATGAACATGAACATGCCTGACCTGTGGACCTGTGCCTGAAAGGAAAAGCCAGGCCTATCTGGGTCCTTTGTGAAGCTTTGATGCCGCCGAGCAGCGCCATGACTGGCTGCAGGTGCAATCCAGTAATCGTCATGCGTTCTCAAAAATTAACGCGCGCGCACACCATGCGCCTGGAATGATGGGTCATGATCCGTGACATAATCTGAACATGGGTCCAGCTGCAGTGGACGGAAACAATCCCCATGTTCAGAGGACCTTCGCTGGATTGCAGAATTTTGGGACTGATTTACTGGCGAGTGAAGAGTTTGCTCACATGCCCAGAGGGGCTTTGCTGACGCATGAGGCTCACTGTAACAACAACAGTGATGGGTCCAGCTGCTTGTTTGCGAGCTGTTTGGGAGCACAAAGTACAGAACAACACATTGCAAGTGCTCATTGTGCCTTACATAGGACATTGATAGCAGCAGCAGTTGCAAGCGGTAGGCAACAGGGTCAACTGCAACTGGCGCAGCTGAAAGTCAGCTGCGCGTCAACATTCTGCACATGCAACACCCCGCTCTTCAACACCCCAACCCGCATTCCCTCCCCCCTCTCAAGTATCAGAAGTATGCGTGCATCTTAAGAGGAGGCAACTAAAATGCTCCAGCACCTCAACAGATCCTCGTGTGCAATCTCGGCGTCATATCTATCAGGCCACCAGGCTCTAAATCAGGGCATACAGGGCCCCATACACTAGGCATATCAGGCAGGGTCAGGTCACAGCAGTAGGTATCATACTAGCAGCTCAAGCGTGCAGCAAGGGACACCTCCCAGATGAGGGTGCCACTACCAGATGCCACTACCCAGATAGGCACAGTAAGTCACCGCCCAGCTAAATGCAGTTAGATAGTCACTAGAATGGAGGGCAGACGCTGCTGACTGCAATGGCAGTCAACAACATCAGTGCATGGAACGGGGCGCATGGCCGGCCCGGACCACACCACCTGCTTCCCACCCACCCTCTTCAAATGCGCAAACAGTTTAGGGTTTTAGGGTTTAGGTCTACACCCTAAACCTAAACCCTAAGCACCACATGCGTCAGTGTGCGTGGGTGAGTGAGGCAGGCGCCCTTCCCCGCCACGCGTGCCAATCAGCAACACAGCCCAACTCCCAGCCGCGCAACACGCTCACATCCACACACGCCCCTCCCCAAACAAACGCCAACCCTCAACCAAGCGCAACAGCCAACGTAGACCCTCAGTTGGACGTTGTATTTGCTGGGCGCTGTATTTGCTCAGCTGGCCGCTGTATTTGCTCGGCTGGACACTGAACTCACAGGCCCCCTACGCGCAGCCCATGCGTTGCTGCACCGCGCGTTTGTCCCTAGGGGACTCAACCCTCAGTTTTACGCCATTCTTGCAGCCCCACCTACGCGCAGCCCACGTCCTGCACTGCGCGTGCGTCGGCCGGGGGGCTGGGGGGAGCCAGGGGCGCGTGCGTGTGCAGGATGACGTGTGCGTCCCCATCAAACGCGCCCGCCACGTCGGGCGGGGACGAGGGTCACAGCCGCGCGGTTGCCTGCTGCGGCCGCCTTGCCGGCCTTGCCCTTCTTGCCGCGGGGGACGGGCACAGGCGCGGTGGGTGCGGGTGTGGGCTGCTGCTGCTGCTGCTGCAGCTCAGCCTTCAGCTCGGCCTGCTGCTGTTGCTGCTGGGCCGCCTGCGCCTGCTGTGACTCCTGCGCCTGCAGCTGCTGCTCCTGCGCCTGCTGTGCCTCCTGCGCCTGCAGCACGGCCTGCTCCTGCGCCTGCTGCTCCTCCCCCGCCCCCCGCTCCATCTCGCACGTGCGCGCGCGCTGCAGCAGCGTGCACGGCGACAGGTTGTCTGCCGAGCCCCACCCATCCACCTCCTGCTGCTCCTCCTGCACAACCCCTGCTGCTGCACCGGGCTGCAGAGCGGCTGCTGAAGTGGCGGAAAGGGCAGGTGTGGCTGCGGAAAGGGCAGGCGTGGCTGCAGAAAGGGCAGGTGTGGCTGCCTGCTCCACTCCCTGCCCCTCAGCAGGCCCTGGAAACCTGGGCCCCTCAACAACCCCCGGCCCCTGATCAAACCCCAGCCCCTCGACCACCCCTGGCCCTTCAGCCTGCCCCAGGTGCCCCAAAAAAGCCTCATGGGCAGGGGTGCTGGCCCCCCCCTCAGCCGCCCCACTGCCCCAGCCGCACCCCTCAGGCCCCACACCCAGCTGCAGCTGGAGCTCAGCAGGCGGGGGCTCGCGCTTGGAGGCAGAGGCAAGCAGGGAGGTGTAGTAGGAGTCCACCGCCGCCACCTCTTCACTGATCGCCGCCCCGCCGCACGCGACAGTGTCAAAGCGGGCGCTGAGGCGGCTGCCGCGCCCGTTCACACCACTGTTCACGCTACTCTCCACACCACCGTCGTGCGTCGCCACCATCGTGCATCTCGCGTCGTCCGCCTCCACGCCCTCCTCCACCCCCTGTGTGAACTCGCTGTGCTCCTTGGTGTAGGCCAGCAGCTCCTGCAGGCTGCGGTTCTCATACTGCAGCCTGCACGTAGGATTCCGTAGTGTATGTCAATATGGCTGCATTTGCATGTGTGCGTGGGCTCCATTAGCATTAATAGCATACGTGCGTGGGGTCAATCAGTATACGTGCGTGGGCGCCACTAGAATATGTGTGCGAGACTCTTCAGCACGCGCATATGATATCATTCACAAGGCCGTGTGACATGGTGACATCGTTCAGCACATTGTGTGCGTGACAAGCATGAGGCGTACGTACACCACACACGTGCCATACATCCACAATTCCTGGCTTGCGGTGTAACAACAACATCAGCAACACCACCACCACCACCACCACCACCACCACCAGCAACACCACCACCAGCAGCAACAACAACAAACACCACCACCACCAACACACAACCACAACAACACAGCTCCACCCCCACCTGCTGTTCTCCGCCACCAGCCGCGCCTTCTCCGCCACCAGCGCCTCCAGCTGTGCACGCACCGCCTCATTCAGGCTCGGGTCCATCAGCCCGCTGCCGCGCAGCCTGTGGTGCGATGGAGGCATACATTTTAGAAAGAATGATACTGATAATGAGAATGATAACAATAATAATTAGGCTCGGGTCCATCAGCCCGCTGCCGCGCAGCCTGCGGTGCAATGGGTGCATGCACGTGGTGGATGCAGCCTGTGGTAGATGATAATAATAATAACACGGCGTTTCTGTGATAGATGGATGCATACATTGTTAAAATTAGTGACACAGTAATGGTGATGATGGTGCGATGAGGCATATGGTATCCGTGTGTTTGAAAATTTCATCGTGTGTTTTTAGGCTAGTCCCACAGTCTCTTTGGGGTTTTGGTGGGTTTATTATTCAATGGCTGTTTGGAGCTTCAAGGACCGGGGTTCATGTTATGTTTCAGGGAGGACTCCTGCGCAGTGCACATCCAGGACTGCTGCACAGCTCACAGCCAGCACAGAGCACACCTAACACTCTTCTGCACACCCCCACCCGACATTCCTCTGCACACCCAGCACACCTGACATCCTTCTGCACTCCCCCACCTGACATTTTTTTGCACAGCCAGCACACCTAACACTCTTCTGCACGCCCCACTCTTGACACTCCTCTGCACAGCCAGCACCCCAGACACTCGTCTGCACGCCCCCACCTGACACTCCTCTGCACAGCCAGCACCCCTGACACTCGTCTGCAGGCCCCCACCTGACACTCCTCTGCACAGCCAGCACCCCTGACACTCGTCTGCACGCCCCCACCTGACATTCTTCTGCACAGCCAGCACAGCTGACATTCCTCTGCACAGCCAGAACCCCTGACACTCTTCTGCACAGCCAGTTACGTGTAAGCTCGGCATTCTTTTTCTGACATTTTTTCTGCGCACACCCAGCACACCTGTTGTTCTCCTGCATCAGCTCCTCACACTGCTTGGACGCGCGCTCCAGATCCGCCACCACGCCAGCATACTCCTGCTTCAGCCGCACCAGCTCCGCCTTGATGGCGGGCATGTTCGCGCCCACGCCTGCAACATCACACCACACCACACCACATCACGTCATATCACATCATATCGCATGTGTGTTTGCAGGTGGCACATGCATTACCCCAACTCTAGAGGTCTCATGGACGGTACTGCAGGTTTAACCGCGCGAAACCATGAAGTGATGATGATGATCACATCACATCACACGGGCGTGTCACAGCTTTCTGCTGCTTGCCGAAAAAGAGCTTGCGGCTGTATCAGCCCTAAGGGTTTTCAGCTCCGGGTGTTACGGATTTGCAGGGTTTGGGCCCCCAGGGTTCAGCTCTGAGGGTTGAGTGAACCCTGAGCCCTAAACCCCCTACATGCAGGGTTTTGTGGACCATACAGCCCCACATCTAGGTGTTTGGCTAATGACTGCCAGGATCCGGCATGCAGAAACATCTGTGAAACGCCGTTTTACTTTATTATTTTATCTTTTATGAAGCCCCACATGCAGCTGTGTGCCCTCACCTGGGGACAGCACCATGTGTGGCACTGGCTGGGGCTGTGGGCGGGGGGAGATGGCGGGGGCTGGTGCAGGCGTGGCGGTGGGCCGTGACTGCAGATCAATGGACAGGGAACCTGCAGTAGCACCTGTGGCTGCGCCCTGCCGTCCCCCCACCGCCTTGAGCATCACCCCCACCACTGAATCCTCCTCCTCATCCACCCCTGGGGCCTCCCCAGCTGCCTTGGGGCCCTTGGACGCACTGCTGCCTGCGCGGGTGGCAGCTGCCTTGGCACCGCTGCTGCTGGGGGCCTGAGGGGAAGCTGCACCTGCGCCAGGCGCGAGCTCCGCTGTTGTGCCACGCCCGGCGCTCGGCTTGCGTGGGCTGCGCAGCTTGAGGCTGGCCCCACTGACCGTGGCCTTAGGGCTCACCGCGCTCGCATGTGTGGCCTCTGCGGGGTCGTCTGCCTTGCTTGCTGGTGCTGCTGCCGTGCTGGCGCCCCCCTCCCCTTTGCTGCTGTGGCCCCCTTCGCCTTTGCTGCTCTCTGCTGCCTTGCGCTGCTGCTCCTCCTGGTGCAGCTCAGCGATGGGGTTGAACATCTGGTCAAAGTTGGCGTCCAGCGTGTTGAGCAGGTTCGTGGCCTTCTGCCCAAAAGTGGACACCCCCGTCACCAGCTGCACAGCCACAGCACAGGAAAGTGCGACTCAGTTCACAATGCAAGCATGGTTGTGTTGGGGTTCGAGGCGGTGGGGCATGGCATGCTGCTGGTGCGCTGTGTTTTATGGCCGTACCACAGGCAACATGCGCGCTCATGCATGCATGCATGCATACGCGTGGGCTGCTATAGAACCGCCAGAGTTTGAGCAACGCTGCTGCTCAGCTGAAATTCAGGGTTTAGGGTTTAGGGTTTAATCGCTGATGTTCAGGCTCACCGCATCCAGGATGCCAACTGGTTTGTGCTTGCCCTGCCCCCCAGCCGAGCCATGCGGTTCCTGTGGCTGCCTGGCTGCCTGTGGGTGCCCAGGGGAAGTGGCTGGCTGAGGGGATGCTGGCTGTAGCTGGCTGGTGACTGGGGCAGCAGTGGCAGTGCCATTTGCAGCCGGCGCAGCACCGCGTGCAGAGGGCTGCTTAGAGAGCTTCACAGCACCCAGGCTGGGCTTCCGCCCCTTGGCAGTGGGCTTGCTGGGGGCTGGGGCTTTGCTGGGGGCCTCTACTGGGCCTAGGCTATCATGGGATGTCCTCCGGGAAGGGCCGCTGGGGGACTGGGGCTGGCTCCCTGCACTGGATGCAGCATCCGCAGAGACATCAAAGATGTCAGCGATCCCCAGAGATAGGATCTTGGTGAAGGCCTCCATCACGCCCAGGCCCTCGCCTGTGAACATGGCATGTGCGCACGCACAGCACGCAGCTGTTACAAGCGGTCAATATGCTGCAGCAGGCCTGGCACCAGTGTACACAGGCTCCCAGGCTGCTGCATTCTCCTTGCCTGCGCATAGCACCCTACTGTGGTCTTCACCCAGCCCGTGAAATCATTGCTGGCTGGTGCTTGTGTCCGTCCTCGGGGCATGCGATGGATGCATGCCTGATCTTTGGACATGGCAGCCCTTGCACCACCTTTCCCGCATAGCCCACCGCACCTTCAGACTGCGCTGCACGCCTTTGAATGTCCTGCTCATACTCGTAGTCCATTACGCGCTTGCGGCCGCTGGCCTGTGGGTCAGAGATGGTTCCAACATGCTGAGTCAATGTCACTACCAGTGTTCGCCGGCAGACAAATAAAGCATTGTTCCGGCATCTTTCAGCATGCTCCTGGCGCAGCCTGTGCGGGCCCAGCATCGCACCCTAGCAGCGCCTGAACCCTAGCCGCGCCGCTGCTGGGCAAAGCGTCAGGCCACTGCTGCAATATTGTGGGAACACAGGATTGACGGCCCGAGGCACGGCACGCTGTGTTGACCTGGAACCTGGTCCCCTAAATCACGCAGCGATGCATTTGTATTGTGTTGAACAGCTGCTGTAAACACCGCAGGATGCACAGCTGCAGGGTTTCACGACATTTCAACCACCAGCCCAACCAACCCCATCTGAAAATGCTGGCCATGCAATGTTCCATACGGAAAGAATGGCGGACTTACTCAATGCAAATTTATCCTCTGATGAGGAGGACGATGATTACAAGCCGGAGCTCGATACCACTGCGGAGGCAGAGGACAGGAAGGCGTTTGTTCAGGGCGATGTAAAGGTCGGCGCTAAGCGACCTCGCCCCAGGTACTGCGTGTGCTTGTGTACCGCGATCTGAGGGGCTCAGGCGTACACTGATGCAATCCCGCACGTCACGCACAGCAGGAGAGGCGGTGGGTCGGAGGGGGGCGATGAAGACGAAGGTGATGAGGAGGAAAACCCTTTGGCTGCAGACAATGACGCAGACCCTCGAGTGCGAGCTAAGAAGGCCAAGATCAACGAGCTATGGTCATTGTTGAACGGCAAGGCCAAGGACGAAGAGGAAAAGCCAGCGCCACCTGGTGGCAAGCCAAAAGTCGGGCCCAACAGTAACGTCAGTCTCGCTGCGCTATGCAAGACAGTGGATGCCAAGGAGAGGAAGAAAGCTAACACCGACCTGGTGCGTGGGGTCGCATGCTGCATGCCTGCATGGCCATGTCAAGTCATGTTGCACAGAGTCTGCATGCAAGCACCTTCCACAATCCACACCATGTGCAAATGCATGGGCCTCCCTAATCATCCGTCCTCTGTTGCACATGTGATGATGGCTGCACAGTTGTGGATGAAGCAGCTGGGCATCGCACCCAAGGGGATGTCTGCTGCTGCAACCAAGCCAACCCCAGCAGCACCTGCAAGCAGTGGCACTGCAGGTGATGCACCAGCTGCCGCCGCCGCTGCACCAGCCTCCACGTCGCATGCAAACGGCAGCAAAGTTGACGAGCCAGCAGCAGGGCAGCCAGGCCCATCAAAGGCAGCAATCAGCGAGGCAGCGCGGGCAGCGGCAGCAGCTGCGTTGCAGGCAGCAAAGGAGGGCGCATCATTGGGCGTGGCAAAGTCGTACGGGAAAGTCACAGTCACAGAGACGCGGCGGTTTGCTGGCAAGGACATCCAAGTACGTCAGAGCTCGTGAATAGTGGCAGGCACAGGTGTCTAGCACAGCATGCCCACTCGCAGTATGGTTGCTGGGTTTGGTAGTTTGAGCTGCCGGTTGTTTTTCTATTTTTTCATGCCATGCCGCAGTCACATGCAGCGGCATTGTGGGTGTGACGTCCCGTGTGCATCACTCATCATATTGGGTGCGCGCTCCACAGGTGCAAGTGCAGGTGGATAAAAACAGCAAGGAAGCGCAGCAGGCGCAGGAACGTGCAGCCAAGCCTGCAGCTGCATCCGGCCTGGATGCGTTCCTTGCTGAGGTGGAACAAAAGAAGAAGGTGAGTGGGGATGGAGCAGTTGAAAACAGCGTTGTGATCCGTCTGGTGTTTGCTCTGGAAGCCGGGGGGTGATGCAGAAGCAGCCCTGCAGGAGATGCAATGGGGTGCGCGCCTAGGTACTTTCCACAGTACAATTGTGTGCACGGCTGCATGCATCTTTGAAGTATGGTGCATCGTGCATCTTGTGATCGTGTGGTTGGACTGTGATGGACTGTGATGACTGCTGAGCGTGGGCCATGCAAGATCCAGCTTGCTCGTGCTGAGTGCTGCTAGCGCATGCTGTCAGCATGCACTAAGACAGACTACGAATCGGTTTAGGAAAGGACGCCAAGGGGTTGCACTCTCTGCTGCATTCCACGTGTCCCTTAGTGACTGCCAGAGCAGTGTGTACGTGTGCGTGACCCGCCTTGTGTGGCCCATGGGCATGCACAGGTCAACGTGCTGGATAAGACAAAGGCCGACTGGAACGCACTCAAGGCCAAGGACTCCACATTGGAGGAGGAGCTGGAGGCACATAAGCGCTCGGGCGACCAATACCTGGACAAGGTTCGCGTGCATTGTGCTAATACAATTGATGCACTCACTAGTTACTACGGATACCCGCTATGATGTCATACATTCGCGTGCAATTGCATGCAACGGCATACGATTGCATACGCTTGGATACCATTCGTGGATACCATTGCACTGCATGCGATACGATCAATACAAATTGCTATGCCCCTTCCCGTGTGGCCGCACAACCCTGCGCCGCGTCCTCGTGCCGCCCCAGACGCCCATGGCATGCGCTGCACGGGCTGCATGTTGTAGGATGGAGTTGTGGACCGCGGCTGTACTGCATGCGGCTGTACTGCATACGGCTGTACTGCATGCTCACGCGCGCAGGTGGAGTTCCTGAAGCGTGCGGAGCTGCGGGAGTACGAGCAGGAGCGTGACAAACGCTTGGCATCCGACGTGCGCACTCGGGGCCGTCTTTGAGGCAGCAGTGCTTTGAGACATCAGTGCACAGCGAAGCTTGCCCATCATGGAGCCGGGCTGTTGGGGCTGGGGGCGAGGGATGTAGAAACTTTGTGGGAAACTGTGAGGGATATAGACACTTTATTAGGAGCTGATGTTCATGCAGGTAGCAGTCCTCGGCAATGCTCTCTTGTCCACCTGGTGTACGCTGACAGTACTGCAGCACACCAGCCTGCTGCAGCAGACGCAGAGCCGCGAGTTATTTGTGCTGTGTCAGCGTCAGCACAAGGTGCCGTTGCCTCGCTTCCTCGCAGTACCGGCAAATGACACCGAAACCCTTGACTTCCGTGAGAGGCAGGGTCTTCTCATAAGGCAGCGCTATGCTTCGCGAAAGCCTGTTGTCTCAGCCTGTCAAATCTTTAGCAGCAATCGGGCAGCACACCGGCCAGCTTGAATTTGAAAACAGATCAGAGCGCCCGCACACCGGCCCTTAAAATCCCAGATGGAGTTCCAGCAGCAGGTCCGTGATGGGTGGGGATGGAACACTGGCCTGCGTACAGACCACTACAGCTTGCACCACAAAGGGTCATGATGACGCACGCAGCTGGGCTTGTTTCCTGCGTGAAGATGTTGGAGACGTCAACGGGCTTGTACTGGGGCGGGGTGCACGTCTCGGAACCGTCCTCTGTGGTTTGGCTGTCCTCATCTGCTCACCTTTCATACTGTTTCTTGCTGCTTGGCGCAGGCCGCCTCCACGCCCACGCGGCCCAAGGTTGTGCTTTGCGAGGTGCCCATCTCGCCGAGCCCCAGCCCCAGCCGCTATGTGCAAATGTGGGTGTCATACCAGGTGTCATATTCTCAGCGTTCCATGCTGCGGGCATTGCGTTGTTTCGGAGCTCTGTTGACGTTGTTCGCAGCTCTTTCCGGCCAAGCAGGACGGCTTGCATGTTTTGCACTGCTAATAAGGCCATACTACCTGTGCACATGCATGCATGTACAGTCGTACATGCTGCACTGTCCCCCACTCTCCCCTTTGACCTTTGACCCCAGCATGTGCCCTGCGTGCTGCATCTGCACCACAGGATGCGCGAGCTGCATGAACAGGATGCTGCGTCAGGGCGTGTGCACAACTTCCACTTGGCTGGCTCCTCTCAGTACCACCCAGGCAAAGAGCTGTTCCCTGATGCCAAGACCGCCCCCACTGACTGCCCCCGTGAGGAAAATGAGGGCCAGCAGCCCACTGGCAGTCAGACCATTGCATGAGCCATGTGGCCACATGTCGCCACTTTTCGTAACATCGGCTTTTGGCTGGAACAGCATGAACGCACCATTTTTGCGGCTCATGCACTGCTGGTTCACATCACCTTCAAGCAGACACAGCCACTGAAGTACATACCATGTGCCAACACTGGCTGGGTTGCCACACATCTCGTTCCTGGTTGACTGTTGACGCTGTCCTTCTGTTTAAAGCTTCCATGCACAGCTTCAACCGTGCCAAGCTGTGCATTCCAAGCTTTGCACAGAACGTGACGTTCAGCCCTTTCCTATGGTTGCTGTTGCATGCACCATGGTCCTAGTAGCAGGGGGTTCCACACAGCACAGATGACGCATTTCATTTTTCATGGTTCTTTTCTTGTGCGGCAGGGTGGTGGTGTAGCTGCAGAGATGGCAGAGATATAGCAGTGATTGCACAGTATCATTGTACCATAACCGTTGTTGCATGCTCCACTGTGCTGCAGCTTTGCTGATATGTGTCGACATGTTTGGATGTATGCATGTTGCATCGTTTTGTTCGTTGCCTGTAACACCAAGCCTCTCGAGCAAGCCTGTTCATGACGCACAGTATGGTTACATAGCATGCATGCCTTGAAGAGGTCCAGTCACCTACCAACACTTGGCATGGCAGCCATGTGCATGGCCATAAGCCATGTGCATGGGCAGCATGGCGTATGATGTGCATGGAGTCAGCCCCATCGGCATGCACATCAGCTGGGCACTGCTTGGTGATGATCTGATAAATGATGTTCCTACACGGTGATCCATTGAATGGCTGAGAGCGCTGGGCACTCATGTTCATGTTCATGTTACACGAGCCTTCAGGTCAGGCACGGACTGATCAGCACCACTCATGGTCAGCTGGGGTTTGCATGTGGTGGGTGGTGTGGGCGTGCTCCATCTAGGGTGCCTAGCCTCGGTGCCTAGCCCTCCCAGCACAATTGCCGGGACCCATGCTAAATACCATGGTCCCCAGCACACATCACGGGCCCTCCTCACACGCCCCCCTCCACCCCCTCCCCTTCCTGTGCACCCTCCAGTGCAGCAGCAGCAGACGCAGACGCCGGCCGCCGCCCAGCCAGGGCCTCTTCCAGATCGTGCAGGAAGTCTGCGATGCGCGCGCTCAGGCCGTCCTCGATGTGCACGCGCAGCGCGTGCGCCACGCGTGCGATGCCTTCCACAAAGTCGGGGTACAGCAGGGGCTGGTCCAGCCAGCACAGCACTTCCCGCACGTCCGCCTCGCTCAACTCACGCACCGCGCTGGTGGGCCGGGAGCGGCCGGGCGCCCCGCCTGCGGTGTAGCAAAAAGAACAACAACGGCGGTGTAAGAAGAACAGGAACAAGAACAAGAGCAAGAGCAAGAGCAAGAAGAAGAAGAAGAAGAAGAAGAAGAACAAGAACAACAACAGCAACGACAACAACAACAACAGCAACAACAACAACAACAACAACAAGAACAACAAGAACAACAAGAACAACAAGAACAATAACAACGACGCCCCACCTGCGCCGGCCGCCTCCCCGCCCGCGGCCTCGACGGCCCCTGCTGCTGCCCCGGCGGCCCCTGCCCCTGCCCCGGCTGCAGCTGCGGCATTTGCCCCTGCCCCTGCGCTCGCCCCTGCTGCTGTTGCAGCATGCGCCCCTGCCCCTGCTGCTGCATTTGCCCCTGCTGCTGCGGCTGGGGCAACCGCAGGGGTGGCTGATGTGCCTGAGGGGGCAGTGGAGCCCCCCACCTCTGTGCCGCCAGGGCCGGGACCCCCCTCATGCGCCGTGCCTGCCGCTGCAGCTGGCGCCGTGTGGGCCGTGGTGTCGATGCGCGCGCGGGGTGCTGTTGCAGCCTCCGAGTGGTAGGTGTTGATGGTGAGGTAGTTGTGGACGAGGGCAGCAGCGGCCTGTTGCGCGTCCGGCGCCCCCGGCAGCAGCCCCAGCTCGCGCAGTAGCCGTAGCGCCTCCCGCACCGTACTGCTGCGGCAGTACGTCTCGGTGTCAGACAAAGGCGGTACGGGCGGTACGGGCGCTGCCCCCGCGCCGTCCACCTCAGCGCCTGCGGTGCTGCCAGACGCGTCCTCCCTGAAGGGACCACTCCCATTGACTCCACCCCCGTTGGCGTGGGGCGCTTGTTGGGCCCCGGCGCTCCCATCGGCAGCGCCGGCACCGGCAGCTTGAGCGGCCCCTGCAGCCGTGGCACCAGGAGCCAGCCCCCCAGACGCGCTGGTGGTTGTGACAGCCGCGCCTGCACATGCATGTGGCAGCGCATCAAGTGAGTACAAGTTGACAACCTACCACCACCGACCGGCATCGGACCCAAAAAACAAAACCCTAAACCCTAAAAAAACCCTAAACCCTAAAACCCCAAACCCCTAAACCCTAAAAAAAAGCAGCCGCAGCACCTGCGCCATCGGGGCTCGTCAGCCGGGCCCACGCGGCGCGCAGCAGCGGCTCTGCACGCTGCAGCACCGTCATCGCGTCGCCCGCCCACATCTCCAGGTGGAAGGAGGTGCGCGGGGGGGCGGGCAGGCTGGCCTTGCTCTTGGCCACCTGGGGGGGTGGGGCGGGTAATAATAAATAATAATAGCACAGCGTTTCATTGATGTTCACAGATGGTGGGGGCGGGTGTGGTGCGGCAATGATCTGAAGCGTGTATGATGCGGCAGGGTTTAGGGTTCCAGGTTTAGGGTCCCAGGGTTCAGGGTTCTAGGGTTCCAGGGCTCAGGGTTCTAGGTTTCAGGGTTCTCGTGTTCAGGGTTCCAGGGTTCCAGGGTTCTCGGGTTCACCGTTGGTCGACGTTCTAGGTTTCAGGACTCTAGGGTTGATTGTTGGTCACCATTCTAGGGTTCTAGGTTTCAGGATTCTAGGGCTCAGGGTTCTAGGGTCCAGGTTGTTGTTGTTTTTTACATTCAGCCTCAGGCGCCAGTGAAGGCCTTGTGGGGTTCAGGGTTCTAGGGTGTAGCTCACCTGGTGGAGCAGGTGGGCGTTGATGAGGGTGTGTAGCCGGCGCTCCAGTGCCGGCAGGTGGCGGTACCGAGCTGCCGCCAGTCTGACACAGAACTCACAGAACTCACGGAACAGGAGCTCCTGCAGTGGGGCGTGGATGCCGCCCTGCGCGCGCACGGCAGTACAGGCAGTACATTCGTGCAGGCGGTACAGGCAGTACATCAGTGCAGGTGGTACAGGCAGTACAACAACTCAGGCGGTTCATGCAGTGCAGGTGGTACAGGCAGTACATTATTATGTGCGGTACAGCAGTTCAGCCAGAACAGGCAGTGCAAGTGGTACGGGCGTTGCAGCAGTACAGCCAGTACAGGCAGTACATCAGTACATGCGGTACAGCAGTGCAGCCAGAACAGGCAGTGTGGGTGGTACGGGTGTTGCAGCAGCATGTGCGGTACAGCAGTGTGGGCTGTACAGCGGAACAGAACGTGCAGTTCAGGCCGTGCAAACACGCACACGCGCCCGTACACAACCACTCGCAGCAGTGGTCCGTCTCCCCTCGATCCCTTGCCCTCCCCCACCCCCTTCCCTCATCACAACCAGCAGTGGCCCACCGCCCCTCGCTTCCAAACCCCCCCCCCC